>JADWQK010002049.1:1200000-1787171 GCA_017933935.1 Sesamia nonagrioides | reverse complement strand
AAAGATTAAGGCGTAGTAAGTTCTTATGGAGAGGATTGAGCAAGAAACTCTATGGGCACTATCACATAGGTAACTAACTACGGTCAATGAGTGAAAATTCTAAAAGATTAAGGCGTAGTAAGTTCTTATGGAGAGGATTGAGCAAGAAACTCTATGGGCACTATCACATAGGTAACTAACTACGGTCAATGAGCGAAAATTCTAAAAGATTAAGGCGTACTAAGTTCTTATGGAGAGGATTGAGCAAGAAACTCTATGGGCACTATCACATAGGTAACTAACTACGGTCAATGAGCGAAAATGTTAAGCAGAAACATGTCAATACGTAGTCGGAACATGGTTATGGTTAAGGTGTAAGAAAAAATACATGTTTGTTTGTTTGATTCATTTTGAAGTAAAATGATTTCTTCATCATCTATCTGTCTGTTTTAATAGGTACCGGTTCAAATACTCGTTCTTGTAAAACTTGAAGGAGATACCTAACATACATATAACATAATATACCTATAACAGTCCAGCACATTGTTGAAATTAAAGCTGTTTAAAGTACCGCTGAGAGTACTTTTAATGACATTTGTTACATTGCCTTTATTACAAAGGAAAGTTTCTCAAAAAAAAAAATGGTTTTAAAAACTTCAGCTTCAGTATTTTAGCTCTTATTACACTCAAGGGCTCATAAACCTTATTTTTCCATTTCAAAAACAAAAATGAAACATGTTTTAGTTTGTCTCGTGAGGTTTGCAAATGTGCTTAATTAAGTTTCAGTCTGTCACTAAATGCTTTTCTCTTCCCTTTTCCACTTGAGTGAACATAGCTCACTGTGTGGACACATGCCACAAATAGAACATATAACTCAATTTGGAAGAAGTTGTACAGAATGAAATGAAACAGAAATATTCCAGTTTTCAGGCACATTAATGATGTGCTATGATATTTGAAAAAAGTTCAGTAATTCGAAAGTGTGTGAAAATATTTCATTTTTATATTTTCAATGATAGAAAAATTAAAAACATACCAAACCAACACTAGTTTGTGTGTGTATTTTTATAATTATACATTGTGCTCACATGATAAAAGCAACATAAATATGTAATGAAGAAATATAACCTATATAGACAAAGCCTAGACAAAGTCTTGCCGCCAAGCGATTCGTCGTGTTCCGGCATGATGTCTGGTGAAGCCGTACGGAGGACGGGTCTGAGCAGTTGTGGTGCGATGTGTGGCGGGTACGATGCGCCAAATGTTGTTGTGTCGGGAGTTTGGTCGCGGAGAGTCTCCAGATCAATCTCCCTCTAGCGCAGCATCATTTGGTCGTGTTGGTCTTGGGTTTAACATTGCATCACCTCGCTCAATTGCCGTCATCCTTCCTATTCCGAAATTTTTTAAGTGAATAGGCTTAATAAACTAGTGCGCTTTACCATCAACGATTGCATCACTGCTTACCATCAGGCGGGATTGTAATCAAGCACTAGATTAAATTATTAAATATATATATAATGTTTTTAAAAGAGTGTCCATGGAGTTTCTTGCACGTTCTTCTCCATAGAGATCTACGCTTTAGAACGTGCAATTTAGCTTCACTTTTCTTGGACTGACCGACATTGACTATTCAAAAGTACCAAGTGATGGTTAATTTGAAATAAACAAATTTAATTTGATTTACCCAATTAGGTATGTTTTTAATTCTCGATCTCTATCTACCCTTCGTGAATGTATAGTCTTGAAAACCCACAGACCATAACACGTAATATGTACCGTTGATTTTAAGCTGCTAGCTACGTAATGTATTACCTACATTACGTCGTCCCTCCCATCAATTACGTGTAACTAGGTTTAGTTCCAGAATTATTACTTTTAGGAGTATTGTTTCTGAAAACAACGGCCTTAGTACCGTATGTCCGAAATAGAAACACATAACGTATTTACGAAATTTTTAAACATAGCTTTAGCTGCTCCCATATCTTGACCCAATATATTTTCATGCTCAGAGGGAAGGAAAATATTTCTCGGGGGAATTTTTAGATGGTAATCTGACGTTCCTACCTACACTCTTCTAGTAAACTTGAGTAATCATGGCTTCTTGGTGTTTAATATCTTAAGTTTAAGATGAACATTCGTAGGCCAACGTCTAATAAAGTACTCTTGGGAAATTTTGACTTGGTAAATTCTTCACAACAGCATAGTAATAGTAAATTTAAAACTATCTTGTATATCGTCGCACCTCTATTCCCTAAAGGTATGTTGCTCAAAATGTTAAGTAGTTACCTATAGTTATCCTAAGAAGTTACGAAGAAGGTCTTATGAGAGATAACGGTACATGTCATCATCATCATCATCCCAGCGTTAATCCCAGTCGCATCCGAAGCCTTTTCAGCTTTGGAGTCTGGGGTCCGCTTTTTTACCAGTCCAACTGCTGATATGGCTAAACTTCGACATTTTCCGTGAAGCGACTGCCGTCTGACCTCCACAACCCGAAGGCGACATCGAAGCATTGCAGTTAGACCAATTGTTGGACTTTTGAGGGCTCCAACAACCCGTAAAGACTGCCACTAGATGTTCGTATGGCAACCGGGACCAACGGCTTAACGTGCTTTCCGAGGCACGACCAGACCAGTGCAAATATTCATATTCATGCATACAAATACACACATCAAAAGTGTCTAGGGATCAAGCATTTTTATGCGGATTTCTTGAGATTGAGATGTGGCTTTGTAATAAATTTATGATTTTATAAATTTATATGGATCCTTTTTGGTGCATTTCATAATTTGAATCAGGAACTGTGAATCAAATTCGAGTAAAAGATGAAAATCAGCTGTCAATATTTTCCCCATAAAAACATACAACGCATTGAAGACATTATTAGTGCTACTGTTTCCCTACTACTGATTAAAACCAACGTTATTATGGAGCGGCGACGTCATTTAAGCAGGGAAGAAATGCTCAGAGCCGTGGGAATGATAGAAGCTGGTTCCCGGCAACGTACTGTGGCTTTAGCTCTGAATACAAGTCAGAGTGTTATCAGTCGACTTTGGACATGTTACCGAAGCACTGGTACCGTGGCTGAGCGCCATGGAGGACGGTATCGCTGCACCACACGGAGACAAGACCGATACATTCAAATCTTAACTCGAAGAGCTCCAACACTAACCGCCATGATGTTAACCGTGAGGCTTCATCACTCTTCAGGGAACTTAATTAGCGACCAAACAGTCAGAAACCGCTTGCATGAAGTGAACCTTCATTCCCGAAGACCGCTACGGTACCACCTATAGCAATGCACAATCGTAGGATTCGATATCAATGGGCTCTTGAACACAGAAATTGGGCAGAAGAACAATGGCGTTTCGTGTGCTTTTCTGATGAGTCTCGTTTTGGTATGAGACCGGATACAAGACGTATACGACACTGGAGAACCCCTGGACGCCAATAGCGATTAAAATCCTGCCAGGAAGTCCATCCTTATAGTGGTGGAACCATCATGGTATGGGCGGGTATTTGGATCGGCGGAAGAACTGAGTTGATTTGGATCAGAGGCAACCTCAACGCTCAAATTTATACTGAAACGATTGTATCAGACGTCATCGTTCCTCTACAAGTGCAAATCGGTCCCTTATTTCAGTTAATGCATGATAATGCACGACCGCACACCGCAAGAGTTGTAAGACAGACTCTCGCCGCAGCTAACATCAATGTCCTGCCCTGGCCTGCTCAGTCGCCAGACTTGAACCTGATTGAGCATGCATGGGATATGCTACAGAGAAGAGCTCTGCCGAATATGGAGGGTATCCAGTCGCAAGAAGACCTTTTTTTGTTGTTGCAACGAACATGGGCGGCCATTCCACAGCGTGATTTGGATGAACTCATTTTGAGTATGCCAAACTGATGTTCTTGTGTTGTTAGTGTTCGCGGTAGAAACACGGATTATTAATTGTTTAAGTTACCCAATAAAATTTTAGAGAAAACTGTTATTTCAGTCTTTTTTTCGAACTTTTGTGTTAGTGGTTCAAATGTCAAATATCCCTTTATTAGAAAAATGGCAAATTTCTTTATTAATGCAAAGGTGACTTGGTTTATCGTTACTGTGACAAACGAAAACACTTTATTTGATGAATCCTTAAAGAAAATTTTAATTAATATCAATCAGGAGAAAAGTTATTGCAAAAATATATGTTGATCCCTAGACACTTTTGATGTGTGTACTTGCACTGTGCGGGGATCGAACTCGCGCCACCTTGCGCAGCGGCCGCGTCCGCTACCGCTACGCCACGGAGGCTGTCCATGTACAAATGGTGACCACGTAAAAATTCAAAACTGGTATTATTCCCAAAGACTGGCTTTTTGGAATTTATGAGAAGATTATATGTAATGAAATTGGACTTAAAAGTTCATAAATGAGTAACTAATCTGCACCATAATTGCGTAACAGAATATAACTATCAGTTGTAATAATTTCTAAGCATATTGCTAATCCATTGCTCCGTAAATTCGAAACTGTGCCTGCTCAACAGCGTAAATAACGCAATGAATGTTATTGAACTGTCAAAATAAAACCTTGACATTACCCTGCTGGAGGTGACGAAAAAGACAATTTATCGGAGCAGTAAGCTTCGTACTGAGATGTTCATAGTAAGTAATAACTAAGTACTGCCTCACTGGCCTCATAGCTTCTAAAGAAATCAAACTGAAGTGGTAGTGGGCTGGCCATGTTTGGTGAAGCACCTATGGCGGTTGGGCCAGACGATTTCTGGAGTCGAGACTGCGTATCGGTAAGCGTAGTGTGATATGCCTCCCAGTTTGATGGACCGACGATCTAAAAAAGTGGCTAGAACAGATTAGATTCGGAAAGCGGAGGACAGGGTTTGAGAGAAATCTGTACCCAGCCATGGGCTACGATAGGCTGAGTTGATTGATTGACCAACTTAGGTGTCAGCACACCGTGACTGGGTCCACGAAGACCGATGCCGCCTGGGTCAGGATTGCGGGTCGGTTAAAAAAGAAACCGCGGCCCTGGCGCACAGGCAAGTGAAGGAACACGGGTGGGTTTTAGTCAGTAAAAGTCTGACACGCCCTTCCACTCCGTCCACAGCGGGAGAGGTCATTTGATGATTTTCCATCCAAAACAAAAAAAAAAAACAACTTAGATCTGCACTATTTAGCTTCACAGACATCCTTATCCTTAATTATAAATCAAAAAGTGAGTTTGTTTGTTTGTTCCGCTTTCACGCCGTAACTACTGAACCGATTGCTTTGAAATTTTGTAGACGTAAAGTTAGAAGTCCGGATTAAATAATAGTGTACTTTTTATTGCGTAAAAGTTTGATATTCCCGAGGGAAATCTAAAAAGTGCGATATAACCTAACTCCACACGGGCGAAGCCGCGGGCGGAAAGCTAGTTCAATATAATAACCTAGGCCCATCCTCCTACGGTACTACTCAAAAGACATCATTCTTCTTTCTGTTCCTATCCCAATTTATTTAGGGTCGAAAAACATGTATTTTCCTTCCATACATCAATCTCTACCTATTATGTAGACGTCAACGCTACGCTACTCAAAATCCACTATTATTTTGAACAGCACTGTGCACTACTTTTAGTTTGTAAAGTAACATTGATTACATAGAGAGCTTTCGACCTTTTAGTTTCTCTCTCCAAATTTAAAGTAATTCATTATTCCATCTTCGTCTCGCATTCCCGTATCTTACCGAATGATTTTAATTAAAATTCGCGGCGTTGGTTTCGGTGCTTCGGTGAAACGCCAAAAATGAACGTAGGAAGAATTTTTAATTATGTGAAGGTTTTCCTTAGATTTCCTGAATAAATGCTTGTGGTTTTTGACGCAGACGCGTTTTTGTATGTAAATATATTTGAGGTGTTTTCACATCTAAGTACCAATATAGATCGTCGAACTTTTTATAGACAACTATTAAAGAGGTGATGGTTTAAAGTACATTTATCTTCCATTCAGCAAAATTAAAACTGTTAAGATACCCACGGCCTATCATAGCTGCAATGACTTAAACACATCGATCTCAAAATATTTTACTAAAATCAAATAGCTGAATTTTAAGAGAACTATAATGAGTAAATTATTGAATAAAGACCCTCTATAACACTAGTTTTCCGGAGAATTCGGAGAATTGTCCAGTTCTCATTGAAAGTTATCGTTGTCAGATGTTCGATATACATTTAGAGCAAGTGTTTGTGTTAAAACGATGCGAAGTGCTTCAAGCACACTAAAGTGAAGAAATCGATTTGGGAACAATTTGGCGCGAACGTCGTTTTAGCTGACGTAGTACATCGGGCTGGACGATTATGCTGGAAACGTACTGTGAAAATGGACGCCGAAAAACGTTGAAAAAAAACTCTAGGTATATTGATTTGAAGGGTAGGTGGGTGACAAAGCATTGCTCAGATACAAACAAAGAAAAGGTCTAAAAGTCTAAAGGTCATTTTAAATAAAAGCATTCAGAACTTTTATAAATGGAAATACAGACTAGATGTGAGGTCAGCTATTTTGTATAACCATAGGTATAAATACGTTTATACTATTTAGTGAAACGACTTTTGTTTGACCTCTGAAAACGGCCTCCATTGATATTTCGAAACTGGCAGTGCTAAAAGATTTCATTGTGAAACAGTGGCTTCCTATAAAAGGCTCAGAATTACGTAATGAATCATCGAAACAATATAATGTATGTATTACGATGGCAAGATTCCTTAACAAAAGACGTGTCTGACAGATCGTATTAATATTTATACCGTGTTTTTTCAGGTAACATGTTTCAATATACAGATAAATTGGTCAAGGTTTGAATTCTTGCAGACGATGAGCAACTGGCCACATAAATAAATACAGAAATATTATAGACTAGCTTTCCGCCCCGCCCGCGGCTTCGCCCGCGTGGAGTTCGGTTATATCGCGCTTTTTAGATTTTCCTCGGGAATATCAATTTTTTCCAGGATATAAGGTAGCCTATGTTCTTTCTCAGGGTCTAAAGATTGTCTGTGCCAAATTTCATCAAAATCGGTTGAGAGGTTTAAGCGGGAAAGCGTAACAGACAGACAGACAGATAGACAGACAGACAGACAGAGTTACTTTCGCATTTATAATATTAAGTATGGATTATACCAGCGCTGCGACATTTACTTTTTAAATGTCGAAGCTTTATGCTGAGATAGGAGCCTTTTGGGTTCGTAAAGTACTTTCTGATTGTTTGTAACTGTTTTTATAAATTGTTTTTATTTTTAATTGTGTTTAATTCAGATTAGTTTTATGATCTTCCTGTACGAGTCCACAATAAATACTTTTACTTTCTAAATGAAACGCCGTAACTAAGTATATTTAAGGTTTATCTGATTTTAACAGAAAAAAATTCAGCATTGAATATCAATTACAACCTGAATTATTTTGATGGATATTATTACTAAACCATTGCTACATACCTATGATCAAAAAGTTTGTCACCTTACCAACGTAAATATCCCAATGAATACTGTTGAACTGTTAAAATGAGAGCCATTTCTCGTTAAGCAATAAATTGCGACTTACAACCTAACCTATTTGCTACCAATTGAACTACATATTGGTCAGTAAATTCGGAAACTGAGGACGGGAACGGTCCCGGAATCGGGCAAAAAGAGTTACTTTGTGGGGAATTGCCAGCGGCAGAATTAAAGTTGCTAAATATTCTTTTCTCATGTACGTATGATGTTGTGGGTATAAAGAGAATAGACAAGTTAGCAAGGTCGTTGGCAAGGATTGAACTGCCTAGTTTATGCCGGACGTAGGCAGTAATAATATTACAATAGGCTATTCCAATCTACAAGTTGTCTCTTCCATCGTCAAAAAAACACCTGTTCCTCTTGGTAAATTTTGTCGAGCCGCTCGAATATAAATTCAATAGAGCA
The DNA here is from genome assembly GCA_017933935.1 of Sesamia nonagrioides. NCBI lineage: Eukaryota > Metazoa > Arthropoda > Insecta > Lepidoptera > Noctuidae > Sesamia > Sesamia nonagrioides. The sequence goes on along the minus strand of JADWQK010002049.1, from coordinate 1,779,259 downwards.
CTTAATTTTCTTTCGCTCATTTTGGGTTCGTCTCATTGTTTATAATTTTGAGTAAAATGGCCTTTATTCAGCACCCTAATTGCTTAACACAATAATACTATCAGTTGGAATCATTTTAAAGCTTATTGCTATTCCATATGTTCGAAAATGTGTCTGCTCAACAATGTAAATAACGCAATGAATGTTGTTGAACTGTCAAAATGAAAACCATTGCTACTGATAGTGTGTTACGCAATTAGCCTTCTGGTCTGTCATGTACCTGAATTCATTTCACTCATTCATCATCATAATGAGTACAATGACTCTTTTTCAGGTGCAAAAAACTAAAAAAGACATAGTATAGAAAGTTACCTACTACAGAAAATATCGCCAAAATGTTACTATTTAACTACTTAAAGAATTTTTAAAAGTTTCATGCCATATTTCCAATTTTGATATAAAGCATTTTGATGCATTTTTAACGATACACTATTGCAGACAGGGGGATCGTTCATCATAACTGAATGGCTGTGCACCCATTAAACCGTTTTCACAGGTCGTTACCCTCGGAAAATATTTTTGCAGGAAATTTAAGGCTGAAAATGCGCTTTATGGAGTGCAGAAAGAAAATGGACGGTCGAGCGGGTCAAAAGGGAGGGAAACGGAAGTTTAACATCCGCGTCTAGAATTTGTTTACCATTTTAACATAACATTTTCTTATATTTTTTATCACCTAAGAAATATGCTAGTCAATGCCCGTGGGTATCGTGAAAGTTGACTATGTCAAGGTAGGATAGCAGAGCAGTTCATTCTAAAATCGGAGATAAACGGATATACACAAATCGTCAAAAAGTCTATTCCAAATGTATTAAACTTCTGTTATTTTAAGTTAAAGAAATATGAACTTTATGTCAATCATATTAAAATTGATTTTAGAGTGGATAGCACTCTTGAAAAACATAAAAATGTGTGGAACTATAGCGTAAACTGAACTGTATTACGTAGAAGTCAAAATTATTTTCCATAAATTTATACTAGTTTTAATTTAGGCAAATTGTTGTGATTACAGGTTAGATGTCTGCTTACTATAATAATCCCAACCTATATTATCCCACCGCGGGACAAAGGTCTCTTAGACATAAAAGAGAACCATAAATCACGACCCACGAGCACCTTTATTGCGTAAAACACTATTACTAACAATTGGGCTAATTTTGAAACATATTACTAATCCATTGGTCGAAAAATATACTCAACAAAGTAAATAACACCATGGTATAGATAGTGCGCTCCGTAAAAATACATAGTCAAACAAATACTCAATGAAATGTGTTAATAAAAACAATCTGCTCTCCAATCCGATTGATGGTACAGAGTTTAAAGCAAAAGTCATTGGAAAGGAAATAATGTCGAATCATTTTGAAACGGAAAGTGAAAAATAAATCGCAGGTACAGATGCCGGGGACATTGCCGTAATTTGATATCGGCGTGCCCCGAGCGACGCTCTGACCGAAATGTTCACATTATCGGAAATATACGTAGCTCGTAGTACGTGCTGGAGATACGTATGTTTAACTGTTAGACTTAGATATTTTACTCATGAAACTGACGATTACAGTAACAATAGAATACTTATACAACAAAATTTTTTGTTTATGCGAAACCGTTAACACGTGTCCAATATGTTTAAGTAGGTAAAGTATGATCTATGTATAAAATTTCAAAAAGATACAATGAAAACCCACAAAATTATGAGCTTGCTATTCTACTTGGTTGTCTCAACAAAAATATGGTCAAAGCTCCGCTCGGGCGGGCGAGCGCGGTGCGTTCGTACCTCTGGCATCAACTGTGGCGCGCGCGCAAGTACTATGTATGTATGTACCACTTTGCAACAATTTCTATGTGGTTGTGAAAAAATATAACATGGTGTAAAAATGATTGGAATCGATTCAGATGCTTATTCTGAACAAACTATATTCAGGTTTCGTATGAACAAAAAATAACGTTGTATCAATTGGCACGTGGATGAATCCGTTTGGTTAATTCAATATCTATACTCTATCTAATCTATACTAATATACATATAAAGCTGAAGAGTTTGTTTGTTTGTTTGTGCGCGCTAATCTCAGGAACTACTGGTCCGATTTGAAAAATTCTTTTTACGTTGGATAGCCTATTAATCCAGGAAGGGTTTAGGCTATATAACATCTCGCTATTACCAATAGGAGCAGAGCAGTAACAAAAAATCTTGCGAAAACGTGAGCAAACGCGGACGTGCATATTCCTTCCATTATTTTAACAGGCGCTTATTTTATATCAACTGAGCTCTTTCGGTTAGAAGCTTACGCGGGTGAAACCGTGGGGCACAAGCTTTAGAGTTTGTTTGTTTGTTCGCGCTAATCTCGGGAACTACTGGTCCGATTCCAAAAGTTCTTTTTGCGTTGGATAGTCCATTAATCCAGGAAGGCTTTAGGCTATATAACATCACACTGCGACCAATAGGAGTGGAGCATAACTAACACGCGCACGAAGTCGCTGGCGGCCGCTAGTCTAATATAAATTCCGTGCAATTTCACAAAACTTTACTTACCAAGAACCTGTCAAAGTAATTCAAACACCAAAAAATCTTTGTACCACTATAGCTCATATATTACGACAAAATAAATACAAACGGCTACAACCAACCAGTATAATCTGACTTCTGATTGTACGAAAAACCTATCTATATACAATGGGAAGTCAGCTCAAACTGGAAATATATAGCTTGATTTGTAACAGTGTTTACTTACATCAAGAAAAAACCTTCAAGAAATCTTGGTTTCCATAGTAAGATACTTCTATTATCACGAATTGCATAATATTTGTGTTTATAATCTGTCAAATAGCTTTAACAGATTTTCAAATATATCGTTAAAGCATTAAGGTGCAAAGTTAACTGGGATTTTTTCACAGTTTCGGCTTGAACTGTGCGTCTGTACATTACCGCTAAGTGCATTGTCTAATAATACTTAGAACAATTTTTACCCCGGGCTCCAACACAAAAGCCGCGGTTGAGACCGGGACTAAACGCGGAGATGATGACCAAGAACAATTCTTACATGTTTGCGTTAGTAATTATGGTAGCGCTAAGATTAGCATAAAAAGAAACTCATATCAATCCTGATATAAAAAAACTCGCCTTTTACGACACCCGTGGGAAGAAGTCTTTTAAGCCACACCACAAGGCTAATAAATCCTATTTTTTTTAAACATAAACAATAAAAACTATTTCGATAGCAACTCTCAACAATAAATTCATTAAAAGCGTTTACGACATTTCTTATGTTTATTCAACTATAAATAAACTGGGTCATCTCTTATTCTTAGTTTTTAGCAGAAAACAATCTCAAGCGAACAAATATGAATCCAGGGCAGATCGAGTGATTCATCAAACGTATAATAAATGCTTGCATGTATGTACGAAGTCGTGGTGGCCTAGTGGTTAAAACACCAGCCTCTCAAGTATGACTGTGCGGGTTCAATTCCAGGTCAGGCAAGTACCAATGTAACTTTTCTTAGTTATATGTACTACTAGCTTTTCGCCCGCGGCTTCGCCCGCGTGAATTCGGTTATATCACGCTTTTTAGATTTCCCTCGGGAACATCAAATTTTTCCGGGATAAAAGGTAGCCTATGTTCTTTCTCGGGGTCTAAAGATTATCTGTGCCAAATTTCATTAAAATCGGTTGAGAGGTTTAAGCGGGAAAGCGTAACAGACAGACAGACAGACAGACAGAGTTACTTTCGCATTTATAATATTAGTATGGATAATGTACTTTCTAAGTATAATTATCTTTCTTTTAATCAGTCATTGGTATCACCAATGACTGATTAAAAGGTGAAGGAAAACATCTTGATGAGACCTGGACTTCAGTCTGAAATCACCAACCCGCATTGAGCAAGCGTGGTGATTACGCTCAATCTTTTTCTGTATTCTCATACAGAGAAGGATTGAGCGTAATCAGGAGGCCTGTGCCCAGCAGTGGGACGATAAAAGGTTGATGATGATGAATGTTAAAAGTAAGATAAACAGCATAGTTCCGCTACAAAACCCTAGAAGAGCGGCTCCGTTGCTATTTTATGAGCCGTCATGAAAATCTGTGTTTATTAGACGTAAAGGTGTCAGGAACACTCTGTAATTTCGACAGCAATTACTATGTGACCGTTCCCCGATTTCTTGGGACATTAAAACTTTACAACTAGCTTTTGGCGTCTGAATGACATTGACATGGGGCGTTGCTAGTAAACATTATTGAAATTGTCGCAGATTGTATTGACAAATCAACGTAGCGGCTTCAGTTCTGCTTTTGGCCACGCAACAAAAGACCATTGGAGCGTTGTACGAAATAAAGTCGCTGTCTGTACAAAAATGATGAATTCACACATTTTCCCAAAGCGTTGAACTCCATGGATGTTAAACAAACATGTTTTGAAGATACAATGACTCATATAACTGCATATTATGATAAATAGCCCCACGTTTTGTCGGACAATGATCTGAAACCTAGTAATGTTCCGGAAACAAGGTCTTTCAAATAGGTAGGGTTATATGTTACAGTAGATACGATGGAACGTTTGAATTATTATTGTCTTACAGATGTTCCTGTAAACCGAGCAGGTCACAACACAACATTTGTTTCCAAAGATTTGTAACTAGGGCAAAATTTGTAGAAAAAACAGACTTATGGCAACTACTACTGCTCTATTTGTCGACTTGCAACACATAAACTCAGTACACTTCGTATCTTTAAGAAACCGTAAAACAAACAAGGGATATTAAACTCAAGCACGAAATAACAGCCAGCAGTTGCAAAGTTTGGTGGGCCACGGCTTTATATGGCTGATCTGTTGTGACTCCCATGGGCGCAATATGGGAATCCTAACCCTAAGAGAGCAGTAACCGAACTGACCCTAAAACGAATTGTGTAAATTAGACAAACACAAAACAATCAGTTCGCCAGACACTGATTAATAGATATTTTCTTGTGGATATCAAAAAACTTTTGCGATTGTATACTGAGTCTGAGTCCATAAGGTTTATTTTTGCTTACAGTCTGACGTATATTAACGTTCTAATGAAGCCCTCAGATATTCACTCGCACATAACCGTGTCACAAAGGGCTATTAAGGCCTGTTAGGCATCATCATTAATGTGTAAGTAAAGATGCTTACATGCTGATAAGATAATGCAGGATGACTTAATATTCTGTGTGGTCCCTGAATATATTTAGCTCTCGCAAGTCTTTGTGCAAGTGTGGCAAGACTCTGTTAAAGGCGCCTATAAATTATATCCGAAATCTTATTTGTCATTATGGGTATAAGCTCGAATGTCTATAAATACATAGTTACCCGGTAATTAGGATATGGAGGACAAATAAACAATCAATCCATGTAAAATACTGAAAATCATCATCATCATCATTTCAGTTAAAAGACGTCCACTGCTGGACATAGACCTCCTCCAAGGATATCCATGACGACGGGTCATGCGCCTTCCGCATCCAACGGTTTCCCGCGACCATCACCAGTTCGTCGCTCTACTTTGTCGGGGGCCTACCCACACTGCGTCTTCCAGTGCGTGGTCTCGATGCCATTTAAGTGTTGAAAATACTGGTAGTCAGTAGCTTCCGGATATAGTGGAATATAACGCAACATGGAGAAGGCTAGGCAGATGATCTTATGAATCCAGGATATTTCTGAGCTTTTCCAAAACGTAGTTTTCTTTTTGGTCAAAAGAGATACCGTGGCCCCTCGATACGTGGTCCGTGGGGGAGGCCTATGTCCAGCAGTGGACGTCTTTCGGCTGAAATGATGACCGTGGCCCCTGGCGCATAGATAAAAAGGAACATGGGAGGTCTTTAGTCAGTAAAAGTGGCATGCCTTTCCGCTCCATTCAGAGCGGGAGAAGTGATCTGAATACTCGCCATCCAAAAAAATCTCTGAACTTGACAGGAACATTTTGAGGGCCTTGAAATAGCCAGATAGTCCACAAACATACAAACAAAGAAAGAAAAGTATTATTTAGTCTAAGAAATACCATAACTGAATCTCTTCTATTCCCACACTAGTTTTTAGAGTCAATGGAGGTCAATAGTTAAGAGAGTGATGATTTAATCACTATGAGACACAACTATTTATAGAGTTTCTATGCAGGGATTGCTTTATTGTGCAAGATACATATAGCGTCTCGACACCCGACTTACCTAAGGTTCTTTGCCACCCACGTAAGCCGAAGTCCTTGCTACTAATTAGGAAAGATAGTAAATCAAAAAGGAAATAAAACCATAAGCAGAGAAACCAGTAACAATTTAATGGAGGAAAGGATTTCTGCTCCATTGTTCTTGTGCTACATATTAGCAAAGACACAGACATAATCCTGGGAAGTGCTGAAATGTCACGTGTGCAAAGGAGTTCAGAGCTGTTTTTATCTCAAAGATACACGGTATAATGGATATAACGGCTAATTAGAAGGCTCGTTTGGTGCCATAAAGAAGATGGGAAGTAGGTATGGATGCGATAAGAACATGAACAGGAAAATGCGAGGAGGTAAGAGAAAATAAAGGTTACGATATGGTTATAGAAATCGACCTCAATATCAAGGTCTAATTCTAAAATCTTCTTTTTTCTTCAAATACCTATAAAATATTTTGTTAGACGTTTTTCCAATAAACGAACAACTGGTGTACTTAGTAGTTGTCAGATGAAGAATTTAATTGTGGTATTTGATAACCATCATGCTCTTTTCTTCTGTCATAGTTTCGTGCATCATACGTCAAACCAACACGATTCTAAATAACCCTGGTTTCTTTGGACGGCTTTACTCCATCAGCCTTCTCTTCGTTTAACCAGATATGCTGCCCAACCCTACTTGAAAAATATTGCCCTGTCCCCGACTTTATTTGATAAGGTCGACCTTAATCGTAAACTTGATGTAGTAACATCCTAAAATAAAGAATTTTATGTAGCAATAATATCATTTGATCGTAATAGGTTTTATATTTTATTTTTCTTTTTGATGGCTTCTTATTATATTTAGTGAATGTCAGAACGTTGTAGCCTTTTTAGACTGTAATTTGTAGACCGCTTTTCTTTTATCAAGTAACTTGGAAGAATTATTATGTTTGGTTCATTCCTCAAAAGAGCTTCTCAGACTTATATGTATACAGTATTACATGACCAGACCAAGATTATGTCTGGGCATTAAAAGAGATCTTTGAGTTTATTATATAAAACATACGATTGACTTGAACAGGCGTTTGAACAAATCTACTTACAGAAAATAAATCATTTCTCGTCATATCATAGAAGGACGCCCATGTAAATAACTATATAGCTACTTATAGTTAACTTATTACTACATATCGTGCACAAAATATCACAAACAGCGAAGCTGTGTGTCGTATCTTGCCAGATCCAAATGTAAATAAGAAACTAGGAAACATGGTACATACACAAACCCCATTTCGATGTCATCTTCAATAGTTAAGTATGAGAGTCACTCTTCGAAATAATAACATCGTAGCGCTACGCCTAGTCTTCGCACGAAGAAATATTTGCTGTGTCAACAACCTACAAACTCTTGTTAGCAGTTGGTGTAGAAAACAAGAACATAGAAGATCCACTAAAACTTACGACAAGTTGGAATTTTCTAAACAAAAAAAAATTGAAGTTAAGCTAAAGCTGTCGATCAAGTACTCGCACAACTTTGACGGCCTAACCAATCGACAAAGTTTTATCCTTACCACTTAATTTTTATTGACTAGTTTCCCTCTACCGCCAGACCTAATACTCATTTATATTTTACTAGCTTTCCGCCCGCGGCTTTGCCCGCGTGGAGTTCGGTTATATCGCGTTTTTTAGATTTCCCTCGGAAACATCAATTTTTTCCGGGATAAAAGGTAGCCTATGTTCTTTCTCAGGGTCTAAAGATTGTCTGTGCCAAATTTCATCAAAATCGGTTGAGAGGTTTAAGCGGGAAAGCGTAACAGACAGACAGACAGACAGACAAAGGGAAAGCGTAACAGACAGACAGACAGAGTTATTTTCGCATTTATAATATTAGTATGGATGGATCGATTAGAATACTGAATTTTTTGTTTCAATAAAATGCCATTAAAAATTTTTATTTGAAAACCGAATATAGTGACAAAACCATACGACAAATATCATAACCGAATCCCCATCTAAAATGGTAACAAACTATCGTGAGGAAATCGGCATGTGCTAGAACCAAATATTCGAAGACTTGACATTCAAGAGTAGTGAGAGGATGCCTATGACTCAGCAGTGGGAACGTTAGGTATAAGCTGATTATGTCACTATGTACTTCTTTGAGCAATCAAATCAGAACGATATTACATACTGTTGTTGTTCCGTCATGAATGTCGTTTGTATCAAAAGCTAGACAGATCAGTACTACTCTAATGTGGTTTTATTCATTATCAGATCTGCTGATCAGCTTTTCCTAATTATATTACGGCGGCTAACCGGATCAACCTATAATATTCCCACTGCTTAGAATTATTAATTAGAATTCTCGAGTACGGGTTGATACACTAATCTTCGATTTTTTTGCTGTTGCTCACCGTTTTAAAAACAGTGGTCATGGAAAACTTTATTTAGACAAAGTTAAGAGCCTGTCTGGGTTCGAAACATAATTAAAATCAAAAGTCATTTATTCAAATTAGGCTGAGAATCAACACTTTTTAAACGTCAATATTGCATAAGACAGTGCGCCAAAACGCCCGCCGTTTGCCACTTCCTAGTGATTTCGTTGGGCAGAAGAAATGCGGGAACAAAATCCTCAGCAGCAGTCTGCTTATTTAAAAAACACATGTAACAACAAACTCATAAGTTTAGTTGCAGAATTACTTGGTGGTATGCCGTAACATCAGCTGCCGGCAAAGGCTACCACCCACCAGACAAAGTTTTACCGCCAAGCGATTCGTCGTGTTCCGGCATGATGTTTAGGGCAGCCGTACGTGGGACGGGTCTGAGCAGTTGTGTTGCGATGTATAACGGGTACGATGCGCCAAATGCTGTTGTGTCGGGAGTTTGGTCGTGGAAGGTCTCCAAATCAATCTCTCTCTGGCACAGCATCGTCGGTCGTGTTGTTAGGTTTAGCATTGCATCGCCTCGCTCAACTGCCGTCTTCCTTCCTATTCACTCAGTTTTTTTTTTAGTGAATAGGGTCTTAATAAACTGGCGCCCTTTACTATCAACTATTGCATGATTGCTTACCATCAGGCGGGCTTGTGGCCAGGCACTGGTTTATAGTTATATCTAACAATATGACTAGCCTTTTCCCAACTATGTTGGGGTCAGCTTCCAATCTAACCTGATTCAGCTGAATACCAGTATTTTAGCTGGAACCCAGTTACTGGGTAGTACGATATCTCTTGGAAATACTGGATGTAAGACTCAGGCTTGGGCTAGGGGTTGGTTAAAAAAGAAACCGTAGCCCTAGCCGTCGCCCAGGCAAGTGAAGGAACACGGGTGGGTTTATTCACTAAAAGTCTGACACGGCCTTCCGCGAAAGAAGTGATTTGATGATATCCCATCCAAAAAAAAAGAACACTAAGGCTTCTCTGCTTCTGTCGATCAGTAAACACTGTTATAGATGCGCAAATGACTGACCGTGGTCTTTCTGACTCCATGTTGTATTGTGGCGCGTATGAACGCTTATAATTATATGATTTATCAAACATTTGTTTTAAAGCATTACGTAGTACTATATTGTCACTAGGTAGAACAATATTTAAGTTCACTGTTTGATAGTAGCGTAGTCCTAAGTAAGATAACAGTTTTTGTAGTTGTTATGTTGAAAAGGGCTAACAGTAGTATGCATAGATCGATCAGGTAAAGCTACGCTTGCCGCGATTGGTTCATGGATGGGTGGCCTTTTTTACATACCAAGGATGGTAACTACTGTCCCTAGTGTGTGTACTTGCGTGCTGTGCTTTCCGAGCCACGGAGGCTGTGGTTCAGAAAGCACGAGATTGGCGCCAATTCTGTTGTTCACAAACTAAATTAATTTTAAGTTATGTGCATGTTTTACTTTCTATTTCATTAAGAAAAGGACAGAAGATAAAATGTCAGTTTAGACCTGTCAAATTAGTGCGCTCCTGACGTAAACCGGCGTATTTTTAGTCGCCATGTTTATAATCGCGTCTAAACTGTCTTTGGGGTATCATAATTGACAGGATTAAATTAAAATGTAATCTTCTATCCTTTTCCTAACGACAGGGAAAGAAAAAGATGCACATAACTTAAAATTAGTTTAGTTTGTGAACAACAGAATCGGCGCCATAGTCCCTGTTGTTATTCGCAGATCGTAGGTAGCCCTATAAGACAATGGGGCTTCCTACGACCCATAACGACTATTAACATCACACTTTAGACGTTCTTTAGTATTACTAAGGTGTTTCGTATTACACAGTAAATCAACTGGTATTCAGCTAAGTCAACCGGGGCAATTGCGTCTTTGGGGCAATTGCGTCTAATCGAAGTTATCTTAAATCTATTTGAAAACCCACTCTCCTGCCATCTTGTTTTGTTTACTTTGAATAAAATACTATAACGTATAGATGGCAGGAGAGTAGGTTTTCAAACAGATTTAAAATTATTTCGATTAGACGCAATTGCCCCCAAAGACGCAATTGCCCCGGTTGACCATCTGCACGGTTAATGCGTAAAAAACAATTAGTAGCTATGGGTTTCATTTTGACAGTTCAACAACATTCATTGCGCTGTTTATGTTGTTGAGCAAACAAATTTTTAGAACTTATGAAGCAACGGACTTGCAATACGCTTCAAAATTCCGTAAGTAGTAGTGTGTTACGTAATTAAGGTGCTGGTTAGACGTGGGCTTTTTTTCTAATAAGTAAATACTTTCCTTCATTAAAAAGCTAAAAACATCGATAAACACAGTTGGCGGATCTACTATCATCTTTCAGATGATAGGAGGTTCTAGAACGTGATTCTTTTACCATATCTTACAACCAGTTTATCCTAATTTGCTGGGCAATTTATCCTTACAACGAAACACTTTCCTTCAAAAAAAAAAAAAACTCCAAAACATTGTCATACAAAGTCGGTCATATTTTTCGCATAATAGTAGTTCTAGGACGTGATTTCCGTCACATTTCCTACTTGTCTAACTTATATTTTCCTACGTCGTCAAAGAAAAGAACTAGAAAATAGGATGTCAAAAGTAACAATGCAGAAAGCAGGGTAATGTAAACGTTCCTTTCTATCACACTCACACACGTAATACATTTCTTCGAGTATTTGTTGTTATTCGAGGTTGGTAATAGGTAAAATGCCGAGACGCAGAAGGATTAGTCTGTACCTCTGTAACTTCTGGCCGATTTCTATAATTTACAGACTGTATTATTGACTAGCAGCTGCCAGCGACTTCGTTCTCGTGGAGTTAGTTATGCTCTGCTGTTATTGGTCGCAGCGTGTATATAACAATATAACCTAAAGCCTTCCTGGATTAAGGGGCTATCCAACGCAAAGAGAATTTTTTAAATCGTACCAGTAGTTCCTGAGATTAGCGCGTTCAAACAAACAAACCAACAAACTAACTCTTCAGCTTTATATATTAGTATAGATTAAAATACAGATTATATCAATAGAATACTAGCTGTACCTAATGTAGGAGAAGCGAAACTCATATACCAAATGGTTGCTGTATCACTATCTCCCTCGCTTTCGCAATAATGTTATTTAATCATTTATTATATTCTGTTAATGTTAAAATTTATTAGATTAGGGTATGATGAGGCTGGCATACCTTTCTAAGGTAAAAGTTTCTAAATAAATATAGAATTAAAAAAATCTTTACCGATGACGTAGTAAAAACCTCGTAACTTTGCATTGTAGACCCATGGACGTATTATAATGAGTAGACCTTCCCATATATAAGTTTCGGTCACTAACTGTCACAGATAAAATTGGCCTACGGATATATTTATATGCCCATTTTGGCAATAAAAACTGCTACCATTGGTAAGCAAAACGATTTGATTTTATTTATAAGAGCCGAGGACTTGACAATTTGCTTGGCTGTCATTTGTTTTATTTGAGCTTTTCTGAGCAAATTTTTTGCGAACTTTCTATAAGAAACTCATTGCTGTAAATCAGCAATCCTGTCGGATGAAAAATTTACGAATCATGAGGGGCCTAGCAGGGTCTTTACGAGGAGCTCATGGTTAAATAATAAGGTGATCAGGTTAAGCTACGCTTGCCGCGGTTGGCCCGTGGATGGGTGACCTTTAAATACCTTTAAATTCTTCATTTACCTCTGTCACAGGTTCCACGGGATATCTTTCGAACAACCCGCCATACAGCCCACTCTCTCTCAGAGAGTAAGCCTGCTGGGAATATTATAGGCTGATTACGCATATTAAACAATGCATAGTTGGACATCACTCTCACAACCTGTCAAATAAATCCATGGTTCTTCTGTATTTGTATTAATGGTGAATACTTGAACTACTTATGTGTCGAATAGCTCCTATCCCACGCGGTACTCCACCTAGACGGCTCAAGTGTTTCAAGTGATTGTTCGGGCACCTTGCCTACAATCCATTTAATTTTAATGAACTGTTTGTTGTGTATGGTTATTTTGGGTAGCATTTGTATTAAACAATGTTGCGCTACGGTGTAAGCTTTTGGCGTCATTGCCTCAATAAAATATGTCTTTGTTAAGTTCTATTAATTGAAGTTCATAGGTGTGTTTAAGGATAATAGTGTGCTCGTCTTTATAGTAAAGCCTTAAACATATTAGTCGCATTTTTTTATATCTGACAAAAACAATTTACCTTTAGACGCGTGTTGCACAATCAATCAGAAAAATAAACACTACATTATAAGCAAGGTTTGTTGATAGAGTTTGTTGATTTTCATAATCGCTAATAAGGATAATTTGATCAGCATAGCTGTTCACCGCAAAAGTTTGTCAATTTAAAACAAACAGGTCCGCTATCCTTCCAAAACTTATTTGTAGTTGGGGCAAAGCAAACGGGTTGACGAACTGTTTCATTTTCGTTACGAAAGCTATCGGACGCTTCTGAATAACTATGCAGGTAAAGGTCTATAGACGACTCTACCCTGGAGTTGTAGATGTCCCACTATTTTACAAGCCATGGGATAATATTATGGTGTTCAGTTCGTCTGTATATTACCTACAGGAACTGATGGATGTTACTGAAGCTGTTAAACTTGTAGCCATGTTCTGGACTGTTCTATTTTCTATCATAGCACTAAGAATAATATGAGCGAAAAAAAAAGTCGACAAATATTTTTAACTAGACTCGGCGGTATAGCTAAAAATTTTAGTCTACTTTTACGACAGCCAAGGAAATAATTTTCATACCGAAGTAATAGGAATCCAAAAATGCACCCAGAAGAGTTCTACCAACGCTAGTTCTGCATAAAAATACTTGGTGAATTTTTCCTAAAATTTAAAGTTTTCACGAGTGGAGCTGTTTTTAAGAGCGGCTAAAATAATATAACTGGTTTGGCGCCGATTCCCTCGTTCATAAATTAAGTTGAGGTTCAGTGAAAAATAAGTTTTTCTTCTATTTATAAGAGAAGGGCATATAATAATAAATATTACTTTAGTTTTGTGAAATTAGTCAATGCCTGACATAAATGTACGTATTTTTACTTGCCTTCATATAATCACGTCCAAATTGTTTTTGGTGTACCTTATCTAATTTGATGGGCGTAAACTTAAATCCTTATCTGTATGAGAGGAGACCTGTGCCCAGCAGTAGGACGAAAAAAAGGTTGATGATGATGATGATGAAACTTAAATTTAGTTTAGTTTGTGAAATGGGTAATCGGTGTTATTTTGATTGCGTTGTTGCTCTTGTGGTAGCAAGCGTTACTGCTGATGATGAGATTCTGAGTTTCAATTCCCGAGTCGCGTATAGTACTATAATAAAAATAATAAATCTTTATCACACAAGGTTTGGCACAAAAAGTGTGAAGCCCCTGACTCCTGTGCTAGGTAATATACCTGTGTTACAAGAGCCAAGAGAATATTATTATTGAGTTTTTTTAATTGGAATATTTAGTAGCTGCCGAGTCACCGTTTGTGCTTTTTTTTTTATGCGATAAAACCCGCCACACTGTTCCCAACCCCCTGCAACCTGAAAGCCAGAAGAGTTGCTTAGTTGATGATGATTGGCTTACCCTCTAGTCCACGGAACTTGTTCATAACTAGCAAAGGGAATATAATAGGTGCACGTCTGCCCAATCTTTCGTGTAATACGGTTGTAATGTTATGTCATAAACTTATGACTTTGTGTTGATATTATAAGAGAAATGTTCCCTAAACTTTACGTCGCGTGACTTAGCTCGGCGACTGTAATGTCTTATTTTCTAGCGTAGGTCACATTTATTGCAGTAATCTACCGAGCTTTAACTGTATCATATGAGACAGGACCATCTAACGTATGAAATGAGTGTCATACCTCATAATAGAGTTATTTAATAATCCCGTTCATAACCCTCGTTAGTTATTGTATAATATCCAGCGGCATTATTTTGTACACACGACACTGTTAGATTTTTTTTACTATTGATTTTTCACTCCACTTAAGTTTTCATGGTTTGATGTTTTACAGAATGGCACTACTGGTGGAAGGACAGGTCACTTCGAACTTAATTCACCTGGTGGTTTTTACGGTGATAATTTTACAAAATAGCTCTACTGCAGTGTGATATTTTAACCATCACACTGAAAACTTAGGCGAAGGGAGCGTGGAGCGAGCTTTTATTATAACTAATGCTAAGGATTGACACTCTTGAAAGCTCTTCTTCTCTTCTCAGCCTATAAAGATTCACTGCTGGACAGAGGCCTCCCCCAAGGCTTTCCACAATGACCGGTCTTGTGCTGCCCGCATCCATCGGCTTCCTGCGACCTTCACCAGGTCATCGGTCCACCGTGTTAGGGGCCTCCTTGCGCTGCATTTTCCGTTACTTGGCCGCCACTCCAGAACCTTACTGCCCCATCAACGCAATGAATGAGCAATGAGCCCCGCCCACTGCTACTTAATTTTAGCGACTAGAATAGTTATGTCAGTGACTTTGGTTCTTCTGCCGATCTCCACATTTCTGATTCGATCGCGTAGAGAAACTCCAAAACTTCTTCCATCGCCCTTTGTGTGACTTTGGGCCTTTGTATAAGGCCCATTGTGAGCGACCACGTTTCAGTTCCGTATGTCATCACTGGCAATACGCATAGGTTAAAGAAATTAGTCTTGAGGCACAGTAGGATCTTGGACGACGAGAAGATGTAGCGTAGTTTCCCAAACGCTACCCAGCCGAGCTGGATTCGACGA
Source organism: Sesamia nonagrioides (assembly GCA_017933935.1). Lineage (NCBI taxonomy): Eukaryota > Metazoa > Arthropoda > Insecta > Lepidoptera > Noctuidae > Sesamia > Sesamia nonagrioides. Next base: position 1,763,886 of record JADWQK010002049.1, on the reverse strand, counting down.
GGCACCTGTTGAAAGTTCACTTCACCTAAATTATTACAGCGAAGATAGACACAGCTATTCCTACAATTATCGTACGAAAAAATTCAATAACTAACTACGTCATTTATTTAAAGAATTGTATTAATATTATGTTAATTAATATCAGGTAAACTTGTCGAAGCAGAAAATGTCACACAAAATAATAGTACCTGTTCATTATCTAACTTTTGTGAAACGTTTATTTTATTCAAATAACAGTATCTACAAAGATACAGAACTCCTAAAAGTGTGGAGCCTCTGTTCACCGAAACCACGATACTGCAAAACATCTCACAAAGAGAACCGTTCCATTTTAATATTGTTATATAGACGACTGTAGGAACGCTATAATTTTCTTACCTTGGTTATTCCTGTTTAAAATTTCACTTGTCGAATAGTTTCCGGAATCCCGATAGGTCGTAAATTACGCTTGGGAAGGAATTCTGCAAACTGGGACTATCTATCTTTTTGATTGTGCTGAGTTTGGGCATAGACGGATGGTTAGCTGAAGACTTTGAATTAATTGCGGCGGCATCAATAGTCAAGTTTAACGGTAAATGTGGTTCAAATAATAGTCTAGTTGGATATCATCCATAGGGACGAAGAGAAGTCAGTCAGTCAGTCCGCTGCAATCTGTTATAGAACAGATTGCAGCGGGCTGAGGCTACTCCAAAATTGCGCATAATGAAGTATTTTGATATTCAATACATAAAAGATTTAGCCAGCATTTCTTATTCAACAAGGCACATCTTTAGCTCCTATAATTTCAAGCAAGTCATGAAATCAGATTGGAGAAAAGTGCTTTGTGTAGTGGTCTTTATCAAATTTTGAATTGCCATAATTATGGTGAATGGAGCCTTAAATTGTGCTTTAGCAGTATTTGCGTAACTTTATGACTAAGGAAGGGTTTGCTACGAAACTTTGTATGATATAACTGGCCTAAAATACATTCAACAAAACAGCTTTTCTGATTTTACTACCATTATTTTCTTGATTTAAATTGCCCTTATTGCTTGAAAGACAGGCTTCATTCAATGCAACGCGGCCAGTAGCCAGTTATCGGCCGTTGCAGTTATATGCATAATTTAACATGCAACCACATGGACTGACCTACATCCATCGCCCCAGTTTGTCTTCCAACTCCGAGTCCCGACCCTTCCTTTCGTCAGTATATTTTTATTGAAAGTAAACGCTTGAGTAAATACAGGAAGTACTTTCACTAAGCAGCATTTGGGTATGTTTTAAATAAAACACTTGTACAGCAACATATTTTTCGCGGTTGAATGCATTTCAAAGAATCTTACGGGTTGCATTTAAGACGTTATAATATAAAACACAGTAGGCACAACAGCCGTTGTTTTATCAGTTTAGTCGTTGTTTGTTTGTTTGTTTATGATCTGAATGTTATTCGAAACAAATTTATACTTTATTGTACTTTCAAGAAAATTGCTTTTAACAATGTTAAGTTGAAGAATATTGCTTTTACTCACGCAATTGATTCTATAAGTTTTGAGCAAACTTTGTGACTAATTGCTTTTTTGACTGTGAAAGATGTTCTTTTTTAATAACTGATGTACTTTTATATGTTTTATTAATATTTCTACAACTATATTAGTTTATTTATTTCTTGTTTTATTATATTTCTACAACTCTTTTAAAAAGAGTTGTAGGCACTTATTGATATTTATACTGGCCTTGTTTATAGCATTTTTCCATAATTATTATAATAAAAATAAAAATCAAGCTGTTATCTATCATTTGTGTTGTATTATTTAGTTTTCTTGTTAAATAAGAAAAAGACGAAAAATAACATTCGGTCGTATTAGATAGACACTTCAAAATTAATATATTAAAGCTACTTTGACATTTATATTTCTTTTTTTGATAAGGACTATAAATAAGGCCTGAAAATAATATGGGACAATTTTGGTTCAATGATTGCTTAATGGGCGCACTTTGAAGCTTGAATGTATAAGATGACGTGCCCCGCCCTAAGTTAATCAGGCTTCGTTATCAAGGATGTAATGAAGCTTGACATCGCGTGCCCAAGCGCATCAGGCTGCAGGCATAATCTCTTCTTTCACATGCCGCTGATTGCCGTTGATTCGTTTGTTGTGATTCTGTTCAGCATTTGGGTTGAATGTTACCCGCATCCTAACTGCGTAACGCATACCAATTCTCCATCTGCATCATTTTGAAGGATATTGCTAATCTATTGCTTCATCAGTCTGCTCAAAAACGTAAATTACACAATGGATTTTTAATTGCGCTTCCCTTTTCATCAGCGTAAGTTTCGATCTCGTGAAAAAGTCCTTTAAGTTGTTCCTGATTACAAACTGTGTCAAATTTTGTCAAAAATTCATTCGTTTATAGTACTTTTTGCGTGAGAGTAACAAACATTCTTCCATCCATACATTTATACATTCCTACATCTTCACAACCTTTCATATAAATTATAATACATATTACCTAAGTATGAAGTAGGATGTCTAAAGTCTCAAGCAGGAAGATATGTCCCCGAAGACGCACTTGCTCCTTTAGTAAATACTCGTAAATAAAAAAATCGTGTGTCTTTTATGCTATTCGAAAAAAAATATATCTATTTGGCTTCAAACATACAAAGCCCAAGGGCGCTAGACACTATTACGTATTCTTTAAAGGCGATCCGGTCCTAAAGTGCTAGGCTGGAAGAGTAGGTTGTGAACTGACTTTCGAGCATTATGATAATTTTAAAAGTGAACTATTGGTTACAGTTCGTTGGCTGTTTTGGCCATGAGTGATAGATACATCATAATCATAATCATCATCTCAGCGTATAATTCCGGTTACATCCGCGGCTTTCGCGTTAGAGCTCAGGAACCGCTTTCCTACAATTACTTCTCCATTTCGCACGATCTCTGGCATCCCGTGGTGTGAGATTGTTGGCACGCATGTTATCTCTTACAACGTCAAGCCATGAGCCATGACTGATACATACACCTGTATAAACTTTCTAGCTTTTGCCTGCGCCTTGACTTACGTGTATCAGAGATGATCTTATGGACATACCTACATTATGTCCCTAAGATAGGATAGGATACTTTTTATCGTGGTAGGGTATATAGGTATACATACAACCGCAATAGAATGTATATGTATATGTATAAGTAATACAATATCTGTAGAATAATAAGGCAAATTTTAAAAACCTATTTGTATTTCGTATAACAGCCCATTTACTTCCGCTAATGTGTAAATTAGAATTCTTAACAATGAAGTACAAAACTAGGAGTGCCATAGTGTCATATTCGCCCCATGCTTACCGGATGGGTGATTCAAGTCTCTTGTTATAATGGTTGTTAGTAGTTCACAGCACAATCTATATTATGTGAAGGCGATATTTCTTAGGTAGTTCAGATTCGAGTGTTGCTAAATCTTGGACAGCTTCTCTCTCTCATCTCATCAACCTTTTTATCGTCCCACTGCTGGGCACAGGTCGCCTCTCATACAGAGAAGGATTGAGCGTAATCACCACGCTTGCTCAATGCGGGTTGGCGATTTCAGACCCAAAGTCCAGGTTTCCTCAAGATCTTTTCCTTCACCTTATGATCAGTCATCGGTGTCCAAGATATACTTAGAAGGTACATATAACTTAGAAAAGTTACATTGGTACTTGTCTGATCAGGAATTGAACCCGCACACTCATACTTGAGAGGTTGGTGGAGCAGTTCATAAATTGGGATTGTCACCTAAACGTTGGCTGTACAGAGGAATTCAATCAACAGCGCAGTCTATTGCAGTTCACTGCTGGACATTGGCCTCTCACAGCCTTCTCGAAAACACCCTAAACTATGGCTCCTGCATCACTTCTGTCCCAGCCACTTTTTTGAAGTCGCCTGTCCATCTAGCTTAGGGTGTCCCTAACTGAGCTTGCCGCCAAAAATGATGATGATTATTCTAACGCATCGCGCCCCACATAAAACTTTACTCTATGACTCATATCAGTGCTTATTGTTTTAGTAGAGAAAAAAGTCTGCCCACGATAACGGGCTTGTGAAGCGATAAGACCTTTTACAGTAGCCACCGACAAAGTCTCTTTTGTATTCAGATAACGGAATCAAGTTCTGGCAACTGGCAGATAAAATTAATTACTAATTTATTTTGTACTTAGAAATTTGTTTACATTGTTGGAGAACAAAAGACGAACGGAATTTAGTAGCTTTATAGATGTTTATGAATAGATAGTGTACAAGTTTTGACCCTTCTTTCATTTGCTTCCTAGCTAGGAACTTTTAATTTTATTATTTACGCTCGTTTCGTTATAGACCTCTGAAGCAGTTCTCATAATTTTGAAATTGTTCGCTATCTGATTTCAGTCTCAAACTAATAAAAATACCTACGTATTAATTTCTCGAAAAGACTAGACTTTGAAGGTTTTTAGATACGGGTATTGGCTTTCTCATCCATTGTCCATCCAGTCACGCTGGTGGTGGCGTGTGTGTTGGGTCATTAGGTTCCATAGGCTGACATGTTCATGAACGGACGCCGTCAGAGGGGACTGGTCATCTCTTAGCTGCCACGGGCTATTTTAATTTCTGAATTGTTGTTTTTTTTGTATTTTCCATAATGGACGCTCTCAGCGTACAATATATTTCTTCATCGTTCTCACATGGTTGATTTCAACATGAGTGATGTAATCAAGTATTTGTATCAATAGCTTGATAATTTAAAAGAGTGTCCATGGAGTTTCTTACTCGTTCTTCTCCATAGGTCCACTCTTTGGAATGGACGACTAGTTCATATAAATTAGGCATGATCAACTTCATGAGCATTCGTAAGAAATAGGCGAAATGGAGAAGCTTTTCGAGTGTTGAATCGTCTGAAATGTGTATTACTTAAATCTTTGTTGGTATATAAAAAAAATGTTAAGGTTCATTAATCATTCTTATCATTTTATAAATTTTACTGTGCCTATACTGTTCCACTACTGGGCAGAAGGCTCTCGAAGTCTCATCAAACAATTTTTTTTCTTTTATTCACAATAGACGGTACGAGTAATACACTATAATAGCTGGTATGCATCGGGAGCGAAATATTGAAGTCGAAGATAAAAATATTTGAAAAACATAATGCAAGCCACTGTCATCTAGCCTATAAAAATATAACACAAACACGACAATAGCATGTGCCTTATATTACACACAAAACAGCAGCTCTCCGCGTTATTCCCCCTACCATACTATAAACAAAATACGCAAAATATAAATAAACACTAACGCAATGGGTAGCAGCACGTGAAAACGGTTCAACGGGTTAACTATCAGTTAATAAATATCCGTAACGTGCAGTTACCGAGAATCTGTGAACAAAATCTGGTTAAAATTAACCGTTACGCAACGTGGTCTGCTACAAGTAGTAAGGAACTTGTGAAGTAGTAAACAATGTTTGGTATTCAAGGGTGTTTGATTTTGAACAAACTGAAAAGAGAGTGAGACCATTATGATAAGTAGGTGCCGAGGTAGATATCCTTTAAACTCCTTGAAATATTAATATTACTGCCTAAGAATAAACATAATTATATGAGACTTGAATGTAAAGAGAAAACCAACACCTTTACGTAAGACGCCATAATTTTCTATCTGAATATTTTTGAACATAATCCATTGCTTTGCATGTTCGAAAAAATTGCCTGCTCGATAATGTGAATAATGCAATGAACGTTGTTGAACTGCCACAATGGAAGTCATTGGCACTGTTAGTAGTGTTACGCGCTTACATCACAGGCACACTAACAAAATGTGTGGCCAATTTGCAAGGTTCTCGAGTGGCGACCACGCACCGGAAGACGCAGCGTGGGTAGGCCCCCGACAAGGTGGACCAACGACCTGGTGAAGGTCGCGTGATACCGCAGGATGCGGGAGGGGCACGGCCAGTCGTCGTGGAGAGCCTTGGGGGAGGCCTATGTCCAGCAGTGGACGACTGAAATGATGATGATGATGATGAATGTGCAAGCTACTGTTAAATAATACATAGAATTTTAAACAAGGTGTGAATAATTAGCTAACATTGCATTTAATTAACACAATTATCTTCAAATCATCACATCATTACCATTAATAAGCGAGTGTTGCGAAGGTATGTTTTTGCATGACCATAGAGAAATGTTGTGGACTGAAAACAAAAAGGGAGTAGGTCAAGCAGTAACATGGGTCAACAATGCTCGGATTGTAACTGGCAAAGTACCTACCATTGCTACTGAAGTGAAGCGAAAAGTTACCTTACTGAAAGCCTTTCATCTGATTGTCCCTGGATTGTTTGATCTAGTTATTTTCGAGGAATAGTCAAATTGAAGGAGTTGAGATTGAGGAAGGATTGAGTTCATATTGAAACAAAGATTCTCAAAGCTTAGCAAGGGAACAATAACACGATACTTGACAATTTGCACATAATTAATAAAAATATTAGTTACATTTGAGAACTAATGGATTGTCATAAAACTATTATGTTTCTCTTTTTAGTGACGATATTCAATATACTGTTTTGCCATAAGAATGAAATAAGTTTTGACACTTTATATGATATACAAGAATATGATCTGCTTTATTAAACCAAAGTAACCTTCATATCTAGTAAACGATTTCTTCATAAATTCCTATCTCCTTCATTAATAACTTTAAGTATCATCATAGTAATGAACTCTTGATCAGAAGGCCTAAACACAATTCTGGGGCTCGCAAAATTAATAGTAGCGCCGGCGAAGTTTATGGAGGCGAAAGTACAAAAGGACAAAAAAGAGTTTTTAAAACTAACGAAAAAAGGTCTACCTTCCAAATTCACGCTTGGTACAAAGAAGTGCAAAAGTTTAAAAAGTCTTCGTTTTACGGTTTTCGTGATAGTGAAACCTCCATCAGTTACTTGAAACTTTATCGTTGATGTGGATCAAAGTGTAAAGAATATCACCATGTGTAGAAACTGCATTAGTTATTTTATCTACACCAATAACTTTATTGGACCAACTGTCTGTGTATACATATACACAGTTATACTCGCCTCCTTATCATTGTATTTTCATGCATTTTAGAAAGCACGCAATTGCAGTGATTATTACTGTAAGCATTTGCTAGTTATGCAGTCTTGCTTTATCTAGGCTAAATACAAATGTGCGTCAATATATATGTCTGTTCACTTTGTTTTGCCAACTTAACTCCCGAACCAATTCTGCTGGAATGCTAGGATAGACCGAAGTTTCGAAAAAGTAATTAGGGTCAATCCTGCATTTAATCTGTATAGGTAAAACCACACGATTTCCCATCAATGTTATCTTGTTAAGAAGATCCTTAAAGACTCCTAAAAACTTACTAACACAGTTTTATTTTACGTTTCCTAATTCAGTGGCCGCAAAATCTCCTAACTTGTACCAATCTAGGAAACTTCTCTTAACGACCTCCATACCGGTGACCTGTTTTACTAAACACCCATAAAGCCCTGCAGGGTATACTGGCCTGGATTAAGTCATTGTCGTTTTACGACTATTTTGTTTGATTTATAGCCTTCGGCTTTTTTGGCCACTTTGTGGACATAATCACTCAGCGGATTTAGTTCGGCATCCATCGTAAAATCGACAGTTGGTTCATTAAACTGTAAACTTTAAGTACTTGGACGAACTAACGTGTACTTTTTGTTTTTACCTTGATGATTTTCTGAGCGTTTCCCCTTTTTCTAGTCAGGAGCTGTGACTTTCATATAACTTAATTCCAAACCATACCACTAATAAGCCCATATCACTAATAAGTGGGATTTGGTATATTTATCCATATAGAAGATTTGAAAAAATATTTATGTCTTTTGATGGCATAATTCTCGAGGAAGGTTAGAGGCCTATACATATATTAACACCACTCTATGACTCTTAGGAGTCGAGCATAAAGCAAAATAGTCAGACAGAACGCTAAGGGAGAACAAAGTCATAGTGCGGTCGGATGAGGGATGCGACTCGGTGGGTCGTAACTGAAATCTCACGCACGTGAAGATGCTGGCAGAAGTTACGTAGTACAAAATAAACGTACTTCTCATTATTACCATAAAATGTTTATAAATGTCATAAATCAGTGTGAAATGTCTACAAAACCGGTGGCGAAATTGGACGCGACTCAGTTATGTTCGGTGTTCCCGAGTTAGGTCTCATTTGAAATCCTCATGGTAATGTTATTATGTACGTTAGTGCCCCATAGATATAGGTAAAACAAACAAATATTGCATCTAGTTATCCGTCACAGGAATAAATGGTTTTTACTACAAAAAATTCTCGTAAAGCTATTTATAACGGGTACCATAAAGAGTATCTCGCGTCATGTGCACTTCAGTTAGCGTATGCTAAAATTTTGGGACGTAAAAGTGAGAATATTTTGAGAGAATATAAGCTACCTAATTCTGCGGAAGACTTTATGAGACACTAAAATAATTTTAGTATAGTAAAAGCCATCCTTTCTACACGCACACTGGAATTACTTGTTCGGGAAATAGCGCTTTTGTATTTCGCTTTATGTAATGCGTCAGGGAATACTGTCATTCAAATCTGTTCGTTGACTTACATATTGCTCGTTCAAGCTTTTGGTTTGACATGACCCTATTTGCTTAGCAGGACCATTAAACATTGTCACAGCGAGCTTTTCGTTAATATGTCTTCATTAATTTTTAGTTAATGGCCATGTGGCGTACCTACGAGTACATTAAAGTTTATATATATACTTTTTCCATTTCGTCAGATTACACTGTTGTTTTATGCTAAAGACATAAAAATGTTTTAGGCCTATAAAATTATAATGAACCATTTTACTACGGAACGTCGCATAATAAACACTATAATTCGAAAATATGTAGGCGTTGCTGGTGTAAGCAAAACACTCACACATTTTATATTTCATGGTCTTGTCACCGCTTACTGACAGAGAGACACTTATGACTTATTGTGATATATGCTTACGATTGCGCATTAGCGTTACATCAATACTTAGCGTATTTACGGCCCGACTTACGGTTGCTTTAAAAAACACTAATTTATGTGTTCTTCACCTAATCTCAAAACTGTTAGCAGATGAAGATGATTCTTTTACCACCATAAGCATTTTTTCCCTTATATTATATGCTTGTACAATACCACCAAAATATTAAGTTTGCTGGGCAAACGCACTTCCTTCATATACTTCTTTTAGTCAATCCTTATTTTCTTTACTTACCTTTGACCTGTCATCTTGACGAAACTGACGTCACCGCCAAGATTGTGTCATTTGCGTCAATTACACTGACAGAAGATTTTAGTCCATCATCTGTTACGACTGTTAGCGTGGGAACGAAGGCTGTTAGCACATAACTCCTAATAAATACCTGCTAAAAGGGTGGGCCTGTTTACATTTGCCTATTATAAGAATAGATTGATTAATGTTCAGGAGGGGCGATGAAAAATGGTTAGCAGATAAAACGGTCTTGTAAGGAAATGGTAAAGGTACGGCCTTTAATATGGTAATCAATTGTGGAAAAATTAGTAGAATGAAAACATATTGGTTCTGAGATTTTTATGATTGAGATATATTATTTAGGGAGCAATATATCTCAATCGATGTCAGAATTGGAGCAAAAAATGGACAGTTAATTGCGAATCAGCTTATTGTTCCAATTAATAAGTGAATAAATCTTTTGGATATCAGTATAAGGCGGGTCCTAAGCGCCCAATTACATATATGGTACAATATCAAGATGTTATTTCACCACTTTTTGATTGTACCATTTAGGTCAACTATTACTCAGGTTTTGTTCAAACAAAAACATTGCAGCTGTCAACGGTATTGTGTGAAGATCGTTTGAGTGTAATGGCTGATTCAATCATATTGTGCAAAACAAATATTGCGCAAACTAATTTTAGTTGTAGGGGCCGCTGTAAAAATACGAAATTCGGAGAAGAATGTGGGAGACAATGTGGAAATAAGGAGGATCATTTAAACTAGCGCGCTTTACCATCATAATCATTGCTTACTAGTAATGAGGCGGGTTCGGGTTCAAGCAATACTTATAATGGTTAAAAATATGTACCTTACCTTCTTGTATTTCTGAGATACTATTCTTTCCCCAAACACTCAATTCTTAGATAAGTTACACACACCGAACTACCCACATTATGTTAAGGACCTGGCCATAGCCGAGCCAGTAAGAACGAGACTTCTCTTCATCATCATCAACCTTTTTATCGTCCTACTGCTGGGCACAGGTCTCCTCTCATACAGAGAAGGATTGAGCTCAATCACCAGACTTGCTCAATGCGGGTTGGCGATCTCAGACTTAAAGTCCAGGTTTACTTAAGATGTATTCCTTCACTATTTAATCAGTCATTGGTGTCCAAAATATACTTAAAAAGTACATATAACTTAGAAATATTACATTGGTACTTGCCGGACCTGGAATCGAATCCGCACACTCATACTTAAGAGGCTGGTGTTTTAACCACTAGGCCACGACTTTGTATTTTTTTTCTCTTCATACCTACAACTAATTAACGCCCTCATCATCCTCCGTATACTATTTACCGCAGATCAAGCCATTCACACTGTCCTTTCATAACTCCTAAACTAATTGTACTAATGTGTTTAATTGACGCATGACATTATTATTAATGTGCTATAGCCATTGTATCTATCAGTTTTATTACCAGTTAAATTAAAGGCTATATCTATTATGCTCCATGTAGATGATTAACATTCTTGATATCTGATCACTAAGGTCAGTGCACAGTTTTAAAACCTTCTAACATGTTATAACTACTACAAAAACAAACTTATTAAGGTATTTTGCGTGTATTTTCTCTTTATTCTAAAGGATAGCAAATAGAAAATCACAAAATATATTTTAGGGCAAAGACATTTTTTTTATGTAGAGTTCTGTATATTATATGCTTTCACATTTTTTTTATGTTAGTAGGATTCAACGAATACAATCAGATTTTATGTTTCACTGCGAAATTTTTGTAAAGTGCCTGTTACAATTTCTCTCTCTTCAAGAAAAGTTTGAAGGGCTGTCAATTTCACGTTTATGTATGTGACATACAAGAATCATAGTACTAAGAAGTCTACGAACTGACGTCATATTTCTGGCGAAAAAGTGTCAGTTGACTGCCATATCACCGCTCAAAAAGTTCGAATACAAGGTGCTAACAATTTGCAGTGTTCATCAAACAAGAAACTGTGTCGAAAACGTGAAACGTAAATGAAAGCACGAATTTCTTGTTTGAAAAGTTATCCGACTTATTACTCTGATACAAGAAAACTTGTTTAAAGTTGCTGAAGCCGTAGAAGTCCCAACTAGAATACTGAGCAAAACAATGATGAAGTTATTTGATACCATGCGCCAGAATATAATTACGACTAATGGACAGAGAGCATTAGTTCGTAACGTCCATTGTTATGAAAGCATAAAAATATTATTTTCCAAATATCTTTTGGATATTCCAACATTGTAGTGTCAAGAAAGATATTAGAATATTTACGCAAGGCTTTCTTAAAAAAGAACAAAATATGTAAACCCGGAGTGCGTAGCGACATCATGAAAAAAGGCTTTGAGTCAACGCTCTGGTGTTTCCTATTTACTTGTGAGACTTCATTATTCCAATTTTGAAGCAAAATATCATCCTATTCTTCTGTAACTTCTTTTCCTTTCTTCTGTAACTTATTAGATCTCAAATTCACAGTTGAGCTTCACGATATTTACTGGAACACACAAAAACAGTGTGATTATTTCTTGAAAAGACCATATCCGGAACTAACTAATACTATTTTCAGATGATCTGACCTTATAGTTTTTACTATAGGCCAGATTATATGAAGTGAAGCACTTTTGTGCGCAGTGCGTCATGTTATTTAAAGTTAAACAAATATTAACTATCTTTCAATGACAAATCAAGTTGATTTCAGACAACTGGCACTATTGAAAAGGTTATAAAAATGTTTGATGTTGTAGCAACTGAACTTTATTGTGTACGAATTAAAATGATTTTTCCACCAATTCATACCTACTTGTTTCCATTTTTGGCAAATAAATTGCGAACGAATGATTGGACATGTCGAATCCATCTGGCTTATTTGGAGTAACCAATTTCACTTCAATATTCAGCAGAATCTAACATTAAAAGCATGCTTGTTTTACATATCAGTCTTTAGCATAACAGGTTTCATTTCCTTTAGTGTTTCATAGGGCAGTACTCCCGTTTGATTAGATACACTATTTGTTCAATTTCATTCTGATACTGCTATTCGGTACCAGTAGCCTCACTGTCACATTGGTATGAGCATGAATTACTGGTTTCCAATCATTGGGGTTTTTATCTGAGATTTCTCAATAGCACCTAGAACTATAGATATGTGGTCGGTTGAAGACAATAGGCTCGCCCCATTTTCCATAGGACTGTAACATAACTGCGAAAAGAGGGTGTAAGTAGTGCTTGACCGCAATCCCGTCAGATGGTAAGCAGTGCTGCAATCATTGATGGTAAAGCGCGCTAGTTTATTAAGAGTCTATTCACTCAAAAAAACTGAGTGAATAGGAAGGGAGACGGCACATGGCCATAACTGCTCAGACCCGTCCTCCGTACGGCTTCACCAGATATCATGCCGGAACACGACGGATCGCTTGGCGGCAAAACTTTGTCTAGTGGGTGGTAAGTTCTGTCGGCCACCGATGTTATGGCCTACCACCGAGTAAAAAGTCCCTTCTAGGAATGTAGACGTTATGTTATATTGTAGGGCCCACACTTATCTCTAGATTAAAGAGCAACTTTTGACCTGGCACGTAGTGAATTGTAGTCTATTCGTCCTAATCCACTGCGCCGTATAATGCCCCCTCATAAAGACGAGGCATGTTCCGACAGTGGCAACATTATGGGCCGATTATGCTATTAATTACCTCCGCAATAAAAGTAATCCACAGTCCACGTTTACACTCAATCACAAGGCAAACTGACCATGCAAATATATTCTACCAATTTAATCCTAATGAAAAGCGTACAATGCGTTGTGATATCAATTTGGACAATTAAACAGTCTGTGCGCTGTTACACCATTTAACACGATAAATGGGTCGTCAAACGAAATCTCTCGGTTCAGAGGGTATCATGATACTTTAGTACACATGGGGCGTTATTACCATCATCGGTGGGAATTAGGTGAGATATTTTGGGGTCAATGACCTGATAGTTAGATGTTAATAAGGGCGTTGTGTCATCTATCAGATGATACATTGACAATATCAGAAACGGTTCCTTTCATCAGCTTGTGAAACCGTACTGACGAATTTGAGCCTCTGTGTTAACCTTGCCGATAGTCACCTGTAGGGTAATTACGTAATAAATTTATCAGTAGCAATGGCTAACATTTTGACAATTGAACAACATTCATTGCGCTATTTACATTGCCTACTAGGCAGTAATAATATACATTTTTCGACCAATGGCTAGTCCATTGGTCCATATGTCATATTGGTAATTTTTTTTTTATAAATTATAAACTAGCTCTTGACCGCAATCCCGCCTGATGGTAAGCAGTGACGCAATCGTTGATGGTAAAGCGCACTAGTTTATTAAGAGCCTATTCACTCTAGCCTTGAAGACACTCAAATTGTAGTCCGATGGAAACACCGCCGCTGGCAAATTGTTCCAGTCCCGCGATGGACGCGGTATAAATTAGGAGGCGAAACGCTTTGTCGGGATCGTAGTGGTGTTAACAACGTAAGGGTGGAAACTAGCCGTACGACGGGTCGTCCGATGGTGGAACGGAGATGGGGGAATTAAATCATGCAATTAACACCGAAAGGCTGGCTACTATACGCCTATGCTTAGCCTAGCCTAGGCTTTGAAGACCATCTCGAGTTAAATCAGGGTCACCAATCAGCCTCTTCGCACGCCTCTCCACTGAATCCAAAGTGGCCAGGTGACACTTAGCAGCACCAGCCCAAATGTGGCTGCAGTACTCCACAGACGAACGGACCTGTGCTTTGTACAACATTAGAAGCTGCCCAGGTGTGAAGTACTGCCGGACCTTTGCGATAACGCCAAGTTTCCTGGCAGCCACCCTAGCCTTGGACTCAATGAACCTCCCAAAGTTAAGGTTCGAGGAAATCTCAACTCCCAAAAGCTGAAGGCGGTCGGTACACTCCAAGGACAAATTTCGAAAAGCCAAGGTGAACGGGCTCCTTTTGGCGGTGAAAAGACACGCCTGTGTCTTGGCGGCATTGAATGCTACAAGATTGGCATTGCCCCATTCGGAGACTGCCTGTAGTGCAACACTCGTTCGCCCAAGCATGGCCTCTCTAAGTGTCTCATATTGGTCAATAAGCTTCAAAATGATTCCAACTGATAGTAATAGTGAGTTACGCAGTTGACTAGAGGCTGTCAGTTACTGACAGCCTTCGTGGCATAGCGGTAGCGAACGCGGCCGTTGCGCAAGGAGGTGCGGGTTCGATCCCCGCACAGTGCAAGCAAATGTTTATATGCATGAATATGAATATTTGCATTGGTCTGGTCGTGCCTCGGAAAGCACTTTAAGCCGTTGGTCCCGGTTGCCATACGAACATCTAGTGGCAGTCGTTACGGGTTATTGGAGCCCTCAAAAGTCTAACAATTGATCTAACTGCAATGCTTAGATATCGCCTTCGGGTTGTGGAGGTCAGACGGCAGTTGCTTCACGGAAGATATCGAAGTTTAGCCAAAATCAGCAGTTAGACTGGTAAAGCGGACCCCAGACTCCAAAGCTGAAAAAGCTGCGGATGCGACTGGGATTAACGCTGAGATGATGATGATGAGTAATAGTGAGTTACGCAATTAGGGTGCAGGTACAGGATGTGCCAAACTTAATGTTTTTTTTTTTGGGACCAAACCCGCCGCACATTAACCCACCCACTGCAACTCCTGAAAGCCGATCAACAGTGGAGACCGCCAGAAAAACGCCGAGCAATGAAGCTCGACGAGTCCCGGAGAAACGATTCAACTGTCTTGGGTCCCGCAACGAAATTAATCAGAAAAGTATAGCGGAGGATTATAAAAAAAGATATTTTTTCCACAAACTTAATATTATTAAATGTGTGGTTTAAAATATTAAGAACATAGAATAATACTGATAGCTATATACTCATCAACTTTCAATCGCATTTAACTACACCCAAACGCCTATACAACGTGTAACATAAAGGGTATATATACATAACAAAGGCATGGCATCTTTACATGATATCAAACGATATTGGAATGGTTTTTTAATCCTATCTCTCTATGTTAGGAAGTTATGAGGAAAAACACCGCCTGTGATAGGCTACTATCACACTAGTCGCACAGAGATATTGAAGACATTTATCTGATTTTGGCAAGTAACGTGACGGGTAACGAGTAGTTATTAACGTATGTAGTGTGCTGCCACGTTTGTTATGATTTGATTTTAAGAAGCACACGAAACCGAAAATTTGGTACCAATTTTTTGAGTATTTTATTTTCAGTTGAAACCCTTCCGATATCGTTTGATATCATCTAAAGATGCCATGCCCTTGGTATGTATATACCCTTTTTGTTACACGTTGTATATGTACATGTTTTTAGGGCCAAAAAGTAAAACTACCTTTTTGGTTTAGTGGTCGCAAGCAGTACTGCAGATCACGGATTTGATTCTAGTTCCAGGTAAAGTATTACTGATTTTTCCATCTCAAATGTCTCAGTAGTAGGCCGGAGTGAGATTTGTGTGTGAAATTATGCTATGAAAAATAAAAGAAAGAAAATACTGCGGCAATAAGCACCTCAAAGCATTCTTACTCAGAATAACTGATTAGTTCCACAGAATATTTTAATTACAACTACAAAGTATGACGTCACAGCTCTCAAAGAGTCCCTTCATTTCGTTCATTTTGCACTTAGCTGACGTAGGAACTTGGCATAAAGCTACTTATAATAGAGTAGTTCGCCACAAGTTTGAGAGAGTATAGAACCGACCCGATGGAGTGATAGCTTGACCTGCACAGGTGTTACTTAAGTCTGAGCACGAAGTTTTAATGTACTAGGTCCCTGCTAGATTAATGCTGGAACTTTTAATCTGCCTTTGAGTGAAATTTTAAACATTTTATGGTCTTTGGAGATGTGTTTGATAAATTGTTATAATTCTATAGTATGTATAACGATGTCGACATACATCAATAAATAAAATTACAATAGTACCTTCATTCTTTGCAAATAAATGATTTGATTTGAATGTTTAGCTACTTATTTTCGACCTATTATATATTCCGGAAGACGCAGCGTGGGTAGGCCCTCGACAAGGTGGACCGACGACCGCGAACGAAGGTCGCGGAAAACGGCTGGATGCTGGAGGCACAGTACCGGTCGTCGTGGAGATCCTTGGGGGAGGCCTATGTCCAGCAGTTGACGTCTTTCGGCTGCAATGATGATGATGATATATTCCGAATCAAATATCATTAGATATAATTACTCTTCATCATTATTTCCCAAGGCTTTTCCCTATGCTGTCGGTGTCGGCTTCCAAGGTGTGCGTTCGCGCAGCGGAATGTTGTTGAATTTAAAGATTTTAAATATGCAGATATTTAGTGTATGACGTCGTGTAATTGTGTATGGTAAAAAAAAATTTGTGCATGCAGCCATTGTGGAGAAATTCACCAAAAACTGATTCCGCTGGGCGAACGTTGTCCTGGCGGAACTTTTTTTAATCCATTGACTTTAGAAAAAAGAGATGTGTCCAAAAATTAGTGTGTATTGTGTATGTATGAATAAAATTTGTGCATGCATAGACTTCGGAGAAATTCAAGTTTCCGCTGCGCGAACGTTTGGCCATTAGCTAGTTTTCATATAAAGCGCTTACATAGAGAGCTGTAGATTTTTACATACGTTGTTTTGAATTTGTGCATATTTGTGTACAAAACAGATTTAGAAAAAATCGTAGGGCTAAAAAGATAAAAATATAAACGTAAAACACGCTTTTTAGGTCATAGTTCTT
This sequence comes from Sesamia nonagrioides, assembly GCA_017933935.1. Taxonomy (NCBI): domain Eukaryota; kingdom Metazoa; phylum Arthropoda; class Insecta; order Lepidoptera; family Noctuidae; genus Sesamia; species Sesamia nonagrioides. The sequence goes on along the minus strand of JADWQK010002049.1, from coordinate 1,746,862 downwards.
AAAGTATGCACTTTGGGGTCTAGATTTTCACGTTTATACAAACCTTGTCAGTGTCTGCAACATATTGCCAAATATCAATGATGTTCCTTTAGTAATTAAAGAGATCTAAGACAATTTACCATGACAAAATCACTGTTTACAAAGCAGTCAAATATCACGACATTCTAAAGGAACTGCATGGTAAAATGTATGCCAATAATTAGTGTATTCATTCAACTATTCACATGCAAAATTTCATGTCATTAAATTCAGTAATTAAAGAAAAACAATTAAAATACTGACGAAGCATCGAAAACCTACATAACCCGACCAAGTTCGGATAGCTATAAAAAAGCGGCCGTGCCATATATCATAAGAACGTTCTTAACCTTCCAATATAGTATTTATTAATATGGCACAGTTGCGTACACAAGCGTTAGGTAAAAATAAAACAATTGTATTTCTTGAATGAAAAATGTTTTTTTTATAATAACGCCACTATCTACGACAAAAATAAATCTTCAATTAACAAGTACTTCTCTATTTAAATATCCGTGTACAAAAATATTTTTAATTACATATAATGCTTAATTATGTAATTATAATAACGTTAACAAACGCTTGCAACGGCAGCAATAGACTTAAATGTGTTTTACTAAAATAGGTTTAATAAACTATTATGAATATAAGGGTAAGACGTATAATATTTCGAGCTTCAATAAATATTAAAATCACATCAGATAACTGGACTATTCAGTCGTATTATATTTGATCAACATTAAAAAAGTGCTTATAAACTAAAACATTTGTATAAAAAAGGTATTTTCAAGAAATATTTTAAATGAGTAGCAAATACAGTAAATAACCTCAACATTTCTAAGTATACCTAATATTTTCTAGTTCCAATAATAAAATTACAGATTAACAATCACAGATCAATAAAGTAGACTATTCAGTTGTTTAGGTTTGAGAGTCTGCCTAATATAAAAATAAATCAACATTTAAAAACAGTAGGTAGTACTTACTTGTGGTAATTATTTAATTTCCCTGAGAGGTCTATAGTAAGAACCCGGATCCGTGAAATATTCAATAGAAATTAGCTGTATGAATTTTATTTGCCTAAATTAATATATTTAGATTATATCTCAAGTCTCAAGCGCATACTTAAATAAAGTAACTACGTAAACAGTACCTACTTTGTCATAGTCAAATACATTTAAAAAAGTAGGTGTACAAAAATAAATGACCTTTATATTATATCGAAACAATTGTGTTATCACCTATACCAATTCAATACCGGTATTATACTGTAAATTTTGGAATGTTACCTAAATATATTGCACGGCCGCTTTTTTATAGCGATCCGAACTTGGTCGCGTTATGTAGGTTTTCGATGCTTCGTCAGTATTTTAATTGTTTTTCTTTAATTACTGAATTTAATGACATGAAATTTTGCATGTGAATAGTTGAATGAATACACTAATTATTGGCATACATTTTACCATGCAGTTCCTTCAGAATGTCGTGATATTTGACTGCTTTGTAAACAGTGATTTTGTATGATATGATGGTAAATTGTCCTATATCTCTTTAATTACTAAAGGAACATCATTGATATTTGGCAATATGTTGCAGACACTTACAAGGTTTGTATAAACGTGAAACTCTAGACCCCAAAGTGCATACTTTAAGAACTATGACCTAAAAAGCGTGTTTTACGTTTATATTTTTATCTTTTTAGCCCTACGATTTTTTCTAAATCTGTTTTGTGCACAAATATGCACAAATTCAAAACAACGTATGTAAAAATCTACAGCTCTCTATGTAAGCGCTTTATATGAAAACTAGCTAATGGCCAAACGTTCGCGCAGCGGAAACTTGAATTTCTCCGAAGTCTATGCATGCACAAATTTTATTCATACATACACAATTACACCCAAATACACACTAATTTTTGGACACATCTCTTTTTTCTAAAGTCAATGGATTAAAAAAAGTTCCGCCAGGACAACGTTCGCCCAGCGGAATCAGTTTTTGGTGAATTTCTCCACAATGGCTGCACGCACAATTTTTTTTTTTACCATACACAATTACACGACGTCATACACTAAATATCTGCATATTTAAAATCTTTAAATTCAACAACATTCCGCTGCGCGAACGCACACACCAAATTATGATAAACTGTTTATAACTATGGCAGATAATACATGAAATCTTTGTCGTAATAAGAAAAGTTTTCACAAAGCACTGGGTGGTTATGAAAGGCGTCGGAATTGATGCGGGTCCAGTACGAGTTGTTAGATGTCATGTCTTAAATTTTTGGTTCTACGACATACAGATTTTCTCACAATCGTGTTACTACCAACAAGCGGAAATTCTTTAAAAGATTTTTTAATACAAGAGGCGGCCTCTACAAAACATTATCATTATTTTATTTACCGTCGATGCCATAGCCCACACAATAGAATATTGTGTCCGCAACTTCATCAGCGTGAAACGGCACCTGACCCATCGCGTCACATCCTACAACTCATTCGTGCGACTGCTGCTACTATTTCATTATCGTTTAACCTTTTCTTCGACTTCTAAAAGTCGTGGCTTGGTGATAAAAATCCTTCCCTAACCATTCCAAAATATTCAAAAACGTTAATGTTCAATTTTGCTCTCCTGCCGGAACTCGCGGTGCATATTGGACGTGTTTTTTTTTTTTGGGTTATACATAACATATTTTTTGCGTCGAACCGTAATTATTTTCGCAAATTAAATTTAGCCCAAGTGACATCATAATTATGGCCGTGTGGTACCAGGCATAGAATAGTACCAAGCCATATCCTCTCGTGGGTGTAATGAGAGACGACTAAAGGAACTCTCACCAGGGAAGCGGGCAGCAGAGGTTCTCCCGTGGAATAACAAATTACTGCAATCATGGGGCGTGGGGATTATGGGAATAATAATGGAATGAAAGCCTTGAAGGAGGTCTTTGTCCAGCAGTGTACCTCTATAGGCTGAGAAGAAGAAGAAGAACATCATCATCATCAACCTTTTTATCGTCCCACTGCTGGGCACAGGCCTCCTCTCATACAGAGAAGGATTGAGCGTAATCACCACGCTTGCAAGAACATCAGATGCCAATGAAATTCCCGTCAAAATCGGTATAGCTTTTTCGATATTGGATGTGAGAAAGAAATAGAAAAAAATACTTTTTAATAAATGGCGTACTTTCCTAATAACCTGTTATTTTGACATTACAAACACAACCTTCAATATTTATAACTTACATATTTTGTAAGTACATATGTAAGATTGCTTACAGTCGGATCAGTGTGTGACGTCCGCCATTTATATTCAGCACTGGTCCTTTAGGCGAATTAGCTCGAACTAATATTACTAGTGGTCCTTAGAGATGGGCAAGATAAAATCAACATGGGCGACGGCAACTACCCCAGTACTAATAACATTATGCTGCGGTCAACAATCCAATCAACCGGGAGGATTATGCCAATGCCTCTCCACGATCGTTTGCTGCTAGTTATCTGCTCGGGGCTTTAGTACAAAATAATGTGTATTGAGATGATATGAACGCTGGTAATTATAACCTTCATATGGCTAAAATTTAGACTGATTTTATATTGTTGTTGATATAAATGGAGCAAACTGTCATCTTAACAAAGTCTTTTTCTTTTTCCCTATGTCCCTTTGTATGATTAAATCTTTGAAATTAACGGATTATGATGCGTTTTTTTAATAGATACAGTGATTAAAGAGGAAGGTTGATATATTGTATAATAATATCCATTAAATTGTGGAGAAATACTATTATTTTTGAGATTTCTAATGTGATGTCGTAAATAATTACATTTTTTCCGCGTTTGCAGTGAAACGCAGGCTGAACCCTACGAGATTTATCAAAAGAGTGTACTAAATATTGTACTCAATGAAAAGGTCTACAAAAAGTCCGCGATGGTATATATCTACATCTTATGGATGTCCCACAATAAAATTTTTTGTCATTTACTTTCTACGACAAATACCAGCTAGTTTTCAAAGCGATTTTAACCAATACAACATTAACCCTTATCCAATTTAATGCCTTAAATAAGTTGTTGTAGATGTATATCGCCCATTACAGCATATGATTTCAATGAATATTTTCGAAGATATTACAGATCTAATCATTGCGGGGTGCCGCGTTTGCGGCAGTACACGGCACGACGGTTTTTTTTTACAACGTTCACAGTTTTTCTGTAGGGTATTTAGTATCAGCATTGCACCCGTGCGAAGCCGGGGTGGGTCGCTAGTTACTTATATAATAGACTTGGTTGTGAGCTCGAACCCAGGCAACTGCTTTAGTTAGTTCTCAAAGTGGTAAAGAAAAATAAAAATGTTTATTGTAATTACATACAAAGAGAACACATAAGTTGGAGACCACGTTTTAAGCAAAAATATGCTTATGTTAGGTGAACTCCGCTCTTCCATTTATCATCTTATTCGGTATGCAATTAAAAACAAAAACAAGGAAAATTAAAAACAAAAGAACAACAACAATAAAAGAAATCAAATTAATATAAAAGAAAATACAAAGAGGTGTTTGAGCGAGACTTGAGCACTTGTGTGATGTATCTGATCTCGTTTTTGTGTATCCTAATGAACACAACGATTTAGTTCCATAAAAAATGGCTATTTTTTGGGGTAATTACTTGTCTATCACAGGCTATCAGGGAAGATGGTGAGAGCTTAACCTTATTACTTCCTTGCCTGACAACCGGCCATTGATGTCCAAAAGTAGGTAATAAACCTATTTCGGTTATTCCATCTTCCAATCCATTAAGGGAAATGAGCATATGAATGGAGCTTTCATTTGCGAAATAACTTGCCCCAATTAATTTATTGTGAAATATTATTTCATTTCCTGTCAGATTTGTTATGGGAATTTCGTACCCAAAACTAGGACACCGCAACAGTTTTTTGCTTTTACAACAGTCAAGTTTTCAGAAAAGAGGTTCGTAAAAGCAGAGAATACAAAATTTAATTTTAGTGATGAGTTCAATTTTGTTTACTAAATAATGGTTTTATTATAAAATTTTGATAATTCTAAAGATAATATTAATGACGATATTGAAATAAAAACAAATACAGCTACGTATTTTGGCGTAAGCCATTTTAAGCCACAACGCATGCACAACATTTCAGATTTAGTAGATTTATAATAAAATATAAAGCGTTCCAAATACTACCCTGATTCTAAAAGGTTTTTAAAATGGCCAGAAGTTTACGTAAAAACTAAATAATTTATTTAAATAACATCCTATTAAATTCAGAAGATAGATCGTTCAAACGAGTTGATTTAAGTATATAGTTGATAAATAAGTTAATAATAAATTCAGTATCAATCTTAACTGTAACAAAGAAAATACAGAAATTGTACTTTTATTACAAAATGTTACCCTAAAACAACCTAGTATAACTTCTGCCTGATGCTATCGCGAATATTTTCAAAAAAGTACGTCCCTAAACTTTTCGTAGCTTCGTAGCTTTCATGACTATCCAGTAAAACGACGAAACCTGATATTTTTTTATTCATGTTCGTGAGAAATCTGTCTATTGCAATCAAATTCCGGATCTACTGCAGATTTTCCGTGCACAAAAATTTTTCAGCACCCTAATTGCGTAACATACAATCTAAAACGTTATTTTTCCCTTATACGAAACCTGAATTTAGTTTGTTCAGAACTGAACAAACTGAATCGATTCCAATATTTTTTACAGTAAAAAAAGGAAATGTAGTAATATGTTTCAGTGTGGTTACCGAGCGCAACAATACAGTTCACAGCGGATCATAGTGTCGTAGGGCCACCGCCGCGCCGCGCCGTTGTAGGTGCGAGCGGGCGAGCAGCTCGTTGACCATATTTTTGTATGCACAACCAGGTAACATAACAAGCTCATAACTTTGTGATTTTTCATGATAGCTTCTTGAAATTTTGTACATAAATTCTTTACATAAAAATACTGCGCATAAATAAAAAATAACGTTGTATATCAAATTGCATCGTTGTGATAAATATTACTAACCTTCATAATACGTTCGCATAAATAATATGAAACAATGATGCGAATTGTCGCTCAGCATTGGTTTCCATTTTGACAGTCATTTGACCTTTTTTTTATATGGCATCTCGTAGGTGGCCATTAGAGGCCGTAAGTACTTGGTGGATGCCTTAATTAAAAATAAAGCCTCCAGCCAGGGGCACTTAAAACTAACTTAAAATTAGGCGACTACGCACTAAGGGTACCCCCTGTGGGGTACGAACCTCGGCTTAGGGCGTCGCTAGAGAGGACAGCAGGGGACGGCTGGATCGAAAGTTAAAGTCATTTAACCTTCAATATTGTTGAGTAGATAATTTTTTCTTTGTGTTACCCAATTACGCCGCTAATCTAGTGTGTAGCTAACAAAACATGTTTGCTAATACCATGGATTGGTATCACATTTAATATGCAAATGTACGCAGCATTCCTGCTTAATTTCCAATAAATTCCAGCAGGGACTCTGCACGACATAGGTATATGCCACATGATCATGATCAATTACAATAGATAGCCTTGCAGTTACATTTTGCTGTGTCAGCTAGATCGACAGTTTTATGTCCAAGACTTTTATGCCTCAGTTTTACGACCCGTAAGTTAGATATAGTCTTTAGGTTCTCAAAATGGAGGATAACGCCTCCTCGTGGGAGCAGTAGAAGACTGTCTACTTACTATAAAACATTATACGTTTAAATATAATCTGGAAATAGTCGAGTCAAAATTACTACAGATCCGAAATAAAAAACTAGCCAAGAGCGTGTCGGGCCACGCACAATGAAGTATTCCGTATTTTTCCGTCCTTCATAATTATCTGTATTTAAGAGTAAAAAAATGAGCTCTTTGTTACATTGAGTTGACATACTAAGTACGGAATCCTAAAAAGAGACCCTCAAAAAAATTCTAAAAAGAAATTGTCATTTGCGTCCCACCACGTGTATTGGGAAAGGGTGTAAGTAACATGGAGTGATAACCAGGCAAGGGAACTCTTAGGTCCGTATTCCAGAAGGAAATTCAAGCATTAATGTCTGTTTAAGCATTACTTATAACTAGTTTCAACCAATGAAAAGGCTTCAAACTTGAGTTTTGAGTGACGTTTTGTAATACGGACCTTACTTTCCACGGCTAAATAAATGTCGCATGTGCGCATGGTCTGCAATCAGTTACTATTTCCTGCAAGTGTTTACGTAGATGTTGTACTCTATGGACAATGAAGAAATTACTTATAATGATAGACCAACGAGAGACCAACCGAATAATTTGACAATTTAATAGCTCATACCCTTCCCGAACCCATCAACTCAGGAAAATCGTAACAGCGCGTAGTAACCCAAAGTACAGCGCCATCTCTAGGGGAATTGGGTTATTTACTAATATATGTATATACAAACTAGACTGGTTATGTATGTCGGATTTTGATTGGTAATTTTGGATTGTGTGTACCGTTTTTAATATATTTTTTTTTTTGAAGGGATATAAGTTCAGAATAATAAAATATGTAAACTTGTATAATATAAATGTTACTTAGGGAATTATTTTGTACAATTTTAACTGTACGGACGACAGCAAGTCAAGCTACCTGAACCTGTCAAATATTTCCAATCAACCTTGAGCCTTAATGCTTTCGAGATAAAGTTGAAAATCTAATAAAGAAATCTGACAGATTGTAGTAACTTGATGTGCTGACGTCTGTACACCATATAAAGTTCAAAATTATAATTTTTCTACCTTCTACCATTCTTTTTACTTCTGGAGCAATTATATTCGAAAATATTAACATTTTGGAAAAATGATTTTAGTAAATCCCTATTCTAATTTATCCTACCAACAACATACCACACGTTAGCCTTTTACTACCGGTCACTAAACTGAATTTATCCGCGGGCGGACAGACAGACAGATTTGGCGAAACTGTAAGGATTCCTAGTTTACTACGGAACCCTAAAAATCTCTTTTAAAAAAATCGGTTCTCTGTAAGAAAAATATTGTCATAGTGGGCAGTGGACATGAAAAGTTATAATAAAATATATGTAGACACAGTTATGTAATACAGATAATCGTCCAGCTAGATCCAGTTGAAGGTTATGTGTGAAAAAGGTTTTTACCCCTCGTAACTCTATTAAGCGGTGATGGCATTTGAGATATGTACTAACAAGAGATGTTTTGTCATCTTTTGTTCACTCCGATGTTAGGTTAAATCTATTTTATTCTTATAGTATACGTACCTATATCAGATTGTGGCACGTTTTGGTTCCTATAGAAAATAAGAAAACAATGGAACATAAGAAAACTGCTATTATAAGTTTTCATATCTACAATATGTAAAGAAAACCCTGTCCGATCCGTTAAGGTATTGTTAGGTATCGATAACTGATTCTACTAATGCCCACAAAGACAGACTAAACTTTAAAAAAAAATCCCCCTAAAAAAATAAATATTATTTCGCAAAAAGAGGTAACTTAATACATGTGCGTTATGCAACCCCTTCCGCGGGCGCAGGGCGAGGGGCGGGGGGCAGGGCACGCGGCACCTGTGACGTGGTCGCGTCGCTATTCGCTTATAATAATACCGGTGTTGTCACTGTTTTAAAAATTACCAAATTTCGGGGAAATTGGAATTAATTCCCGGGAAAAAAGGATTATTTCAAAATTCATTAGTATTGTTACTATGATGATTATGTAAAATTTTATATTATATTTGGTCAAGTGTTTACCTAACCTTTATTATCCTTATGGGTCGGACAGGGTTTTCTTTACATATTGTATAGATACTAGTGATTTGTGTCAGCAATCATTACATATAAAATAAATACTAAAATAGAGAAATGAGTAATCCCTACAAATAATTCAACTGCAAATTAAAATTAAATTAGATTAAGTGTGGCGGGAAAAAACGTTAAAATAAATCTCCTTTCGCACCGAGAAGGACATTTTTAATTAAAATTCTGCTCCCGCGATGCACTGAATGGTTCCATTTTTAAATTAATTTCTTTCACCATCTTATCGCTGGCCAGACACCCGCTTACCCGCTCTTTGCATTAGTTGAATGAATGAACGAACTGTTTATGTGTACTTTACGTAATCAAGAGATCTCTTTCATCACTTAAGTGTCTCGTAAACTGCTTGAATGAGTACTTAGAAGCGCAAAATCGCGTTGAATAAACGAATTAATTATTACACGTTATTGTTCCATTTCTCTCTTGTCATGCTAGCCATTTATTTAAAAACTTGAATTAGGTAGAATGCAAAAAAAGTTATAGCGCGAAACAGGGAAATTTTTGGGTTATATTATCAAATTGGACCGCAAATTCTTTCCATTTTACCTAGGCATTAATTTAAAGAATAACGACACAAACTTAATATTTTGAAGATAATTAATTACTGAAAGTAGCAACTTTTAGAGATTCCTGAATTTGGTATTTTATTCGAAATTTCCCATCATAGTGTATTTATTTAGGTATTTATATTATTTATGTACAGTTAGAAATTACACTAACAGCTAAAAATTGGTACCTACGCAGATTTCTAACTACCAATAAAAAATTGTAAGTACATCACTTTTTTTTTAATCCGCTTATTATAAGAGGAAGTGGAATTTAATATGGGACTTCGCAGTTTTCAACGTAGGAAGCTAAAGATTGGTACACAGACTCTTTTTTACTAACGAAAAATACCCCTTGTTTTGGTCATCTTCCCCCAACTTCTAAAATAGGATGGTTTGGGAAAGGGGAATCTTGTAACCCCGAATTTAACGCGAGTGGAGCCGTGAGCAAAATCCAGTACCTATTCTTAGGCTATTCGAGTCAGGAAGACACTAGGAAGTTCAAAAATGTAATCAGATACTCTGAAACTGAATGCAGCAATGCTTTTGAATGTAAAAAGTTAAGCCTCAATGGTATGCTTGGAGCTGTAATTGCATATGCTTTATTCATTTTCAGCCTAGCGTTTTTATAATCAAGGTTTATAACGTACCTAGTACGGAGTCTACCGCCACGTGTACTGGGCCTAAAATTAACGTGGCCTGCAGCAGTCTTAAAAAGAACCGACTTTGTTCAAGTTGGATGCTCGAAGGGTTCCGTAGGTACCATAAAAAAAGGATTGTGTGGTTTTATGAAACCACGGTAAAAGTGAAACTTTATTTTATTGGCTACTCTGACGAGCGCCTTTCACTTTATTCCTCCTCCGCAGCCGACCGTCACGCAACATGCAACACACAGACGAAAAAGTTTGAGGCGACGTAATAAAAGTTTCACTTTATTAAATTTGTTGTTCTAGCATCAAAAGAAATACACCATCAGTGAAAATTTAAACTGTCGTGCTATCACGGTTCCTGAAATACAGCCTGGTAACAGACAGTCAGTGGCGCCGATCCCTTTGCTTACAAATTAAACTAAATTTAAGTTCATTGTCTTTATATACATGGGCATAGCCACACTAGGGCAAGCTGGGGCGCTTGCCCCACCCTGGCTCTGATCTATAAGGTACATAATATTAAAAAAAAAACCGGGAGGGGGTATAGGTTGACTGCTGCCCCACCCTGAGCCCAAGGCTGGCTACGCCCATGTTTATATAGTAATATTCATTGATAAAATATTAAACAGATACGATATATTCTAACAAACTGACCAAAAAAAATGTGCCGAACACAGCAGCAGCACACATGCATATTTTTATTCGGCATACATTGGTACAGTGTGAGTGAGATGGGGCACAATCTAAAGCATAGAGAAGAAAAAGATGGCTAGTGTTTGTCGTTTGCGCTGTTAGTGTTTGTCGTTTGTTTTTACGAGTGTATCGAGAGTGACTAAGGCGAGATGCAGGACTTTCCTTCCTTTTGTACGCTTCATTTTCAGTGCGCTAATGACATATCTACCTTAGTTTAATATTTTATCAATGGTAATATTATATAAAGACAATGAACTTATATTATAACCTTATTACATTATGCTCACATTATAGAAACTACAAAAATATGTAACGAATAAATGTCACCCATATTATGATTTTTAAAGAGTGTCCATGGAGTTTCTTGCACGTTTTTCTCCATAGAGAATCTACGCTTTGGAACATGCAATTTAGCTTCACTTTTCTTGGACTGACCGACATTGACTATTCAAAGGCACCAACTGATGGTTAATTTGAAATAAACAATTTTGATTTTATTTGAACCTTTTTCTTGTTATTTCGTTATGAAAAGAACGAATATAAAATATTAGTTCAGTTCTGTCAAATTAAGATATACCATAGACAGTTTAGATGTAATTAAAAACATGGTGTCCATCTTACGTCAGGCGCTGACTATTTGACAGGACTAAGCTAATATTTATCTTCTATCCTTTTCTTACCCACTACGTTCCTGAGGAAGAAGGTAAGGCTTGACAGACGGACAACGAAGTGATAACGATTCCCTTGTCCTATTGAGGTACAAAACCCAATGTTGGTACCTACTGTGAGTAACTAAATTATGGTGAGTGAATACTTTATTAAGTCCTGTCTATCTTTTCACTTAAGTAGATAATAATATTTTACAAGGCCCTTAGAACCTTTGACTGCTGAAACTTACTTTTAATGGCTTTTCAGAGAACTTTCAAGCTTTGCGTGTCTCCAGATGAAAAGGGAACCATTTACGCCCCTATTTCTTTCGTTATGTATAAAGCTGGTTTCATGACCTTCATATAACTTATCTGGGAGAAAATTTCACCAACTGTGTAATGTTCGCCAGTTTGTTAAGTAGAAATCTATGATTTCCACTGCCAGGAATTAAATCCACCACTTTTGTGTACGGTGTATACGAATTAGTGGCAAACGTTGCTTATGGCGAAAGAATGAATGAAAACCATGAAATTAGTGATTATTCTTAAAGTGACAGAAAATATAAACTACAAAATAAGGAGTAAACACAATCCCTCTAAACGTTGTTTAAAGTTAACTAGTGATTAGCGATTCTTTAACCGTACTCTTTTGACCATTTAACGTCACTTAACACCAATCATCATTTATGTATACACATCACAGTGTTTAAGGGGTTTATTCACAAACGATGATTAAAGTTAAGGCATTAAATTACGTGTAAACTTGTAAAATGTATGGTTAATGAATCGCTAATCACTAGTTAACTTTAAACAACGTTTATGAATCAGGGGGAAAAAGTTTAGTTATGCGAGTCATAAGCAGTTCGACTGCTAGTTCGCTGTCGATTATTGGTGTCAGAAGTGGGATTCGGAACCCACGCCCTCAGTACTATGATACTAAAATGAAAAACTTAATCTCTCACGATAGTGCATAACCCTGACAATAGCACTAAACTATGCCATGGAATAATTCTGGAAATTAAAACATTTGCGATAAAAACGTACTATCCCTTTGAAATATTAACGGCATAGTGCGTGCTGAAACAACTACGTATTATTATGGTACTCGCCACTGTAAAGGCAGAAATTACAATTACCTACTAGGAAGATTTTATAGCTTAACTAGGTAGGAAACGACAATTTTATTTCTAATTGTGTAGTTGCGACTGCGAGTAGTTGTACTCGCATAGACATACGTAAGTCTCGATACAGTGAGAATATTGGGTAAAAAGTAGGTATTCTAAGTCTTTATCTGGGTCATATTAACTCATATTCTACCTAGGTGCCAGAAAGTACAAGAATTTTCTCCGTATAATTTTAGTTACATTGCTACTTTGTTCTCGAAAAAATTCTTATTTTTACCATTGTTATACCACCATGCTTTTTTTTTTGTTTGAACTTAACATTTAATATCTTCGTCAGCGCCGACTGTCCCTGTTAACTAGCGCTGGGGCTTTATTTTGCTTGGGGTAGCAATTCGCATCATATTGCTGCTGGGTGATTGCCGTTTCGCTGGGATGTGACGCATATTTCATCACCCATTTCTTTTGTTTTGTGTTTTTTTTTTCTCTTCTGTGCCATGTGTACCGCAAATAAACGTATTAATGTGTTTCTTTTATTTCCTTCTTTCTTCTTTCTTTTATGACATCAACAATACTGTAAGTGTACCGTTCCAGTAATGAAAGAACTTTCCGAATAGAATCAGTTCTAAAGATAGAAACTTCTAAAGATTTTATTTTTCTATACATACTATAACATGCTTTATTTGATAAATTTACTTGTATAAGGTCCTTTACATATTAATTTATAACATATAGTTAACTAGGTATAGCCGTATAGGTATGTTTAGTGTTACCTCCCAGGGATTTTATTCCCACTTTATGTACCTAACCAAAGATTCGGTATAGGTATCTACTCGTCTTCAGATATTAGAATATTTATAAGGTGTGGTTCAGGCAAGTGCTTTTGAAATCAGTGTTTTGATGGCGTAAAACCATACATTTACTGCTTTATCGATGTCAAGTAGAAAATTATTGTGTTACGAAATTTTCTGCTTATTAAAAAGCCCTTAATAGGAAAGTATTACTTTTTTCTTAAAGCTGTAATATTGTTTGTATGCAATATTGCAAGACTCAATTTTATCTCACTTCTGTTGATGTAATTAAATAAATACAAGGCTTAGGTTATTTATTTTCGGTGCGTGTATTAGGTCTCTTCGTAATATACTGATAAACTTGAATTTTAATAAGCCATCGTCGTGGCTTTAACTCTAATCTATCTAGATTAGAGTTTTAGCTTTCATAAGAAACAAAGTTCACGAAGTTATATAATACTAGCTTCTGGCACCAACTTCGTCCGAAGATAAATTCTTGTTCTCCGAAACAGAGTTAAACCTATGGTTAAACAGCCTATAGATATTCTTATCTTCATACATCTATATCCTTCCTGAAGAATTGGACTATCACACGAAAATATATTTTCTCAAATCCGACTGATTTTACCTCCTACACAAACAAACAAGTTTTACTTACATATTTAAATTTTATTAAGTATTATCGATTAATTTCTACTAAATATAAACATATAATTATTTGTAACTCAGTCTATTATTTTATCCAAATTGCCTTAAAATAGTTATAAAATATAATGTTATATAGATTTAAATCACACTTTAAGCCATCGTACTACCTATTAGATCCTGGGTAGACCTACGATGATGAATCAGTACCTATACATTATTGTAATTATAAAAAAATAAATGGTCACGTTATGTATACCTATGTATACATAAGGATCTTTAAGGTACCTTATTTGTATACATCATCTTAATTTCCATTAAAATAGTTACCTGATAAAACGAAATAGACTAATATGAAGTTATAAGTACTGCTGATATTTTATAGAGGTTTTTGTTTAAAACAGGTAGGTAATTCTACCCAGGACACAATACTACATAAATATTAATCTTAGTATTTTGTCCTGGGTATAATTATCTTTTTTTTTTAACAATTAAAAGGGGAAATAGAAATAGAATCGTAGAAATGTAGAGAATTACCTACTAAAAAATATAGGAACAAAAATTTCCTAAGAAATTCTTTCCTAGTCAAACGAAAATATGAATTTTCTCAACATATCTCGATACTTTAAACTTTAATGTACATAATGTGTACCTATATCATAAAAAATTCTGAAATTGGTCAGATTGGTTTATTTCAAATCAATATTATTTTTCCGGCCTGTCGTAAAAAAAAAATTAGGTCGATATCCTTGGAATTTATATCAGTTATTCTTATCTCCATTAAGTAAGTCCTGGAGACAGAAGAAAAAAATAAAAATGAATGGAAAAGATACTTACAAGATCAAAGTTTAACCCTTCCGACCGACTTCTCTGTTTTTCACATCAATCCACTGTTCATATAATTTATAGTCATTTCATTATTAAAAATAAATGAATGGCACAATGTGTTTATATTTTTTTCTAGCACCCTATTGTCCAGACCACCTGTTCAACAATTCAACTTTCGATCTTGCAAGGGGCGACACGACGACACACAAGCTACGTCTAGCCGGCGTTTTTCAAATGCCGCTACAAACATTCCCACAATATTCATTTTCCCGCCAAATATAATGGTTCGTACACCTCCAAATTCAGAAGGCATACTTGGTTGCTTAAGTTAAAAGTTCAAACTAGCTTTTTCATGTATTCGCATTATAACAGTTTCATTCATCCTTTAGTATAACCCAGTCAAAACCAGATGTAAGACTTGTTCTAGGTTAATACTGCAATGAAAATAGAATTTTTATTTTGTTACATAATAACGTTTACAGCGACATCTAGCGAAGTAATCACATATTTTGTGGCACAGTTTACAGTGACATCTATGGATTTTATTAGAACATAATGTGTAAGCATTTTTTTGTTTTTACAAGCATTACAATAATAATAACGAAAAATAGATTAAATGAAAGTTCCTTACATTCATAATGCGAAAAAATATTTTATATTGGTTGCTTAAAATACTTTTTTATTTATTAGAATTCGTTCAATTTTGTCTAAAGGCAACATTGATGATTCTAATTTCAAATAGCTATTTGTCTTTGTCATACTCATGCATGTCTCATTGGTCAAATGATGAGGATTGGTCAGTGGTCTGTCTGTCATTTTGACGCTTATGGAATTCGACCAATTTTTTTTTAATTTTCCGAATTCTGCTGTCTGCATTCTTCTTTCTCGTAATCTCGTCAAATTGAGAATTCTTGCGAAACATTTTAGCAGTTAAAAAGTTAAAGGTATATTAAATAATTATTAGTTTAGCACAAATCCTCACTGTTAAATCCGCGATGTTTCGACCTGTTTGCACAATCGGCCAAAGGATTTCATTCGAGAGCAAAACTAAAGAATTTGTCAGGAATAAAGTAGTTCGACCCGCTTCTCTCTTGAAACCGGCAGAAAAGATTAAACTTTACAACAAGGAGAATAAAGAATTGTTCGGGCCTTTGCTCGAGACCAATAAACAGAAGAAACGTGCACAGAAGGCGGGTGAGTGGTGATTTGTTTGTAAGGTTTCAGCAACCTTGCTATTGAGCGGATTTACTACTTTCTAAATGTTAGGCAGCTGTATGAGGAAGCCTCTTGTGCACAATCTGAACCCATAGTGTCGGTAATACCTATCGTTCTTACACTCTCGTGTTTGACTTTCGATCTCAATTTATGCGTATGTACTACGTATCATATTAGCGTCCGTCCGCATAGCCTAAGTAGGTACCTACTTTGCCAATCAACATCATATGACATTTCATTTTTGGCGCCGCCAGATACATACGCGCACGCATAACACCGCCTTTATCTGTGTGTTACAGCTAAAAATAAACCTTCACATCAAAACAACAGCGCAACTACTTCCAACGAAAATACATTGAAGTTCTTAGAAAGTACAGAAGGAAATGTTAGTAGACAGAGTCAGACGTTGACTGGCTATGTAAAGTATAACCCTGTGCTAGCAGTGAATGTGTTAAAGAACAAAATGTGGCAGAATACAAGGCATTGTGTGAATATTGTTGGTGTCGTCTTGAATAATACGGCGAGAGGTGTAGCTACATCTGCATCGTGTAATGCAGCCCGTAGCTCTCCCGCACAGCCAGGGTATGTCAGTGAAGACAAAATTCTTCAAATAAGGCAGCATAAGAATGATTTTACGCAACAGTATCCCTCTGTAACCCTGATCCTGAACAAAACTATGACCGATGAGTCTAAAGCTGCACTAGAGAAATGGAAACAAGAGAGAATTGCTGAAATGGGAGAAGAGGAGTTCAATAAATACTATGAAGGTATGTGTGACCCTATTTCTTACATACATTCAGTTTATCTAGTATGTTACGGACAACTAAGCACAGAACCGCTCAAAGCGGTAGTGATTCTGTCTATGTGTAGCAGTGGAGATCTTTCTTTTAAATGTTAACGATAAGTATGTTCAGATTACCAGTATGTCATCATCATCATCTACCTAACCTTCCAGCCTTACTGGGTGCATATTGGTATATAACCAGTATTTTAGATAAGACTAATGCCTATCTGACTTCCACAACCCATTTAGCGGATTATAATGAAATCACCAGCATCTACTTCTATTATAAGCTTGCTTTCCATATGGTTGATATAAGCATGATTATGACTACATCTTATAAATCATTTTAATAGCAATAATAAGAGAAGATTTATAATTAAAACATTATCAAAGAAGAATGATTTAAAAACATCATTGAGTGTAAACATTTCAAGACTCCATAAAAATAACTTAACATAATTTGATTATTTATTAAAGTTGAGTTATAAACGGTACCTTAGTGAACAGTCTCATATTATATTATGTACTTTGACTACTTATGGGGGTAGCTAGTAAAGACAACACTGAGGAGAGTCAGTAAAACAACCTTAATTTTTTTTATAGGTTTATTAGATATTGTAACACTTACTACTACTATAATAGAGGTGAGGTGTAGATGAAGAGTTTATTTGAACTTACCTAACTCTGGAATAGAATAGAATAATTCTTTATTTGCATAGAAAGTAGGTATGGACAACAGCAGGTCAAGCTACCCCTAACTGTCAAATATTCCCAATCAATCTTGAGCCTTAATTCTTTAGAGATAAAGTTGAATAATCTAATATGGAAATCTGACAGATTGTAGTAGCTTGATGTGCTGGCGTCTGTACAAAATACAATGTTAAGTTTTAGAAGCACCTTATACTAACTACCTTAACTAAGGCATGCAAACAAAAACTAAAATTAATAAATCTTTTATAATAATAGATCATCTCATTTTATGCACATTATTTACATGTTGTCAAATCAATATAAGTTAACCATGCCAAAATTAAATTAAAAACAACCCAATTCATTATGTCTAAGTTTATTAAAACGGTACATATTTGATTTCACAAAACCAGCCAATTCGAAAATATTATGTAGTGATGGAAATGTTAATATGTTTAGGGACCTAAAGACAGATATGCAGCTCATCTGTTAGTATTAGATTGCACATTGCCCTAATACAGCGTTTTTGAGCCTTAAATACCTCATCATCAACCTTTTTATCGTCCCACTGCTGGGCACAGGTCTTCTCTCATACAGAGAAGGATTGAGCGTAATCACCATGTTTGCTCAATGCAGGTTGGTGATTTCAGACTTACAAAGTCCAGGTTTCCTCAAAATGTTTTCCTTCACCTTCAGTCATTGCTGTCCAAGATATACTTAGAAAGTACATATAACTTTAGAAAAGTTACATTGGTACTTGCCTGACCTGGAATCGAACCTGGAATCATACTTGAGAGGCTGGTGTATTAACCACTAGGCCACCACGACATGTTCCTAAACACCTGTTTCTTCGAAATAGTTGTTCTATAATCTATGTGGTGTTTTGAGCCTTAAATACCTCATCATCAACCTTTTTATCGTCCCACTGCTGGGCACAGGTCTTCTCTCATACAGAGAAGGATTGAGCGTAATCACCACATTTGCTCAATGCGGGTTGGTGATTTCAGACTTACAAAGTCCAGGTTTCCTCAAGATGTTTTCCTTCACCTTCAGTCATTGGTGTCCAAGATATACTTAGAAAAACTTTAGAAAAGTTATATTGGTACTTGCCTGACCTGGAATCATACTTGAGAGGCTGGTGTATTAACCACTAGGCCACCACGACATGTTCCTAAACACCTGTTTGTTCGAAATAGAATAGAATACTCCTTATTATGTACACCACATAGATTATAGAACATAACTTAAGTATAAAGATTTTACAATGGGTGACACAATGGGCGGTCTTATTGCTAAAAGCGATCTATTACAAAAAACTTTTGGATGGAATACTAAGGAGAAGAAGAAAGAAATAATGTAGGTAGTCTACTGTGTACTATTTACATAGATTATACAATAAATATGTACGTAAAGTGAATCTTACTAGTTTAAATAAATATATCAATCTAATTAATAAATATCATACAAGAGCAAATGAAAAAAATATGATATGTTTAAAGAGACAGAAAGTGCTTTTATTTATCATACTTTTAAAAGTGGACAGAGTTTGAGCACACCTTACGGATACGGGCAAGTCAGTTCATAGCCAACCTGTTTGTACAGTAAAGGATTCATCATACTACAATTTCCCCAGAATATTATGCAGAATCTTGAGACTGTTGCAACCAAACCTTGGTATGCTATTAACCTTGTGGCCACATTTGCTTTTTTAGACAAGTTAAAGAATACATACGCAACTGCACTCAGTTTTTTTGCATTCCACTTCTGCTTTATGCCAAGGAATTTTGCACTTGATCAACTTTTTGTTCATTAAAGTGTAAATGCAAGTCTTCTGGTGGAATTCACTGATAAAAATGCATTACATTAGTCTTTGGTAAAATATATACTATTTCGGTCTAGCCAGCATATCGTCGTTGATAGTCCAATACCGCGTAACTAACATTATTCAAAAGCGCGTATGTACAAAAAAATCAAAAATGAGATTTCGCGGCTGTAGGTTACTGATTGTGATTGGCGTCGACCTGTATGACAATTTTTTGAATCGACCAATAGGAAGAGGAGTACTTATGAAAATAACAATACCGCGGATCGTTCGACGAACAAGTTACGATACGAAAACCGCGTATTCGCGACAATTTGTATTAGTGTGTGCAGTGTTTATGTGACGCTCCGGGAAAAAAATCTTTTTATATGCAATTACTGGATTATTTTTAATATAATTATGTATGTAATACGTATTCTATACTATACATATTTTAAACAGAATTGGATCCTTTTTTACTTTAAAATTTTGTTATTTCTATTCTAAAAATTTTTATTTTAAAATTGTCTCATAACATTTCTTTCTACACTTGGCATCAAGGAATGGACTGTCCGTTATTGACTAGGAGATAAAAATCAAACACGGCCTAATAACGAAATTTCAAATATTATGCTTAACATTGAGACTAAAAGACATTCCGTAAAAAGTTATCTGAATAATTTACCTAAGTTACCATCACATTACTGTCGCCAATCGAGTACAAAACAATATCTAGAACCTATCATTCAATCAAAATCTGTGTTCTACAGAATGTACGTAGAATATTGTACAGCATCAAACTCCGTGCCGGCCGCATCACGAAAGCTCTTTAATGACGTCTTTGAAGAGGAGAATATAGGGTTATACCAACCAAAGAAAGACGCATGTGATTTCTGTTCCTCGTATAAGGCTGGTAATGTAGAAGAAGGAGCCTACCAACAACATGTTCAGGCCAAAAATTTTGCGCGAGAAGAAAAGAAAAGAGATAAAGAGAAGGCAAAACTAAAAATAATCCACGCTATTACTGCGGACTTGCAGGCGGTGAAGTTGTGCCCATCTTTAAACGCTAGTGCGCTTTATTTTAAAACGAAGTTAGCAGTACATAATTTCACAGTTTACGACCTCGGAACAGACCATGTCGATTGTTATTGGTTTGACGAGACAGCTTGCGATCTAAAAGCAGCCACGTATGCATCTTTTTATGCTGATTATATTACAAAATTGTTAGAGAGAGACCCAAAAGATATTATCATTTGGAGTGACGGATGCACAGCGCAAAATAGAAATTGTGTACTATCAAATACACTCCTCCTGTTAGCAATGGAGAATAACGTGACAATAACCCAAAAGTATTTAGAAAAAGGCCACACGCAGATGGAGGTGGACTCAGTACATTTTGTTATTGAAAGAAAATTAAAAAACGTCGAGATTTTTTTACCCTCACAGTACGCATCCATAACAAAAGAAGCTAGGAGAGAACCAGACTACACGTACTTCAAAGATTACAGCTAAACATACCAAATATACGACTCGGTAACACCTGGACGAGGGGTCGGTGATGGCTGTGTTGTTGATTACAGCGCTAAACATACCAAATATACGACTCGGTAACACCTGGACGAGGGGTCGGTGATGGCTGTGTTGTTGATTACAGCGCTAAACATACCAAATATACGACTCGGTAACACCTGGACGAGGGGTCGGTGATGGCTGTGTTGTTGATTTCGCGCTAAACATACAAATATACGACTCGGTAACACCTGGACGAAGATTGTCATACCCCGTGATTGTTACGCATTTTATGATAATCTGCCGTTTAAAAAGAAATAGTAATTTTAGTCAAGTTTGTTGGGAATGATTGTAAGTCAAATTTTTTCAATAGATCTCTTTAGTGTTTTTTGTTAATTGTGAAGATAATTAATTATAGAAGAGAAGACTTTATAGATTGTTTTTAGGTTTTTATTAGTTAGTAGTGATAATTTGAAGACTTTAATTTGTTCCTAAATGATAACGGCATCAGCTCAAATTTAGTTGCTAAAAGTTTATTTTATTAAATAATTATATTTTTATTTGATGTTTTAAGATGATTCTGCATAACTATACAGCTTAGCTAGCTTATAATCTGCAATACTCTTGCAGTTGCTATTTATAGAAGAAGTAATGTCGACTATTATTTTTGATAACTTTACATACTTGATGTTGGTCCATTATCTTCATTTTTTAATAACCATTCGATGGTTTTGATTAAACTTAATCATTTACATACTTTATTTTGTTAAATAAATAATTGATTGGCGTTGTGGTTTTTTTGTCCTTTACAGTTTCGCGTAAGTACTGTCTATGATCCTGAAATATTTGAAACTATACAGCGTAAGTGACTTTATAAATAAACTATTGGGAATATTGACTTTAAAAACAGTATATAAGATAAAGGAGAACGAAACAGTCCTATGCTCAAGTTCATTCAAAGTTCGGCCGATTAGTTTTTTATAAATTTAGTTTTTTGGTCCTCCTGTAAAATCAGCGAAAGTGTACATACGCGGTATTTAACAATGTTAGTTACGCGGAATTGGACTATCAACGACGATATTATATTTATCAAAGTGTTATTTATGTCATGTTCTAAGTTTTTTTTTTCAATACATTTAATCAAGGAATGTCAAGCATTTTTCTAAAAGAAAACATGTCAGAAAGACCTACTGCAGGTGATGCAACAGGGTGGGCGGGCAGAAACTTGCTGCAGAATTTAGATAAATGTTGCTAAAGTAACATTTATCAAAGTAATAAAACCTGTTGTTTAATAAAAATAAAAGTTTAATGTTATCTTGTTTAAATATAAACTGTAGAATTGTTGTGTTTGGCTCAAAACAAACAATTTGTCAGGGTTTGTTGCATTGTATTGACTTGTTTCACAGTAGACAGCTTGGTTATTCATTTGTCACAAAATTTTAGGAAGTGACAGTGATGTATTTGCATGCCTGACTCATTTACGTGTAGACAGCTATCCTGGAATGTGTATATTAGGTAGATCCCACAGGGATCTTCAGTGTATTTGTTTAAATAGAATACTTTTTAGTTTTTATTATGTTTACAATAGAAGTAGAAACATAATTAAAAATGTTCTATTCTTATTTCTAAGAATAGAAGAGTAGTAAAAGGGTATTACCCCAATATGTAATACATATAAGCAATGTTTTAAAGACAACCCTTGTATGAATTAAGAGAGAAGAAGAGATAATAGTGCAGTTCTGGTGTAGGTGACTACATTATAGTCTTACTGGGTTATTTCAAGAATTCAGTAGCAGCCTTGAGTCTTGAGACTTTTTCTAGAATTTTAGACTGATTTATGCCTAGGACATAAAAATGAAGTAGGTATGTAGGTACTTAAATAGTGTTACATTATACTGTGATCTCTTTCTATTCGTTTTGAAGGCAATGTTCTATATTACGGATTTGGTTTCCAGACTTAGTCCTTCAAGTGCATTGAGTTATAAAATGTATTACATAGTACATTATAACTTCGTTTGATTATTTTAATAGCAGGCAGGTGTTCTCGGTGGTAGGCCATAACATCAGCTGCCGGCAGAAGTTACCATCCACCAGGCAGTCTTGCCGCCAAGCGATTCGTCGTGTCCGGCATGATGACTGGTGAAGCCGTACGGAGGACGGGTCTGAGCAGTTGTATTGAGATGTGTGGCGGGTACTATGCGCCAAATGTTGTTGTGTCGGGAGTTTGGTCATGGAGAGTCTCCAGATCAATCTCCCTCTAGCGCAGCATCGTTTGGTCGTGTTGGTCTTGGGTTTAACATTGCATCACCTCGCTCAACTGCCGTCATCCTTCCTATTCCTAAGTTTTTTTAAGTGAATAGGCTTAATAAACTAGTGCGCTTTACCATCAACGATTGCATCACGGCTTACCATCAGGCGGGATTGCAGTCAAGCACTAGTTTATAATTATAAAAAAAAAGGCATGAAATAATTGTACAGGTGCAAACATGCACCCTATCCCTTTTGTGCTATAAATATCTCAAATGCAAACAAGTAGGAGCCATTGGTCTGAACTGCCCTTAACTCCTGCCAAGAGTAAGACACATCACATGCCCTATATGATATTTAAAAAGTATCTAACTAAAGCATAATTAGTACTTTTGGCGGTGATCACTGGCGCCATGTAGTTTCGTCACATGATTTTATTTTTAGTTTCTGAAATATAAAGCCCCGCACGATGATATTGCGATTGGCGGCCATCTTGGTGACGTAGTCGAACTCGCACCGTCGGTACCGTTCGCAAGTTCAGTCCGCGCTTACCCACTTACGCACATCGAATATTTTTGTTAGCTTTTTGTTTTTGTTATCCTGTTTTATTGTTGTTCTTGAGTTTTGTTGTTTAGTTTTGTTAGCTGTTACTCGTTAAAATGAGTAAGAAATTAATTAATAGTCGTGCTCGTGAAATTATAATTAAAGTGGACAATTACTTTTTTAAAGAGAAAGAGGATTGTAAGTTAGTTCTTGAAAGTATAAACCGTGCTTTAAAAAGTACTTCGGACATTTTAATACTATTTTAACAGTTATTTGTAGCAGTTATTAAAAATATTTTGCAAAATTCTATCAAAGTCACAGAGTGTGTGGCATGTGCCACAGGCGTTGCAAAAAATTCTGTGACGAAATTGAGACGAGAGCATGAATCAGCAACAGCCAGTGGCAGCAAAATGAGAACTCCTACTAAAGGAAAAAGACAAAAGAAGAAATATTTCGACGGGTTTTCCTTATCAGCTTTAAGAAATATAGATTTAATGTGTGCGGTGAGGAGAAAAATACCCACAATGCGCAAAATCTTGGCGGCTTCAAAAGTAGACCTTAATTATACTGGTAGTGAAACTACATTAAGAAAAATAATTAAATGTGATTTAGGCTACTAATTTAAACGATGCTACCAAAAAAGACGCCCTAATTCAAAGACCCAAAATTCAAGCGTGGAGGGCTAAATATTTACGACGTATGAAAGAAAATGACTCGCTTGGTAATAACAAAAGACCCGTTATTTATCTCGACGAAACGTGGATACACGCACACTACACGGTAGAAAAATGTTGGCAAACAGCAACCGATGGAGTGAAACGGAACGACAGCCCCGGCCGCCGATGGATAATAGTTCACGCGGGAAGTTAAAGCGGTTTTGTTGACAATGTTCTTTTAATGTTTAAAGCAGACACCAAAACGGGGGATTACTATGATCAAATGAATGCTGAGAATTTCACCAAGTGGCTTACAGAAAAAATAGTACCCAACATACCACGCAACTCCAAAATTGTGATGGACAACGCCCCTTATCACAGTAGGGATGAGAATAGGCCACCAAGTATGAACAATAAAAAACAGTTGATTGTTGAGTGGCTACAAGCTCACAACATCGACTTTCTCAACGACAGTACAAAACCTGAACTGTATTTATTAATTAAACGGCCGGCGAAAAATTATAAAATTGACAATTTATTAGCTGGCAATGGCCATGAGAAGGATTAAGCGTAATCACCACGCTTGCTCAATGCGGGTTGGCGATTTCAGACTTATAAAGTCCAGGTTTCCTCAAGATGTTTTCCTTCACCTTCAGTCATTGGTGTCCAAGATATACTTAGAAAGTACATATAACTTTAGAAAAGTTACATTGGTACTTGCCTGACCTGGAATCGAACCCGCGCACTCATACTTGAGAGGCTGGTGTTTTAACCACTAGGCCACCACGGCATTTTTTATGATTTTTTTTTTTTTGTATGAGAGGAGACCTGTGCCCAGCAGTGGGACAATAAAAGGTTGATGATGATGATGATGATGAATGGCCATGAAGTCGTTAGATTACCACCTTACAACTGCGACCTCAAACCCATTGAGTACATCTGGAACCTGGTGAAGATGAGGGTGTCAAAAAAGAATGTGGAGCAGTTGGAAAGTCGCATTGAAGCTCTGACGTTGGAGGCGTTGGCGTCAATAACTCCAGATGACTGGCGAAAGGAAGTCAATCATGTTAAACGGCTTGAAGAGGAATATTGGAATAAAGATCGAATAACTGACGAGTTATTTGTCATAAATACGGCGACGACAATGAATCGGAAACGACAGACAGAGAAAGCAGTTCTGATTCGGAAGACTATATACATTTTTTTTTACATATATTCCTGGTTTTATTTATAAGCTGATAGATGTAGGTAGTAATTAAAACATGACTACTACACAGTGGAATCTGGTTCAATTCCCGCTCGCAAATTAACAGAAATGTAGTTAGAAAAAAATAGTATACATGTAAGAAAGATATACGAATAAGTATATTTTTCTTACGTCTACAAAAAATATTTCCTTGAAATTTTGAATCAAATAATGAAAGTTTATTTGTCAGAATATGGGTGAGTAGGTATACCTACGAAAGAATGTTAAATGCAAAATTAATATGAATTTTATTATACATACACTCTTTATAAAGAGTGTAATAAAATTATAAAATACAAATAAACCCTTAACCCTAATATTATTTTATACATACACTCTTTATAAAGAATGTAATAAAATTATAAAATACAAATAAACCCTTAACCCTAATATTAATTTATACATACACTCTTTAAAAAGAGTGTAATAAAATTATAAAATACAAATAAACCCTTAACCCTAATATTAATTTTGCATTTAACATTCTTTTGCTAGCTGTCCTTTTGTGTGACAGATGACGTCACAACGCTGTTATTGTGACAAGGTTCCATTGCAATATCATCGTGCGGGGCTTATAACCATTCTATGTTTGCTTTTATTATTTCTAACTTGACGATATCATTTTCGACGTCTACGCACTCACGATAACACGGGTAATGCACGGGTATACATTACATGTATACGGAGACTAAATTCCCATCCAGGAAAATGCTATATAGAATAATTATGTAAAGAAATCCCGACCCGATACTTAATAAGGTATTGTTAGGTATCTATAACTTATTCTACTAATGGATACAAAGCCGGGATAAACTTAAAAAAAAATCCCCCTTAAAAAAAGATATACTGAATACATGTGCGGTAGGCAAACCTTCCGCGGGCGACGGGGGGCAGGGCACGCGGCACGTGGTCGCGTTGCCTATAATAATACCGACAAAATGGTGTTGTCACTTTTTTTGCAAATTACTAAATTTCGGGGAAGTTGGATTTAATTCGCGGGAAAAAAGATTATTTCAAAATTCATTCAGTAGGTTTTGTTACTATAATGATTACTTACTTAAAATTTTATATTTGGCCATGTGTTTACCTATAGAACCTTTATTATCCTTATGGGTCGGACGGGGTTTTCTTTACATATTGTATATACACATACATTTACACACATTTACTTTACATATACATTAATTTAATTAAGTATAAATGTACATTTTATGTATGGACTTACATTAAAATATCGTCACGTTAGAAGTTATTTACGGGCCACATTCTGTTAGTAATCATACTAGCTGCGCTCCACGGTTTCACTCACATCAGTGTCGATCCCGTGAGTACATCATGTTAAAAACTATCCTATATCTTAAGATTAACATCTTGGTTATAAAAAATCTATGTGCCAAATTACATCCAAATCCGTTGAGTAGTTTTACGTTAAAGAAACGCATCCATACACTTTCACGTTTATAATATTAGTAGGATGTACTTAACTTGTCTCCTAAAAAAAGTTTTTCCACACAGCAGAGCTCTCCGATAGTGACTGACTATAAATTCTGTGTAGATATGACATCATACATAATTTGCATTACTAGCTCAATTTAAATACATCTTTGCATCCAACAAACTAGTATCAAGGTCTCTTTAGCAATTGAATTTGAAACAATGAAACATTCACTAGCATACATTTCTATATCGAACAAATAAGTAACAATAAGTTTCATAGTTGTCATCGTGGTGGTTCAGTGTGGCTACAATCCATACTAATATTATAAATGCGAAAGTAACTCTGTCTGTCTGTCTGTTACGCTTTCCCGCTTAAACCTCTCAATCGATTTGGATGAAATTTGGCACAGACAATCTTTAGACCCTGAGAAAGAACATAGGCTACCATTTCTCCCGGAAAAAATTGATGTTCCCGAGGGAAAAAATTAAAAGAGTGTCCATGGAGTTTCTTACCCGTTCTTCTCCATATGTACCTACTCTTTGGAATGGGCGACTAGCTTCATCTTATTGACTGACCGACCTTCTGACAATTCAAAAGTGCCTGTAACTGGTTTATTTGAAATAAATGCTTTGATTTTTTTTTTTTTTGAAATCTAAATAGCGCGATATAACCGAACTCCACGTGGGCGAAGCCGCGGGCGGATAGCTAGTGAGTTTATATTACGAGACTCGATCGTCGATATCGAGCGCGTTTGGCGCTCTCATTAGTTGAGAGTTCTTACAACCTTGAACCGAGCCAATCGATGAGTCAAACGCGCTCGATATGGACAATCGAGTCTCGTAATGTAAACTCATAGTAGCTACACTGTAGTAGTCGTGGTGTCCTAATGGTTAAAACACCAGCCTCTCAAGTATGAGTGTGCGAGTTAGATTTCAGGTCAGGCAAGTACCAATGTAACTTTTCTAAGTTATATGTACTTTCTATGCATATCTTGGACACCAATGACTGATTACAAGGTGTAGAAAAACATCTTGAGGAAACCTGGACAATTCTGAAATCGCCAACCCTCATTGAGCAAGCGTGGTGATTACGCTCAGTCCTACTCTGTATGAGAGAAGACCTGTGCCCGTAGTGTAAAAAAAAAAGTAGTAACTATGTAGTGGTTCTCTAAAAAGGTTGAGTAGTAGTGGTAGTGGGACTATAAAAAGGTTGATGATGAAGTTTCATAGACACTACAGCACCTTAATTGCGTAACACACTATTACTATCAGTTTGCATCAATTTGAAGGGAATTGCTAATCCATTGCTCTGTATATTCTAAAAATGTGTCTGCTCAACAACTTATATTACGCAATGAATTTTATTAAACTGTCAAAATGAAATCCATTGCTACTGATAGTGTGTTAGGTAATTACCTGCAGAATGACAACTAGGGAGATAGCAACAACCTTTGCAGGGTGACTGTTAGCACTTGGAAGCGAATCAATGTATGTAGAAGGACGCGTATTTCTCTGTTTTCTTCCTGATTCATCATAATAGGGTAGTTGACTAAAAAAAACTAATTAGTCCGTCAGTCAGATTTCCAAAAAAAAAAAAAAACTAGACGCGTATTTTTTCTTTTTTCATTTAAACAAAAAATGAAGTCGATACAGTGCGTTGAAAACTCGTGTGACGTCACTCCTTGCTACACTTTTTAGCAACGAGTGACGTCACCAGACCCCACTCCTGATCTTTGATGCCTTTTATATTTGTAAATTTTTATTGATATGATGAAACAAAATATACGTATCCAATATTTTTCTGTTATCTGAATGACGGACTAAATAGAATCATTTTTTTTTTTACCCAAAAAACGTCCCTGTTCTTATTTCAAATTTTTGGGGGGTAGGGTAGATTAAATTCTAAAAACACGTCCGTGGTGGTAGATCGTTGTCTTACATACAATTCTATTTTATTCCTCTCTTTGACTATGGGACATCACATGACTGGTAAATATATCTACATTATTGCGTAAAAGGAAAAAAATAATAACTACTAGCCCCGCACGATGATATTGCGATGGAACCTTGTCACAATAACAGCGTTGTGACGTCATCTGTCACACAAAAGGACAGCTAGCAAAAGAATGTTAAATGCAAAATTAATATTAGGGTTAAGGGTTTATTTGTATTTTATAATTTTATTACACTCTTTATAAAGAGTGTATGTATAAATTAATATTAGGGTTAAGGGTTTATTTGTATTTTATAATTTTATTACACTCTTTATAAAGAGTGTATGTATAATAAAATTAATATTAATTTTGCATTTAACATTCTATCTTAGGTATACTTACTCACCCATATTCTGACAAATAAACTTTCATTATTCAAAATTTCAAGGAAATAATTTTTGTAGACGTAAGAAAAATATACTTACCTATTCGTATATCTTTCTTACATGTATACTATGTTTTTCTAACTACATTTCTGTTAATTTGCGAGCGGGAATTGAACCAGAGTCCACTGTGTAGTAGTCATGTTTTAATTACTACCTACATTTATCAGCTTATAAATAAAACCAGGATAATATGTAAAAAAATGTATATAGTCTTCGGAATCATAACTGCTTTCTGTGTCTGTCGTTTCCGATTCACTGTCGTCGCCGTATTTATGACAAATAACTCGTCAATTATTCGATCTTTATTCCAATAGGTATTCCTCTTCAAGCCGTTTAACATGATTGACTTCCTTTCGCCAGTCATCTGGAGTTATTGACGCCAACGACTCCAACGTCAGAGCTTCAATGCGACTTTCCAACTGCTCCACATTCTTTTCTGACACCCTCATCTTTACCAGATTCCAGATGTACTCAATGGGGTTGAGGTCGCAGTTGTAAGGTGGTAATCTAACGACTTCATGGCCATTGCCAGCTAAAAAAAAGTCAATTTTATAATTTTTCGGCGGTCTGTGCCGTTTAATTAATAAATACAATTCAGGTTTTGTACTGTCGTTGGGAAAGTCTCAACAATCAACTGTTTTTTATTGTTCATACTTGGTGGCCTATTCTCATCCCTCCTGTGATAAGGGGCGTTGTCCATCTCAATTTTGGAGTTGCGTGGTATGTTGGGTACTATTTTGTCTGTAAGCCACTTGGTGAAATACTCAGCATTCATTTGATCATAGTAATCCCCCGTTTTGGTGTCTGCTTTAAACATTAAAAGGGCATTGTCAACAAAACCGCTTTAACTTCCCGCGTGAACTATTATCCATCGGCGGCCGGGGCTGTCGTTCCGTCTCACTCCATCGGTTGCTGTTTACCAACATTTTTCTACCGTTTAGTGTGCATGTATCCACGTTTCGTCGAGATAAATAACGGGTCTTTTGTTATTACCAAGCGAGTCATTTTCTTTCATACGTCGTAAATATTTAGCCCTCCACGCTTGAATTTGGGGTCTTTGAATTAGGGCCAGTCTTTTTTGTAGCATCGTTTAAATTGGTAGCCTAAATCACATTTCATTATTTTTCTTAATGTAGTTTCACTACCAGTATAATTAAGGTCTACTTTTGAAGCCGCCAAGATTTTGCGCTTTGTGGGTATTTCTCTCCTCACGGTACACATTGAATCTATAATATTTCTTAAAGCTGTTAAGGAAAACCCGTCGAAATATTTCTTCTTTTGTCTTTTTCCTTTAGTAGGAGTTCTCATTTTGCTGCCACTGGCTGTTGCTGACTCATGCTCTCGTCTCAATTTCGTCACAGTATTTTTTGCAACGCCTGTGGCACATGCCACACACTCCGTGACTTTGATAGAATTTTGCAAAATATTTTTAATAACTGTAAGCAGTTGCTTCGGTATTAAAATGTCCGAAGCACTTTTTAAAGCACGGTTTATACTTTCAAGAACTAACTTACAATCCTCTTTCTCTTTAACCTTTTGAACGCCCATCTATACACGCTGTAATTTAAATGGTTGTTTTCCTGCGGCAGAACGATTTGCTTTAAGGAGTACTTTCGATGAATAGAGTAAAAGACAAAAATAAAAATGTTTGTGTTATAAAATAATAAAAAATAATTGCAAAAAAAAATCATCAACTCGAAAAAGTGAGAAAACTTAGTTACGCTACATACAACTTGTAGGTACTCCTCGGAAGGGACATGAAATGGCTTCAAAAGAAAGCAATGCATTTAATGTTCAAACCATAATAAGCTCCCGTGCATAGTGATACATCATAAAATAGCTTGTAGGCAACAATCCATAAATTCACCGCCATGCCGACAAAAGAAAAAAGCTCAAATAACTTACAATAAATTACCGCTAAGCGTTCAAAGGCGAAAGGCCGCTTTATAAATATTCAAAGTAAAATAAGCTCTCGATTTTAGTAATACGACATAATGTAGTCTGCGCGCAAAAATTACAAATGTTCTGTTTATTTTATTGCCTATCTATTGTAAATTGTAATTGAATCCATGCGGCGACAACCTACTTACACCTAATAGTAGTATTCCCGCGAATATCGTACACACAGGACGTGATTGTCTATTAGTCAAAAGTGCAATATGGATCGACATTATAACTACAGCAATTTGGAATACGTCGCTATGGTGCAGTTTTATGCTAGGGCTAATTATGACTCCCATGCTGCCCGGCGACTTTACGCGGAGCAGCAACACCTGCAGTCCCTCCGTCTTCGCGGGATTCCGAACCCCCAAGTTCCATCGCCACGGACCATCGTAGCCGCGACACAGCGGCTACTAGACCATGGTCAATTTCAAACACCAGCACATGCACAGAGCAGAGGTCGATCGGCCGTTATTTCGGCACCGCTCGACGAGGAGATCATCGAATACTTCGAACGGGATCCTCGTAGAAGTACGCGTCAGGCCGCGGCAAGGTTTAACGTAAGCCATTATTACGTCTGGAAATTACTGAACGGGGAAGGACAACACCCTTATCATTTTCGCGGCGTTCAGGCTCTGAGTGAAAATGACCCTCAAAACCGAATTGCCTTCTGTCAGTGGTTGATCGACAATCAGGATAAAAACATTTTATGGACGGATGAAGCAACTTTTACGCGAGTTGGAATATTTAACCAGCGTAATGAACATTTTTGGGCTTTAAATAACCCACATGTTATCCGTGAGTGTGCGCATCAAGTACGTTTTAGTGTTAATGTGTGGGCCGGAATAATTAATGGCCATCTCATTGGACCGCTTTTTGTGACAGGACACTTAACAGGTGGAACCTATCTGGAAATGTTACGTGGTCTTATCCCAGAACTATTAGATGACGTTCCATTATCAGTGCCAACGGAAAATCTTTTTTATCAGCACGATGGGTGCCCGGCTCATTATCACCGTGTTGTACGAGAGCACCTGAACTCGGTATTTCCCCAGCGCTGGATTGGGCGCGCCGGGCCAGTGCCATGGCCACCAAGAAGCCCAGACCTAACTCCATTAGACTTTTTCTTGTGGTCTGAGGTTAAGCGCCTAGTGTATCGAGAAGAGTATGAAACTCGTGACTCGTTAACGACTGCGATAGTGGACGCTTTTAATATCGTGCGTAGTGACAGAGACACCTTATTGAAATTAAAAGACAATCAGTTAAAACGTGCGCGATTGTGTATACAACGCAGAGGCTTACATTTTGAACAATTACTTCGTTACCGGGAAGTGTAAGTAAGTACTTTTGTAAATAATGAACACTTAGGAGTAGTTTAGCTGATCAGAATTATTGTAAATAAGTTGATTCAAATTTTTTAAATACGCCTCAAATACATTTTTAGGTATCTGAAAATTATCTTAAATAATAATTTTATTTTCGTGTTCAGTAAATTGCAGCTAAAAGGTATTTATGACGGTCCTAAGCCCGCAAAAGTATGAAGGGAAAATTTGAATAACTTGTTGGATAATACTTGAAGCATGCGGGTCAATGGCCCCGCGCCATTCAGCTGTAGATATCAGGTTACTATTATTTCGTACTCACTTTCGAGTTTTGTTTATCACTATGTTAAATCTGCCATTTCATGTTTCTAATATTTTATTTATTGATGAAACGATTGTATTATTAAGACAAAACCGTTTGGCTGCGGGAAAACAACCATTAAAATTACACGCTGTATAATACGCGATGTGTCCTCCTGCGCCACACTACAAATGTATAACGTATGTATAGTAAAACGTAGGGATGGGATTAGTGTCCTATCGACAAATAATATTATACATATAAAATAATGTTTATTCACCAATTTACGAAGCTAAATAAAAACTGTAATCGTAATTTCATATTTTATTTTA
Organism: Sesamia nonagrioides; assembly: GCA_017933935.1. Lineage (NCBI taxonomy): Eukaryota > Metazoa > Arthropoda > Insecta > Lepidoptera > Noctuidae > Sesamia > Sesamia nonagrioides. The sequence goes on along the minus strand of JADWQK010002049.1, from coordinate 1,713,702 downwards.
TTTCATAAAAAAAACAATATGAAAACCTGGATATATTCCCCACAATAAAGAAAAGAATTTTAAATTTATTAGACGTGTGTTCTACAAGGCACATCCCTATTTGTCTCCAAATTTAATCCTTCTACTTCATATCAAGTAGTTGGCGCTCGAGGCACGTCAAAATCCTTTCTGTTCTAGGGATGTCTAGATTTCTATGGTATATATTTTATATTCACTGTGGTCAAGTTACACGTGCATAAACTCAACCGATTCCTGCATAAATTATTTCGTTTACTTACAACAAATATAATTAATAGAAGCTAAATACGTGGTTTTCTACGTTTTAAAAAATAAAATAAAATGGAGGGTGTCTGTTTTACACAAGACCTTTTTTTTAATGGTGTCGCTAAATACTCGCAATTATTTTTCTGGTTTGTAGAAACTAATAGAAAACTGAAGAAAATTCCTGAAACGGAAGTTGACGACTTAACGGAATGTCAAGACGACGAACTATTTCAAAATTCTGATTCAGACTTGAACAACTCGCAATAATTCGTCATATTCACAGTCACAATTTTTTTTATAAGGACACGTGCGCCAACTCAAGATGTAAACATTGCACTACACTAAAATGCACAAGGTCACTATGACCTTGAAACCCGTCCGCTTATGACGTCACAGATTTCCTTCTATACACGTCGGTGGCGCGTACGGACCGCTAACTAACTAACTTTATAGGGATGGGTTTTTCAAACGGGGTTTCACTATCGACAATGATTAGAAAACCTATTAATTCTTGATTAAGGTGAATAAAACCTAGTTTAAAGTGTACAATATTTATAAAATATTATATATTTACGTCATTTTCTTGCAATAATAGTATTTATGATCATTTCGACGACATGAAATATAGCGAGGTCTTCGTCGTGTCCCATCACTGGCTTACTTGATATCAAGTAATTGGCGCTGGGGGCATTAAAATATTTTCTGGCGTTTTTGTTTCTATTGAAAATTAAACAAATAAGAACTTATTATGCGTGAAAAAGTTAAAAATATGGTTGATAACAGGGCAAATTTCCATAAAAACAAAATAAAAGGTCTTGTAAAAGTCGTAAATTTATTTTATACTGTGATTACTTCTAATCAAGTAGTGGCGCTGAGGGCACGAAAATCTCGAACTTGTATAGAAGTGATTGGCGTTCAAAAGGTTAACAAAATAATTGTCCACTTTAATTATAATTTCACGAGCACGACTATTAATTAATTTCTTACTCATTTTAACGAGTAACAGTTAACAAAACTAAACAACAAAACTCAAGAATAACAATAAAACAGGATAACAAAAACAAAAAGCTAACAAAAATATTCGATGTGCGTAAGTGGGTAAGCGCGGACTGAACTTGCGAACGGTACCGACGGTGCGAGTTCGACTACGTCACCAAGATGGCCGCCAATCGCAATATCATCGTGCGGGGCTTATACATAGTGGCACAGATTCTTTTGTTAACTAATTTTAAGTTAAGTGCATATTTTTTTAATCCTGTCAAATAAAGATATTCCATAGACAGTTTAGACGCGATTATAAACATGGCGACCAAAAATATATCAATTTACATCAGGCGCGGACTAATTTGACAGGTCTAAACTAACATATTATAATGGGGCAGTATCATTAACCTGGGAGAAAATAAAGGATACGTGTGGTATATGTATACGCCAATAACCGCGGGATCTCATTTCCTCTTAATTTAATTGCGCCAGCGTGCAATTAAAGAGGCCATTTACCTAATTATGTTGAACTAGCAACAACATAATAAACCATTACCATTTCTTTTATTATCCACAGCTCAAATGGCAGTCGGCACCAAATTCCACAGCACTCTAAAGAACTACTTCACCCAACCACAGACGCAGCTTCGTATCGAGAAAGAAGTTGAAGGAGTTTGGGTGTCTGTACAAGATGTTTTGAAAAGGATATCAACACCAAAAGCGATAGAATCGAATGTTCTACACCCTGTATTGAAATACAGAGGGATATTTGATGCGATTGCTGATTATGAGTGAGTAGAGAATTTTATGACTTATTTATCTAGCTTTTGTTTTTTGAGGGTGGGAAATCATTAAATGGCGTCTCTCACTATGGGCAGAGCAGAAGGGCGTGTCAGACTTACTAACTAAAACTCACCTTCTTTCGTATCTCTTTCGAACTACCCGCGGCTATTTATTTAGTCTCAGGCCTTAATTTGTGTTGGAGAATTTTCTATCGGCTCATTTTGCAGTTCTCTCGAGACGAATCAGAAATTTCTTTAAATAGAAAAAAGGATTTTACAAAAGAGTGACTTTTTTTTAGTTTATCTAACAGTCACTCTTTTGTAAAATACTGCTATGCAGCTGTATCTGCTTATACTGGAAGCGGGCCTTATCATAGTTAAAAAAGGCTAGACATATAAAAAAAAAACATTTATTATTAGGCTTACACTTAGTTTAAAAACACAAATACAAGGAGTAGCATGCAGTTACAAGCAGCAGAAGAACTTTTCATTTAGACGGAATTAACAGCGGGTCCCAAACTAGACACAGCCTCTATCTTGGTGATAATGTCTTATACACGAAATAAATGTTCTAACTTACAAAAGTGAAAACCGCTTCAAAATGTAGTGTGCGTGGTTTTGAAGATCTAAGATAAGCGGTCACAGTGGCAGACACCAACAGCATCCTTATTAAATACAATAAATACTTTGATATGCATGACTGGAGTACGTAGTCGATTAGTCAATAGCGCAATAGTCTACTTCAGTTCATTTACATTAACTTATCTCAGACCCCAGATATAATTGCGCACTCGTGGAGGTGTGTCCTTATGCGACCGCCAGTGGCCAACGGCGCGTAAAACAATCTAGTTTGAAGAAGCCCTCGGGCTAGGCCACGCTCAAGGTTGATAAACTGCGTCAATCATTAATGGAAAGTGGAAATGGTACTGTAGAGAATTTTATTTGGCTTATTGTGGCCTTACGGTTGTCGCCGATCGATCTAAATAGGTTAAGTGGGCTGAACGCCCTTGTAGTCAGGATATTTAGATGAGGTGTAGCCTGGAGAGTATTTTCAACACATAGCAGGCAGAAAGAGCTCCTGCCTTGTTTTGATACTAGTCGGCAGTGATCTAATGGGTTAAGTTAAACAATCAGCCTGAATCCGCTCACAGAGGGAGCGTCCGCTTAAAGTAACTTAATGGAAAAAATAATGATATTTATAAATATACGCGGGGCAGAATCTCCGATAAATTCTTGCATGTATAGTTGATACCTGGTTTATCAAGTTTGGTTACGTAAAAGGGAAGAAAAAGGGATCTAAGTTTGTTGTGTATAACAGGAGAAAAGGGAAACTGTAAAACAGACATTAATCTATACTAATATACATATAAAGCTGAAGACTTTGTTTGTTTGAACGCGCTAATCTCAGGAACTACTGGTCCGATTTGAAAAATTCTTTTTGCGTTGGATAGCCCATTAATCCAGGAAGGCTTTAGGCTATATAACATCACGCTGCGACCAAAAGGAGCGGAGCATTTAATAACTACCTTACGCGAACGAAGTTGCTGGCGGCCGCTAGTGTATTATAATATCATGATTGAATGAAAAATGCAAAATATTCAGTTTAGCCTCGGTATTTATTTACCCGACAAGAACACTAATGATAGTTAATCACATAAAGAATTTTTATCATGTTTACACTGAAATTTCATGCGTAAATAAAGAAATTCAGATTACAATATGACCACTCTGTCCTGACTTAGCATTAAAACGGAACTGGTTTTTATAAGAATTTATAATAGATTAACGGTAAAAGAAATCTCATACGTCATTACGTATTAACATATTTTATCGGTATCGCCCACGAAATGCCTTAGATAAAGAAGTCACTGACATCCACTATTCACAATAACAGATTACTAATGTCAAGGGAAAATTCAAGGTTATCGCTTAATAATAATCTTGAAAACAGACATGCGTGCCAAAACTCTTTGGACACCAATGCAGTCAAGTGATAGAAAGACATTTCACGTTCTATTCAGTACCTATTTTAGAAGACCTTGATGGTAGATCTTAGACTGATCAATCATATGTCAATACATTGTCTTCTCGGTCGTTTTATTGTTTAAGAGTTTTCTATTTTGGAACTTAACACGTGGATAAGGGAATCAAAGTCGTATGATGCAAAAAAGTGAGCAGTACTCGAAACTCTTGTATCGCTCGCTCTACCCTTTTTTTCGTACATAACGAGCGCGTTTGGCGCTCAGGATTGATTGAGAGTTCCTTGAAGCGGGCCAATCAATGAGTCAAACGCGCTCGATATCGATGATCGAGTCTCGTAATGAAAACTCATACTAGACCTACAGTTTGCATGAGAAAATCTCTTGCCATGATAAAAATATTGGCCAGGCAAGATCACCGAAACACGCGGAGAGCCCCTGACGTATACAATAATATTATATAAAGAAAACCCTGTCCGATCCATGAAGGTATTGTTAGGTATCGATAGCTGATTCTACTAATGCCAACAAAGCCGGGCTAAGCTTAAAAAAATCCCCCTAAAAAATAAATATTATTTCGCAAAAAGAGGTAACTTAAAACATGTGCGGTAGGCCATACAGGCGCGGGCGAAGAGGGGCAGGGCACGCAGCACGCGGTCGCATCGCTATTCGCTCAGAATTATACCGCCAAAAATAATGTTGTCACTTTTTAAAAATTTCCTAATTTTGGGGATGTTGCAATTAATTCGCGGGAAAAAAGTTTATTTCAAAATTCACTAGTATTGTTACTATAATGATTATGTAAAATTTCATATTTTATTTGGTCATGTGTTTACCTATCCTTACGACTCGGACAGGGTTTTCTTAACATATTGTATACGCTCATACAAGTTAGCGGTATATGCGTTTTTTTTTTTAATGTTCAGATATAGATATCCCTACCGTCTACAATGTTTGTTTTTTTTTTTAAACGTTGCCCCACACCAGGTATTTCTCCCGTATTGTGGGTGCGTTTACAAACATTTAAACTCACATACACAAACCGCCAGACCCGGAACTACTACTAGTAGGTCATACAAATATTTGTTCCATGCGGGAATAGAACCCGTGATACGTAGCGTAGTAGTTAATCGCTTAACCATTGCGCCAACAGTGCCGTTATAAATGAAAGAAAGCTGTTATTAGGAGAGCGACTACCGAAATAACGACTAATAGATATTAACGACACGGCATGGAACAAATATTTGTACGACCTACAAAGTAGTTGTTCCTGGTCTGGCTGATTGTGTATGAGTTTAATTATTTGTAAACGCACCCACGATACAATAGTAATTCCTATTGTGGGGTAATCGATACTAATATTATAAATGCGAACGTAACTCTGTCTGTCTGTCTGTCTGTCTGTCTGTCTGTTACGCTTTCCCGCTTAAACCTCTCAACCGATTTTGATGAAATTTGGCACAGACAATCTTTAGACCCTGAAAAAGAACATAGGCTACCTATTATCCCGGAAAAATTTGATGTTCCCGAGGGAAATCTAAAAAGCGCGATATAACCGAACTCCACGCGGGCGAAGCCGCGGGCGGAAAGCTAGTGTTTTATATGTATGGAAGATAAAGACATACTGCGCACCAAATCAATTAGAATAAGGGCAAGAGAGTGATGATCATATTCAGATATCGTTTGCGTAGATTTACCTATACCTAACGTCTGCGAAGTCACGCAAACTTAATCTTTGAGTCTGTATTTCAATTAATAATTATGTATGAAGGTTTCACAACGGGTGACAATGGGCTGTAATGGCAATGCCGGTTTCCTTGCGATGTTCTTTATCGTTTTGAGAGCAGTGGTGATGAAATAATACATATTATACACAAAATAATGCGACCTACCATTAGTAAGTCGCGGCCGTGCCCACTGGGCCGATACTACTATTAAAAATCGATTTAGTAACTACCTACAACTCGCGCGAGTTAACTGTGCGCCTCGCTGAAATGCGACCCCGAGAATCCCGCTTCCCCGTGCGGCGCCCCGCGATCACCGTAGGGGCTGAGTAGCGATAGCATCTTTTTTACAATTGTCTTAATACAGTTTAAATCCCCTGTTGTTATTACTGTTTCTGTGGAGTGTTTGCTTTGTTAAGCTTTTTTTTTATTAATTTTGTTTTTATTTTTTACATTTTCGACGCGGTAGTGAAGCCGGTTGGTTGTACCAACTTTATATTTCAGTCCATATGTAACAATTTAATTGCAAAACGTCATGAGTCAAATGATCTGGCATTATGACGCTTTATCATCAAAAGGACCTTATATTAATATAAAAAAAAATGTTATTTAAGTATATTTTTTTTAACATAATTCTCATTTTTACAAACGATACTGTCCGAATGACGTCACAGAGCAAGGTGCACAGTTAACTTACGCGAGTAGTATTGTAAATCGATTTAATAGCTATTATAAATCGATATAATTAATGATATTGGATCACATCGGCGGCTGTTATTTACAGTCTTATCAAAAATCCTACATTATGTACCTAAAGCCGTATAGCGGATACATTTTCTAACAAATACAGGCCTATTCACGTCGCTATAAATCGTAGATAACTATGAGAGAAACGTAGTAATGTTCTGTTTTGTAGAGTAACGTCACAATTCAGTTGTTTTGTTCGTTTCGTATGTTGAATGTTTTCATCGAGTGGGTTGAAGCCTGGGGAAAGATTTTTACTATTATTAGTCATCATCATCATCTCAGCGTTAATCCCAGTTGCATCCGAAGCTTTTCAGCTTTGGAGTCTGGGGTCCGCTTTACCAGTCCAACTACTGAAATGGCTAAACTTCGACATTTTCCGTGAAGCGACTGCCGTCTGACCTCCACAACCCGAAGGCGACATCGAAGCATTGCAGTTAGACTTTTGAGGGCTCCAACAATCCGTAACGACTGCCAACCGGTTCGTCTGGCAACCGGGACCTACGGCTTAACGTGCTTTCCGAGGCACGACCAGACCAGTGCAAATATTCATATTCATGCATACAAATATTTGCACTGTGCGGGGATCGAACCCGCGCCTCCTTGCGCTACGGCCGCGTTCGCTACCGCTACGCCACAGAGCCTGTCTACTATTATTAGTATTACACAAGAATAAATAGAATGAACTTTTTTTTTTTTCTGTATTAAGATGTTCCGATGTCATATTATTTAAAAAAGATAAATGTTGTGACATTTAGCTTTTTTTTTAAATTAAGAATCTAGTCAGATAAAAAATAGAGGTTCGTCTACCTTTTTCTTATTTTAAAAGATAAGTTGTCGACATTTCTAGAGATTTTGAGAAGAAAAGGATAACGATTCAAACTACTCTAGCAGTTAACTCAGTTTGAAAAAACGAAATCAATGTTTTACACAGTTATTTCTCAAATCGTTTTCATTATAATACAAGCAGAGGTGCTCCAAAACAATTGATTCGAAAATGAGTAGGTACCTGCCATTCTTGTGTACAGACGGCGACATCAAGCTACTACAATCTGTCAGATTTCTATATTAGACCTCTTTCTTCTTTTCTTTAGAGCGAATATTACTTCAACTCTTCAATGGCCTCTGTGGTTAGATACCACAATTTTGCCCATAACACGTGTAACGAATTTTAGAAATTCTTTAAAAAATTATATTCACAATAATGGCGGATATCGCCAATGACAGTTGAAAAAACGGCTGCGTGCGCCGACTATGAGGAGATTTGATGCTAAGCCATTATGTGGCCACTATGCTGCGATATTTCAATGTTCTTTATGCATTATTTACTGAATGCACTATTTACTACATAAATCACGCACTTTTATTTAGTAAACGACACTATAAATAATTTTAAAAGTCCAATGAAAAATGCGCGTGACACTCATCTTAGCTTCCCGTCAAAAATCCTATATTAGGTCTTGAAAGCACTAAGGTTCCGATGATTGCGAATATTTGACAGTTTCGGGTGACATACTGTCGTCCGTGCATAACATACCTGCATCCTAATTGTGTAACTCATTACATATTACTACTAGTTGGAATCATTTCGAAGCATACCTATTGCTAAGCCATTGCTCCATCTGTTTGAAAATATATCTGCTCAACAACGTAAATAGAATAGAATAGTTTACTTTTAAAACTATGATAAAAAAAGCACTTCCTCTCTCTTTAAACATATTATTATATTTTATATGCTCTTGTATAATATTTATTAATTAGATGTATAAAATTATTTAAACTAGTATACACTTAACGTATATATTTATTGTATAATCTATGTAAACAGTACACTGTAGACTACCTACATTATTTCTTTATCCTTCCCCTTAGAATTCCATCCAAAGGTTGTCTGTAAAAGATCGCTCTTAGCGATAATACCGCCCATTGTGTCACCCTTTGTAAAATATTTTTATTTATGTTCTGTAATCTATATGGTGTACATAATAAAGAGTATTCTATTCTATTCTAACGTAAATAACGCAATGAATGTTGATGAACTGTCAAAATGGAACCCATTGCTACTGATGATAGTATTGTTACGAATGGACCTTATGTCGATTAGTTAATTTTAGTACCCCTAGCCCGTAACAGTATGTTATGCAATTATTCTACTGGTATACAAGTCCTGCTAGGGAACAGATATTCTCGTAATAAAGGAGACGGGCGAAAGTTCATACAAAGTTGGGCCTGATTGGACAGCCACGATTATTGCATTAAATCATTACAATATTATTACTATTTAAAAAATAAAACTTTATTTAGAATGGCAGAAGCGGAGAAAAAAGAAATAGGGTATTATTAGCTTGCACAAAACTAACCTCATTTGCTTTTTTATAAGTTTTCTACAAGCTGTCAGCGCTCTTAAGGTATTAATTATACCTTAAGAGCGCTGACAGTACTTATTCAGACTTTTTTGTAGACTAGATTTTATCAGAATGTATTTTTATGACATTAACAAATCATGAGTGTGGTTTCCAAAAGGCTGGCGGCGCTTAACTGCATATTAAATGTTACAAAGAAGGTTAAAAAGAATTAGGAAAACCATTTACATCTAATTATAGAAAAGAGTAAGCAAGAATAAAAATCACATTTATCTTATATCGATTTATTAATCATCCAATTCATCATATACAATTAATGCTGGCAAAGGAAGCGAAGCTCGTGAGAGAGCAGGACTCCCAGCGCCCTCACGCCTCTAGCCGAAGCAAAAGACGCCCTGGTCGGGAGACAATATCGAACTCCCGGCCATCATAGGCGCTGGTATGCGGGTTAAACAAAAAAAAGAATCAAAAAATAATTTATTTAAAATAGCCTGAGCATCAGCACTTTTTGAACATCGTTATTACATAAGACAGTCCCCCAAAACGCCCACCCATCGACACTTCCTAGTGCTTTCGCCGGACAGAAGCAGCGGAACAAACTCCCCAGCAACACAGCTGTCTGTTTATTTAAAAAAAAAACTTGACTTTATACAATACTATGTAGGTATAGTAATGAAGACACGAAAACACAACAACAATGAAATTATTTATTATATACCAGTAGTTACGCCAAAATACCAATCCGTTTACCTTAGACCGAGAAATTACAGTAATATTGTTTTATAGCCTCTCTCCATTAAAAGAACTGTCAACTAAAATATAAGTAAAATATGTTTTTGAACTAACATGTCTTGATTTAATTCGACCTCTCAATAGCCCGCAAGAATGAGTGTATGTTGACAGTTCTCTTAGTAGGTTACTGTCCATATTTCGACACACTTCTGTTTCAGATCTACCATCTTCTCGTATATGCGCAGTGAGCACACACACACGGCTAGGTCATATTATGGTGAGCACTGCTCACCATAATATAACCTAAGCTGTTTAATTTGGTAAATACCTAAAGATACTTTTATTAAATCACTGTGTGAGCTGTGGAAAATCATTTAAGTTATCATTTTGAACATTTATTCTTGAAAAATCAGCCCTACATCGGTTTATATTATTTTGATTTTTGAATGACATAATAACCCAGATCTTTTTCTCTGTTCATATTGTCATTGATTATTTGTAAAATATCTTCGGCATCAACACGATTTGTAATGGGAGACTGAAAAGCATTTAATAGTAAGGCAGCCTTAAAATCAGTCATTAATTGTTTTGAAGCAGTATTAAAATAATCTTGTCTAAATAATTTAAAAGCTCTCCTATGCCTTCTGTTCACCACTTCAACAACCCATACGCATATGGTGACGGCCCTTGATTTATTAGCTTCTAATCAGGAATGCTGCCATTCACCCTCCGGCAATGATGATGGTAGGTAAGTTCTATAACCTAGTATTATAAATGTATTTATCCTGGGGGTAAACTGTTGAGTGCCCTGTGACACAGCTACGTTGGTGGTAGACTGTGAAGTTGACTGCAAAGTTGTACCATCATATTCACTTGTGAAATCTACTGCTGCTGAAGATCCAGATGATCCAGTTATAAAATGATGAGCATTTCTATCAGCTGTCACCCAGCAATGATGACATATGAGAGCTTGAGCTCTTGAAATCTGGAAAAAAAATTATATCATGAGTCTCTTTCTAAAAAAAAGTAATACATACATCACTCAGTAGTCTGTAAGCAATTCTGTAAGACCTAACTTCTTTGCTAGATACTAATTTAAATGTCCGTGCTAGTAATAATTAATTATTGTTGATACACTGTTTGTTCCGTTCCTACAGACAAACCATGAAAACGGTTTTGTGCTGTTATCTCAATGTATTGTGCACTAGGTTAAGAAAATAAATAATAATAATAACGCAAATCTCTTCTAATGTACACCTTCGGGAAATACAGGCTGCAATATAATTAGTTGTGTTTTTTTACAATGCCGAGATATGTTACACTAACTTTTCCATATAATTTTTTCTCATGAATGTGACACTAATTTACATTTCAGAGATTAGTGTGAAAAAAAAAAACAGTAGTATACATAGATTACCCTGTGGTAGTATAAAATACAAAACAGCTAAACCTAATAAAAACTTACAGTCCGAGGCAATATCCATTCAGAAATGACTGCATGAATTCTTCTTTCACGTTGAGTGTTAGAGAGCAATGATTGAGATCTTGCCCGCAACACTGAAAGTCCACAGCTCACACACACTTGGAGATGTCCAGTAATTGGAGATGGAAGTTGCTCATCTATGCCCAAGGCATTCACAGCTAAATCTCTGCATCCTTGGTAAATGTGATAAGATCTATTAACCTACAACAATATTAGATTATTATTTACAGCTTCCACAAATAATAATTACAGAATTATGATGCAGAACATTGTTTATATTCTTTGCACAAAATAGAAACAGTGATAAAACTGTATCTTTCAGAATTGCATCACTTCTTACTGAGATCATGCTGATACTAGGATTATAGTACTTATATTGATGTTTTCATATAAGGTCATTCAATTTTAGTATTGTTTCATTGATTTTGTTGAATTCTTACAAGTTATATAAAAAGAACTATCTTCCGTAATTGATAATCAAACTGTAAATCTTACTTGGAATTCAAATAAATTAAGTGCATTATAGTGAGATATATTTAATATATTGAAATTGGAATATTATTATTTATTGAAACTTACTTCAATAATATACCTATCTAAAGGTATCCTTGTTAGACTCTACTCGAAAAATATCACAACGTGAAGTTTTAATTAAATACATACGTTTTAAATAAATACTTACCACTTGAGGTGCAATCCATTGCTCTTTATCTGAAAGAATGCTTTCCGCTTCTATTTGTCGTAAGTCGTTATGATACAATGAAGACGGTCACTCATTGTATGTTGTTTCGAAATAAGTCGAGTAAGGAAGATATCAAAGTCCGTTGTGAAAAATGTGTGGATCATCCGACAAAATAATAACCGTCAGAATCCTAAATACGTTGCCAAAGACGCAAAATAATATAAAACTACATGAAAATACAACAAAATACAATATCCACTACGGCAAGTTCAAACCCGGAAGGGAATAATTTTTGACGTTTAACGTCACGTTGTCACGAGTTTTACTAGGTTGCCTGTATAATAAAAAAGTATGATTGGTCGATTATCAAATCGATCTGTTGATCAATTTGTTTTAAGATGTTTTTGTAATTAAGTTAATAATATATAATATAATTAAGACCTTATATTAAAAGATTTTCTAAACCTAATCTGTAGAAATGTACTGATTCACTTTTAATTTTTTTTTTAATAATTTGATTTATCGATTATAACTTATAAATGATTCGCATTTCATCTGGTAACATTGTTGAAAAGTGAAAGTAAAGAAAGTCAGTATTATTTCATTAAATATTATCTTTTTTATTCTGACGAATCCAGAATTAGTAATAAATGATTGAAAACAAAAAAATAAATGAAAATTATTGACAAATAATTCATTTGTGTACAGTTCAGGCCCAATTTCGCCCGTCTCCTTTAAAAAGACCAATCAATACCTACATATTTATTTATCTTCTTTGAAAAATGTAGGGTAGTTACTGATTTTTTGATAGTATAGGACAGATTGCCATGTTAACGATCCTATAATTAAGTTCATTTAATTAGAAAATCACACAATATATCGAAATTAATATAGAATTTTATTTATTTTATGTACAGAAAGGGGTTAAATAAGAAACTACACTAAACTTGTAACTATATTCGACTGACCTTAGGGCAATGTTCGTAATTTAAAACGTCAAAATCTAATCGCAATCTCATCTCGGCGAGAACAAATGTCAAAATGAACAAACTCGTGAAAATGTAGAGAAATTGGACGTATTTTTTTTATTTAGATTGAAACTGAGATCAGACTGAATTTGATAGAATTAGCCCTCTGGTCACTAATCAGCAGTCAGTCAGCTTTTCTTCTCTTTTACACACACATGTGTGTAAAAGATAAGAAAAGCTGAGAGAGAGAAGCTTTTTTTTATTTCAAGTCTCTTTACATGTGTAAAGAGACTTGAAATAAAAAAAAAAAGCAGAACATGAATATAGGTACAAAGGTGATGCTTATTTCACAAGAAATATCTTCCAGTACTTACCTATACCTGCGACATGACCATCCTTATTAACTCCGTAGGTACTAAAACTTTAAATGGGAAAGTGAGTTTGTTTGTTTGTTCCACTTTCACGCTTTAACTACTAAACCGATTGCTTTGAAATTTTGCAGACATAAAGTTAGAAGTCCGGATTTATTTAATCCGGAGTTCTAACTTTATGTCTGCAAAATAAGGCTTTTTATCGCGGAAAAATTTTATATTTCCGAGGGAAATCTAAAAAGTGTGATATAACCGAATCCCACGCGGGCGAAGCCGCGGGCGGAAAGCTAGTATAATATAAAAGTGATATAGTCTATGTGTAAAAGATTAAAGGAGACAAAATCCATACTAATATCCATACTAATATTATAAATGCGAAAGTAACTCTGTCTGTCTGTCGGTCGGTCTGTCTGTCTGTCTGTTACGCTTTCCCGCTTAAACCTCTCGACCGATTTTGATGAAATTTGGCACAGACAATCTATAGACCATGAGAAAGAACATAGGCTACCTTTTATCCCGGAACAAACTGATATTCCCGAGGGAAATCTAAAAATCGCGATATAACCGAACTCCACGCGGGCGAAGCCGCGGGCGGAAAGCTAGTAAAATCATAAACAAAACCAACAATTATTATGAGAACATATTATCACAAAATATAAACTTCATACCAACTTTTATTTTCCAGGGACAAACCAACTCTAATCGAATGGAAGAAATCGGACAAACCTCGCAAGTCTATAGCGAATACTTACGACAATCCCGTCCAACTGGCTGCGTACTTCGGCGCGGTGTGCCACGATCTTAACTACAAGCATTTCAACGTTAAGGACGCTTTGCTCGTCATAGCCTACACTGACGGATCAAAAGCTGATTCCTTCCACCTCCCACCCGACAAGCTAAGGGAACATTGGGCTCAGTGGCTTATTAGGTTAGAAGAGTACACGAAGAAGTTCGGACATAACGAGGAAAAAATATTGAAGGGCGGAAAAAGATTGTTTGAAGAGGATATTGGGAATCTCCAGTAAATTACGGTATGTATTTGTTATGTGATTTCTTTTTAATTATAATCTGCAATGATAGTAGGGATGGTGAGTCACTCAGTGACGTATTAAGTTGACTGCTGCATCAGACCAATATAAGAGCTTGTACATATCGGTTGTTAGTTTTTTAGTTATCATCATCATCATCAGCCCCTACTCGTCCACTGCTGGACATAGGCCTCCTTCATGGCACGCCAACAAACTCGATCCTGAGCAGCTCTCCGCCAGTCACCACCAGCCACCTTTTTGATGTCGTCGCTCCATCTAGCCCAAGGGCGTCCCACGCTACGTTTGCCGAGACGCGGATTCCACTCGAGGACTCGTTTTAGTTATAAAAGTACTTATATAACTTTCGTATTGCATGGTTTTCTTAGGCAGCATTCATAGGTATGTATGTGTAGTTCCCTTCGGTCTAGCATTTATTAAAATATCGTTCAGAATTTAATCGTCGGCAATAATTAGAATCCTTCTCTGTAATAGAGGAGACCTGTTCCCACCAGTGGGACGATAAAAACGTTGATGATGATGATGAATAATTAGAAAACGTCAACTAAATCTCAATATTTTCAAGGGGCACCGCGTCCGTGGCCATGACAAAAGACAAAAACAGTACGTCACAGGACGATTCATTAATTTGAAGCCTCAAGACAATTTATGTATTATATATTAAAATACTATACGAAAGATACACGATTCTTTATAAGCGACGACTTGAAGAGTAAACTACGTTAACATACCTACGCTACTTTTAAACTAGACCCCAAACGCTATGTTACATCGTTCTTGTTAAAAATTTACTAACATATTTTTTATTGTTTCAGTGGAGCCGGATAAGAAACGGAAGATATAAAATACCTAAAAAAGACAGGATTTTGTCATTGTTACTAAGCCCGCCTTTTCACGTGTTATGTTTAAATGCACATTATTATAAAGGCATTATGTTAAGTAACTGTCACCCAAGTTCAAGTGGCTTAAACTTTGAAATTATTCCTATTTTTTTAAAGTTACACTTTATTTGGAAGTACCTATGTTAAATGAAACAGCCTGTAGATTTAGGATATTTCTAATTGAAAATTATTAAATGTAAAATACTGATTTCAAACATTGATTTATAAGCTGTTAGCAGTTCGTGTCGGGTGTCGCTGTGGTATATTTTACGACTCTCTTCCCACAAATGGGATGTCCGGTGATTTTAATAAATTCTTGTCATGTCGAGCCGCCTTCAAGTGATGATCTTTAATAAAAATCAAAAAAGTAAATATGATTGATTTGTGTTTGTACAAACCTACTGACAGAAAATAAAGAATATATGATACACGCGAACAACGATATTTATTTTAATCAATTAATCATTTGAATAAACAATAGTTATGTCTGTAAGTTTGCTTCAATGGTGACAATAATGCGCATAAACACGATTTACACTTAAATGCATTATTATAGGTCTTCTTCTATACTTAAATCAACTCCGTCACTGCTTCCGACTAATACGTTATATAAATCTTCAGACTATACCTACAACAATAATCCGATTAGCTGCATTCATTCATATCTATGGGTCAAAGGTCTTAGCAACCAAGCCAAAAACTCAAAAAGAAAATCATTCATATCTATTTCAAATCGAATTGCATATAGAGGCTTCAACATTTAGAAATCGACCTACTTACAAAAGACCGTATGGACGCTTGAAAGGCAATCATAACTAAGCGACAAAAATTCGTAAATTGAGTTATATACACCAAACGACGCAGAAAAATCTGGCGGTTCGAATGGTGTATGTAACTCAATTTACGAATTTTTGTCGCTTACATATGATTGCCTTTCAAGCGTCGGTATGTTTATTTTATAAATACCTTATTGTACAACAAAAAATACATTAAACTCTTCAACATACACAATATGCGGCTGTATACCGTTTCACATAGAATTTCAATACATCCGAAACGTTTTTATACGGAACTAAAAGGTAACGAACTTAAAATAGAGCAATGTACGGAACATGTCTTAAATATTCTGGTCCGTTTAGATTTGGACATGTGACATAGTTGGCTATACGCCTATTCCCAACGAAATCTACGTTTTCAAGGATGTATCACACGTGTTTAATGTAGTATTTTCTTGTACTAGGCGTGGCGTCATATGAATGGATGACGAAATGCTATCAGGATTTGCGTAAGTTTCCCTAATGAAATTTTGGTACCTACTAGTCTTAAGAAAATTATATAACATCAATAGTTTGAAATCAGTAAATTGTTAGATAATTCGGCTGTAAATGTTTTGAATGTATTTATTACAGACTGTGTAAGAATCATCTACATTATATGTTTTTGTAGATATACCATTTTGGTTAGCCTGCGATGAAATGCAAATACCGCTTAAAGCGCATACCACATAATTTTAATACAACTTCCAAAACGTGCTTCAAGCGCTGTATGCCGAATATAGACCAAAATAAAGTAGTAATGATAAGCTTCATGCACACCTTGTATAAAATATCGGCTTTCATAATTGTGTATCTACAGTAATAATATATTTTCTCATTATTTTGTCGCCATATCGAATTAGTTTACCTAGAGAAATTCACAGATGTGATTTGGTCGATACCCTATAGAGGTTTATTACAATTAAAGTTAGAGTAATCAGTTATCACACAGTTTTAATATGTGTAGTGTCTTCGAGCAAAAAAGTAAAGAATGCTTGATGGCTTTAAAAAAAATCACAATATTATGTTATTTACGTGTATTATGTCTATTTACTCTTTAGTTCGACATGTTTTTCTAAAGAATATTTGCCATACTGTTTATTGACATTAATTATTAGACTTATCGAATAATAATAATCATTTAGCGCCTGATTCAAACTTTACAAGCAATAATTAATTAATTGTTTTCATGTTTAAAATAGAAACTGCAAGTCCAAAATACTTGTAAAGGTACGAGGTTTGGGCCTACTACCAACTTAGATCTATAATAATGTATTTGGTTTTGCCTATGTAATTATAACTGCAGAACTAAAATACACTCGTATGTTAAGATGGGTCCTTCGAAAAGTTGTCACAACACTTCTCGATAAATAATATTTGAATTTCTTTTGAATCCTTAACAGTGGGGTAATTAACACACTATCATAGCAATGGTTGTCATTTTGACAATTGAACAACCATTGCTTTATTTACATTGTTGGGCAGATTGAGATTCATAGTGAACAAACTAATTTTAAATTCATCTTCTATTTCATTATGGAAAAGACAAGACGGCGATTTCCTTGTTCACGAAGTAAACTAATCATCATTAAAAAAAGACAAAGAACAAAATAGTAGTTCTGTCAAATTAAGATATTCCATAGACAATGTAGAAGTAAATATCAACATGGCGACCAAAAATACATTAATTATTTACGTCAGGCGCCGACTAATCTGATAGCGAGTGAATTCATATTTATCTGTCCTTTTCTTCATGAAATTGAAAGAATAAAATCTACTGAAATTAGTTTGTGAACAGGAAAATCGTTGCCAGTTTTTAACTAGGATGCTGGTTTTATGAGTAGATTTATTTACCTGTAATTGCCAAAAAATGTGTTAGAACTAGTCCATTACTGATACATATTGTGTTCAATGTACTAAAGAAATCCTTCTGTACCTATGCATATGTAGTGTAATATTTTTTGTCTCGGCTCTTCTGCGGCCTCAGGCATCTTTGATTGTTTTTAAGAACTTATTATTACCACTCCAGTGCTGTAACAGAGAATTGCTTCCCAAAAAGTTTTGAATCGTTTTACAGGCGTTTTTTAACTGATTTATTTTGTTCATGTATAATGGTTAGTTTCCACGTACACATGGCTACAAATACTAATACCAAGTTAATCAGTATAAGCTGACTTCTCTTTTGTTATGTTTATAACTAGTGCTTGGCCGCGATCAAACGAGAGTCGAGATTCAGACTAACAAGACCTAACTGGACAATGCGAGATCAGATAAAACTGAGAACTATAGCATGATGTGTAAGGCTTGTGATCCCACATGAGATGAAGGCTACTAATTGAATTAACATCTGAGTGACACTAAACGCCCATAAACTTAATAACAATACAACTTCTATTGTCTCTTCAGTGGCCAACCATCTAAGGCAACTTTTCTTCAGCTCAGCTAATTAATTTGTCTCATAAAGCGTTGCGACGATGCGACGCGATAACTGGGAGACATTTTGTCAGCGGGTTCGGATGCAACTATCGCCCGTCTATTTGTTGTATTGAAAGTGCGCGCACGGAGACAATAAAGTTGCCGGTTAGCCAATTTCTGCGAAACCAAAAATTTTCTTAAAAATTTGTTGATGTCGTTCCCTTCTACGCATCGTACAAATCTGACCTAGGAGACAAGGACAAAAAAATCAGGAGCAACTATGTTGCTTGTGGCCTCTTAAGCTGGTTTATAAGTGTTTACTAGAGTTTCAGCTCTTGTAAAAACATTCGAGCTATTTTGTACGTGGAGACTAACCATTAGCGGGGCTAATAAAGTATGAATCGCGATCCCAGAATAATATGTTCAAGAAGAAGCTTTCTTAACATAAGTTGTAAATTGCATTTATTACTTTTATGCCCAGAGAATCTTTTAAGTTTGTATTATGTTTATTGAATTGGCTCGATTTCTTTTGTCAAACGAATTTGTATCACCACATTATGAGTATAGTATTTTGTTTATATAATAGCTCTTCAATTATTTTAAGAAATGGTTTGCTTTTGGATTATGTATCCTAAAGCAAACTATTTCAAGTCTATATTTAATCTTCAGACATGTTTAACGGATATGTGTATTGTACTTTTCTTAGGTAGGTATATTTTGTATAATTTTATGCGTTCTTTATTATTTGACTGCTGATATTCCTTAGCCGTCTAAAGTAAGGTCTGAATTAAGTTTATAACATTGTAATTCTCTGATAATAAATATTCTAGAGTATGTTTATGTATTTATTTTTCATAGCCTGTATTCCAACATGTCACACACATACCAAAAGTAATGAGATTTTTTATACAATTTTAAGTCCAGTTACTACAAAATACATTCTGATTAAGTTCATAAATACTGTAGAGTGTATAGTATACAAGAACTTAAACTGTAAAATGCTCGGTTTTGTGAGCGACTCAACGTCACCATCACTTTGTGGCATAACGTTCTTCCATAGCAAGTGCATGCGGCCGATTGGCGTTTAGTAGTTGTGTGAGCGCAAACATTTCTGAACGTTACACTAGCGATGGGCGATTCCGAGATGTTTTATCAATCGAAAGAATCGGAGTCGTTACAATAAACTATCGAGTCAACCATCGACTCGCCTTTCCACAAAACAATCGAGATGTTTTTCGATTGTTTCGAGTCAATGGAATCGACCGCCGCTTTCAATTGTACGAATCATCGAGTCTCGCTCCACTCGATGAACGAGGCAGTCGAGGGAGGTCAGTCGATTGCATCGAGTCGAGGTGCATGTCAGAGTCAAGTCGTGCGACTCGCGCGTAATTTGTGAACATTTATTTATACCTTTACTTACGATACACTGTTTTATTTTTCGCTAGTTTTTTACCCGACAGATTTTACATTTCTAATTAATAAAAATAAAACAGATTCATTAAGATCCCTTGATATGTTTTATTATTTTATTTTTACGACTCCTTCTAATTATTCGTGAGTAAGTTAACTACTAACGTTTATTTATTCCCGTCGCGGTACTGCATATTTTTGATTGTTGAAAAAATTAGTTTGGATTCGCAAACACAACGCAAGACAAGAACTCGCGTCTAAACCATCGAAGAATAACTCTCGATTGCTCTCGAATGAACACGCCGTGACTCGTGAGCCCGTCGCGATAACAGACCGACTCGGACTCGAGTCCAAGTTGAAACAATCGAGGACCATCGAGATATTTGAACAATCGAAACAATCGAATGAAACCTCTCGCCATCGCGCATCGCTACGTTACACTGTTCAGCGATATTGGATCGGCCGGGCAGGCAGTACCGCTTCAATTCTCACCAACTTTGTAGGACGTATACGTTGCACTACTTGGCCTTAGTATGGTCTATCTTCTCATAAAAAAAATCGGTTACCAATATTACTTAAAGGACGTGGACGGGCGGGGGTGTTCTTCCACATATCGCTGGCACGACTGTATTTTAAAACTAGTTTTCCAAAACGGTCACTTCACGGCGTTGCGGGCAGGGTGGGCGGAGGACACTAAAAAATATTTTGTATCATCTACGTTTTGTTCCCAAGAACGGAAGTCTACAGTTAAATTTTCCCATAAATAACTTCACCCACGCTCTATTCGCCCTCGTTTCGTAATTGTCTGATGCTTGTTATTGCGGAATCAAATAATTTACACGCAAAAACCATTGGGTAAACACACATAAATGCAATAACTACATATTTCAGTTTAAAATTAGTACAATGCTCTGTAAATGTATGATTAACTAATATTTAATGGAATTTATAATAGGTGACTCGAACGAACCATTCGTAGAAAGAAACGTGAACCAGCTGTTATCGAATTTCATTGCAAATTCAAGGAGGTCAACGGAAAAAATACGTACTAATATGACCTCTCTTTCCCACTTGTACGATATACATCGTACGCACTAGCACTCAATTGTTTAATGTTTACCTACTTCGTATATAGTCGGATTATTCCTATACGAAAACAAAGCGAAAGCCCGGACGGACGCCCGGTAATGATCTCTTGCAATTCCTTTCGCGTTGTTTCAAAGTCCAAGGGCACACAGATTTGGAAGTAAACTAACTTGTTTCCTACTATCAAGTTGTATTATTGAGTTAGACAATATAACGACGGATGTGTTGTGTGTGAAGAATAATACTTATTGGTTAATGCCGTTAATGGTTATTCAGTGCAGTTTATATCAGTTGCGTGTTGCGGCTCAAAAGTATCACTTGTGTCGAGCGGTATGTGTCAATACTCGTAATTTTTTAATTGCTTCTTACAAAGTCTTAATCGGACTATTTTAATTTTAAATTTTTAATTATTAATTAAATTAACTGAAAACGTTGATAAAACTTGATATAAAATGTCTTTCGACTAATTGGTTTTTCTTAATATATTTTTATTACATGCTTTCCGTTTAATAATAATTCAATTTTATGTCAGAATTTTATTTTCATACTTAGTTTTAAACAGGCTTTCTGTTCAAGAATATCAGGTTCTTTAATTTGTGATGCCATACATTATTGCGTGGTTATGAATAAATTCAAAAGCCATTATTCCAAAAACAGGATGTTTTTGTGTGAAATGGTGAATGTACCTGTACAAAAAGATTTTTTTTTAATGATTGTCGATTGATGACGCCATTACTCAACACTACTACTTAGTCAGTTGCATAATTAATTGCTAATATGCTAATTTATTTAAACACCTATGTCTTACTTTTCAGTCTCTTCCAAAGTCCAAAGATGGCAGGTACAGTAAGAAGCAAAGTGTTAAAAGTTTTAAATAAACAGAAGAATGGATTAATTACAGCAGTCAGACAAAAGAGTATCAGTGCTCCTGAAAAAAATATTCTGACATCTGTGTTTAAAGATATTCCCGCCAATGGATACACAGCTAATGACTTTGTGTGGCAAAACTTGGACCAGTGGCCTGATAAGACTGCAACGGTAAGTTAAAACTGTTTCCAAACACTTTCAATTAAATCTGTTACTGTTGTAAGTACATAGGTATTGACTCTTTGTAATTGTTTTGGAATTGGTTAGTCAAATAGAACTATAATTCCAATGCATATTAAGTACCCATGGGCATACTTCTATAAGAACTAGGTACCATTATGAAAAGTCACATGAATCCTATTTAATATAGACATGATATTTTTGAAGAGCAAAAATTTTCGATAATGCCATCTCATACATTAATGAGATATTAATATAGGTGGAACATGGAAATTAACTAGACCAGAATAGTTCACTCTTTATTATGTACACCATATAAATTAGAAAACAGTTTTTATGCGCTTAGCTTTTTGTCCCTGTTCATGATATAAAGTTGTTAATGATTAAACATGAAAATGAAATAGGTAGATTATATAGGTATTCCTGACCATGTTCTATACCTACTTAGGTATTGCCTCAAAGAAATTAAAAGAAAAAAAAAATATACTGCAAATTGGACGAGTTATATTAATTCAGACTTCTATAGAAATAAATAAAGTGGTAAATTTCTTAAAGTGGTAATTTTTCTTTAATTAAACCACGCAGTAAACACTGACAAAATGTATGGTGTAATTGCCAAAAAACCGCGTGCGACTATAGTGCACAAAGATTAATCACTAAAAATTTGAATTTGCCAAAAATAATTGTCTGTCTGTTTGTTCGGGCATCACTCAAAACCTACCGGTTCGAATACGATGAAACTTGGTATAATTATTCTTTAATATCCTGGCCAACACATGAGTACTTTTTATGTAAAAGTATATACAATAAAACAAACCTTAGCTTTGCAGTTCGATCCCTAGACTCGATTACTATACCAACCGCAAATAATAAATTTGCCGTTGGTTACGTCACCCACGGTGGAGTTCAATAAGGGGCGCTGCACACGGCTAACATACTATAATTTCGCTCGCCATACAATTCAATGAATTATCACACACTACGGTAATAATAATTATGTATTACTTCATATTTTTCTTATTTTATAATAGGTACTGTTAGGTAGGATTAATAATTCGTATAGATAAGTATTAGTTTTTAGGGATTTTGCTTATTTATTGAGTTTAGATTAGTTATCATTAGAGATATGACAGCCTCCGTGGCGTAGCAGTAGCGAACGCGACCGTTGCGCAAGAAGGCGCGGTTTCGATCCCCGCACAGTGCAAACATTTGTATGCATGAAAATGACTGCACTGGTTCAACTGCAATGCTTAGATATCGCCTTCGGGTTGTGGAGGTCAGACGGCCAGTCGCTTCACGGAAAATATCGATGTTTAGCCAAAATCAGCAGTTAGACTGGTAAAGCGGACCCCAGACTCCAAAAGCTGAAAAGATACGGATGAGATGATGATGAACATTAGAGATATGTTTATTTAGGTAGGTAGGTATTTTATTTTCTGTTATTGAGTTCAGGTCAACCTACCCGAAACCAAAATAAAATCCCAATGAACCTTGAGTCTTATTGCTTTATATATAAAGTTGAAAATCTAATAAAGGAATCTGACAGATCGAAGTAGCCGTCTGACTTAGGTTTACTTGTATGTATAAACCGTAGAACGTATAAATTTTAATTTCTAGTATACACATTACATACAAGCGCGGATCCAGGGGGGGGGGTCATGGGGGTCATGACCCCCCCCTGGGCTGGGTCCAGGAGTACCTAGCACAGAAGGATTTTATTTAAGTACTTTCAATATTTAATCAATTTATATAATACATACTTTGTTTGCCGGCAAACGCATTATTCGGGAACGCATTCAACTTTTGAATGCGCTGGGCATTCAAAAGTTAAATTTTGCCGCGCTACCGCCGTCACGGCCGCCAACATTCAAATGTCACATTTTTATGTCACATTTCATTTTATTTGCGCGCACTGTGTGTGTGTTCAAACTCAAATATTATGGTTGTAATATTCTTAAAGTACCTCGTAGGTAGATAAGTAGGTGCCTACTTACTGATAGAGGGGGATTTATATACGGACGACAGCAGTTCAAGCTATCGGAAACTGTCAAATATTCCCAATCAACTTTGAGCCTTCATAGTTTAGCAATAAGGTTGACGTCTGTACATTCTTCTTCTTCTTTCTGTGCCTCTTCAATCCTGAAGGTTGGCCGTCAGCTTCTTGTATTCGGTCTTCTCAACCGCGAGACGGAGCAGTTTTTCAACTCTCTCTTCCACTGTCCACTCCCTGATGTTTCGCAGCCACGACTTTCTCTTTCGTCCAGCGCGCCTTTTTACTTCTACCTTGCCCATCATAATGAGTTGGAGTAGCGTATATCACTAGCGTAGACTCGGGGACATCTGTCGCCCCCCAAACATCAGGACCCGAGGTGGCGGCGCGAAGTGTTCCACGCGCGCTACTTTTAGACGTCACGGGGGGAGTCCTACACCTCACTCCCAGACCTGAGGAGGCCCACGGTGGTGGGCCAGCACCAATCGGGGGTTGCGGAAGCAGTATTAGTTCTCGCAGCCCCCGGTGTAGGTGTGAGACGGATCAGCCGGGTGGTTTTTAGTCAGTAAGAGTCTGACAGACCCCGTCGCCCGCCCCAGGGCGGCGGAAATCCATGAGGATTTTCCACTCGGAAAAAAAAGCGTATATCTATCGTGTCGGAGCATCTGGCCGAGATAATCTATTTTGCGTTTCTTTATGGTGGGCGACAACTTTCGAGGCATTAGAACGCGCTGAAGGACGGTGTCAACTCTGACCTTTTGGGTCCAGCTTATGCGCAGCATACGACGGTAGCACCACATTTCAAAAGTCTGCAAGCGTCGTGTAGTGTCCTCTTTCAGAATCCATGCTTCGCAGCGGGACATGACGAACGACAGGCCATACGTAGCACATCAGTAATCTCACTCGGAGCTTTATGTGGAGTTTACGACAGCACAGAACTTTCTTAATTTTGTTAAAAGATGCTCGGGTAAGTTCTATCCGGGTCTTAATTTCTTGGTCGGACTCCCATGCTTCATTTACCTAAGCACCGAGATACTTATCCTGTCGTACCCGCTCAAGTTGTTTGCCTGCCACCGATATGCTAGGACATAAGTCTTGGTTTCTAGAGACCACCATAAATATTGTCTTGCTGATGTTCATCGACAGACCGGCTTTTTCGCTGCACTCATTGACTTTATCTACAATGGTTTGCAAATCTTGTTCAGAGACTGCAATGAGAACAGTATCGTCCGCATAACGCAGGTTATTAACGACCTTGCCATTGATTTTCACTCCGGCTTCCAGACCTTCAAGAGCCTCCGACATCACTACCTCGGAATAGATATTGAAGAGCAACGGAGACACAGCCTTGCAGAGCTCCACGACAGATCTTGATTTCCTCGGTCTCCTCATTTTTAACTTTGATTGTAGCTACTTGGTTCTCGTACAGATTACGGATAATCCTGATGTCCTTGCCATCGAGTTCAATATCTGTTAATAGACCCAGGAGGTGCTGGTGCTTAACCCGGTCGAATGCCTGTTCGTAATCTATAAAGCACAGCAGTGCATATCCCTGCATTTTTTTACGAGGACGTTGAGGGCAAGAAGAGCTTCACGAATACCGACACCAGAGCGAAATCCGAATTGACTGTTTGTTCGTCACATTTCGGTCTTACCCTGTTCTGTATGATGTTTCTGTTGCTGTAAGAACACTTCGTCTGTACATACCTACGTTTTTTTTTTTGGTGAGGGAAATTGAAGGTCCTAAGCTTCGTAAGTCTAAGGTCTAAGCGTTTTTTTTTTTGTTTCCTGGTTGGAAAATCCTCATGCATGTCCGCCGCCCTGGGGTGGGCGACAGGGTCTGTCAGACACCTACTGACTAAAAACCACCCCGGTGTTCCATCTCGCACCTACACCGGGGTTGCGAGAACGAACACTGCTTCCGCAACCCCCGATTGGTGCTGGCCGACCACTGTGGGCCTCCTCGGCTGAATGATGTGTACGACTCCCCCCATGACGTTTAAGAGTGGCGCGTGTGGAACACTTCGCGCCGCCACCCCGGGTCCTGATGTTTGGGGGGCGACAGATGTCCCCGAGTGTGTCGCCCCTGGACCAGTTTAGGGTGGCTGAAAGAGGGCGTTATCCGCCCTCCGCCGACGCCCGGTGCGGCTGCTGTGGGTCGGGTGAGAGGACGAGATCTCCCTCTTCCTGTCCACAGCCTCTGCGAGACGACTGTTTCGCAGAAGGAAACCACCGCATCCCAGGACTCATCACTGCCGACCATCGACTCGATTACGGCAGTGACAGCTCCCTGCCGGCCGAGATGAAGGCACGGCGCAGCTCCTCCGCGCGTGGCATACTCTGCCAGCGTATGCCGCTCTCGGCAGTTGATGCAGTAGTGCTACCGGGCGTCCAGCTCCATGTTTATGCGACACAGGTACTTTCCGAAGCAACCATGCCCCGAAAGTACCTGTGTAATCCGAAACATCAGGGAGCCCTGCCTTCTCCCGAGCCAGTCCGCCAGTACCGGCCGGATCGCCTCGATGGTGGTGAGGCCTGCGGTAGGGCACGAAAGCCTGTCCCGCCATTCTGCCACCAGGACCTCTCGGAGCTGCGACCGACGCTGCTCGAGCTGACGCCGTGAGCCGGGTGGCGGCGCCCGCCGGAGACCATGAAACCATGGCCTCCGACTTGTTGAGCGCCACCTCCAGGCCTAGGCGACGTATGCGGCCCACCACCTGTGATACCGCAGCCGTCGCCAGCAACGTTGTTTCCCTGTGCGAGCTCTCCCGGGCGGTGACCAGCGTGCCGTCCGCTCAACTCGTCAGATCTCCCCTCAGTCTAAGCTCGCCTCTCAGCACCCAGTGGTACGTCGTCTACGTTACGAAAAATCAAAGCATGGGAAAGAGCTTCAATGATTGAAGAACGTCTAACCGGACTGGCACTTCTCCACGTCCATAAAAACGTACCCATTGAAATAGATGAAGTGATAAAACATTTCGGCAGGAGACGTAAAAGAAAAATTGATTTCGTTATTTAATTAGGTATTTTTATGTTCAGTAGGTACTTATTAATAAAATACCTTCTTTTTAATTGTATCTACACACATCAAAAGTGTCTAGGGATCAACATATATTTTTGCAATAACTTTTCTCCTGATTGATATTAATTAAAATTTTCTTTAAGGATTCATCAAATAAAGTGTTTTCGTTTGTCACAGTAACGATAAACCAAGTCACCTTTGCATTAATAAAGAAATTTGCCATTTTCCTAATAAAGGGATATTTGACATTTGAACCACTAACACAAAAGTTCGAAAAAAAGACTGAAATAACAGTTTTCTCTAAAATTTTATTGGGTAACTTAAACAATTAATAATCCGTGTTTCTACCGCGAACACTAACAACACAAGAACATCGGTTTGGCATACTCAAAATGAGTTCATCCAAATCACGCTGTGGAATGGCCGCCCATGTTCGTTGCAACAACAAAAAAGGTCTTCTTGCGACTGGATACCCTCCATATTCGGCAGAGCTCTTCTCTGTAGCATATCCCATGCATGCTCAATCGGGTTCAAGTCTGGCGACTGAGCAGGCCAGGGCAGGACATTGATGTTAGCTGCGGCGAGAGTCTGTCTTACAACTCTTGCGGTGTGCGGTCGTGCATTATCATGCATTAACTGAAATAAGGGACCGATTTGCACTTGTAGAGGAACGATGACGTCTGATACAATCGTTTCAGCATAAATTTGAGCGTTGAGGTTGCCTCTGATCCAAATCAACTCAGTTCTTCCGCCGATCCAAATACCCGCCCATACCATGATGGTTCCACCACTATAAGGATGGACTTCCTGGCAGGATTTTAATCGCTGTTGGCGTCCAGGGGTTCTCCAGTGTCGTATACGTCTTGTATCCGGTCTCATACCAAAACGAGACTCATCAGAAAAGCACACGAAACGCCATTGTTCTTCTGCCCAATTTCTGTGTTCAAGAGCCCATTGATATCGAATCCTACGATTGTGCATTGCTATAGGTGGTACCCGTAGCGGTCTTCGGGAATGAAGGTTCACTTCATGCAAGCGGTTTCTGACTGTTTGGTCGCTAATTAAGTTCCCTGAAGAGTGATGAAGCCTCACGGCTAACATCATGGCGGTTATTGTTGGAGCTCTTCGAGTTAAGATTTGAATGTATCGGTCTTGTCTCCGTGTGGTGCAGCGATACCGTCCTCCATGGCGCTCAGCCACGGTACCAGTGCTTCGGTAACGTGTCCAAAGTCGACTGATAACACTCTGACTTGTATTCAGAGCTAAAGCCACAGTACGTTGCCGGGAACCAGCTTCTATCATTCCCACGGCTCTGAGCATTTCTTCCCTGCTTAAATGACGTCGCCGCTCCATAATAACGTTGGTTTTAATCAGTAGTAGGGAAACAGTAGCACTAATAATGTCTTCAATGCGTTGTATGTTTTTATAGGGAAAATATTGACAGCTGATTTTCATCTTTTACTCGAATTTGATTCACAGTTCCTGATTCAAATTATGAAATGCACCAAAAAGGATCCATATAAATTTATAAAATCATAAATTTATTACAAAGCCACATCTCAATCTCAAGAAATCCGCATAAAAATGCTTGATCCCTAGACACTTTTGATGTGTGTATTATTATCAAAGTTTAATTAAAACTTCTTCTGACTTGACCACGACTATGTGACCCCCCCCTGGCGCCAAAGCTGGATCCGCCCTTGATTACATATCGGTATTATATTAAAATTTGATAGTGTGTAACGTGGGTTATTTTTAGTACTTACTCTTAGGTAGAATTAGTCAGTCGTGTAGATTTTAGTTTTTAGGGATGTTGCTTATTTATTAGTAAGTATATACATATAAGGTTTTATGGCTCTTCTATAAAGATAATCTTAAAGGTTTTGTAATTAGCCACAAAGGGCCCACGCCAGGACAGTAGTATTACTACCGGTATGGTCTTTACACAAAAAGCTCATTGATAAGCTTCGTCGTCCACGTATATGTAGTCATCACTACATATACGTCGACGGACGACGAAACTTATCAATAGGATAAGTATATCATACTTATCAATAGGAGGATATATCATCAT
The DNA here is from genome assembly GCA_017933935.1 of Sesamia nonagrioides. Taxonomy (NCBI): domain Eukaryota; kingdom Metazoa; phylum Arthropoda; class Insecta; order Lepidoptera; family Noctuidae; genus Sesamia; species Sesamia nonagrioides. The sequence goes on along the minus strand of JADWQK010002049.1, from coordinate 1,684,840 downwards.
ATATCCTACTAATCCTACTTATCTTACTAATATTATAAACATGATTGTATGGGTATGGTTGTTACTGTTTCACGCAAAAACTCCTTAAGGGCTTTAGATGAAATTTGGCGCACAGATGGTTTATAAGTAGGATTAATGTATGGGATAGTTTATTTAAGTCTAATGCCTTCACCACCCGATTGGCCGGTAGAGAAAGCCCAGGGCATTAAGTCCGCCTCTGTACAGTCCATGTGCGAAATTGTAAATAAATAAATAGTTTTTATCTGGATATTTCCACAGGATCGAACCTCTACGGATAAAACCGCGGGTTCAGCTAGTTTTTTTTTAAAGATTTTACAAAGGCTGACACAATGGGTGGGTTAACAGACAACCTTTCGATAGAATAATAACCAATTTATCTTTCAACTTTGTCCCTGCAGTGTATTATGTAGTTACCTATTACTTAATTCGATTGTAATCTCAAGGAGACAATTGACCATTGTTACATTCTAATCATTTCTATCGCCACTATCTTGTGTGAAGCAATCAACATTTTGCCCTATTGTCACTAGATACAACCACAGTAATGATTTTTAGACTGTGGTACAACCATCAGTACACCAAGCTACAGTAATCTGTCAAAATTCTTTAATAGACGAAATTAATGTTCATTAATTTTCTAGGTTGATTGACCGTTTCTGGTAGCTTGACCTGCGGGGTAATTGCGTATCAAACTATTAGTAGCAATAATTTTCATTTTGATAGTTCAACAACATTCATTGCGTTGTTTACGTTGTTGAACAAACTTAGAACTTATATGAAACAATGGACTAGCAATATGCTTCAAAATGGTTCCAATTAATAGCAATACTCCCCCTTATTCATAAACGCTGCTTAAAGTTAATCAGTGATTAGCGATTCTTTATAGCCAGCAGTCATACATTTTTGATCTTACATCACTTAAATCATCCTTTATGAATAAAGACCACAGTGTTTAAGGGGTTCATTCACAAACGACGATTAAAGTGACAAATATTATAAATCGGAAAGTGAGTTTGTTTGTTCCGCTTTCACGCCGTAACTACTGAACTGCTTTGAAATTATGCAGGCTAAAAGTAAGAAATCCGGATTAAATAATAGGGTACTTTTTATCCCAGAAAAATTTGATATTCCCGAGGGAAATCTAAAAAGCGCGATATAACCGAATTCCGCGCTGGCGCAGCCGCGGGCGGAAATCTAGTAATTTATAAAAAAGGCAATGTATTTCTTTTGCTGCTAACAACAAGTACTAAAAACAGTTTTTTTTTGTACAGGTATTGGTAACTTTCGAGCGTGAATCCGACATGCAATTTGTTTATAATTTATCGTTACCTCATTGAATTTCAATTAGGTGATATCTGTCTACTGAGCAATTCCAACCAATTAAAATTAAATGAACCGAGTTCATTCAATGCAGCCGTCGCGAGGAGATCGACAAACATCTAAAGAAAGATGCAGTTTATACATATGTATGTATATGTATAAAAAAACCTACGTAAAATACCTTTAATACTGCATCGCGCTGACCTTGACATAGTTGGGAACAGCAGGGTAATTGCGTCATACTATCAGTAGCAATAGGTTTCATTTTGACAGTTCTACAACATTCATTGTGTTATTTACGTTGTTGAGCAGACACGTTTTCAAACATATGGAGCAATGAATTAGCAATATGCTTCGAAATAATTCCAACTGACAGTAATAGCATGTTATGCAATTAGGGAGCTGGTTAGGCAACTGATGACCTTAAAATAAACTACTTATTTGACAATGAGACAGTTTCAGGACATTTAAAAAGGCACTTTATATCCGCTACTTGAAAGTGCAGTCTCGACTTCTTGGTTCCCGATCCTGTACCCTTCAGACCTAATACGTTGAGGTAGCAACCAAAGACATACCCGGTTTTCGATTTGGATGATAAGTAAATGGGTGCATTGCGGATTTAACGGATCATAAATTAAGCTTAGGTAATAATAAAGCTATTGAATATAATCTGATTATTTTATAATAACTGCAAGTAGATTAGAAACATAAATTAATATAGATTAATTAATGCTTAATATGATAATAAGTGAATTCTGCAGGGTACCTGACTGCGTATGACACTTTCAGTAGCAATGGGTTTCATTTTGACAGTTCAACAACAATTTTCGAACATACGGAGCAATGGATTAGCAATAAGCTTCAAAATTATTCCAATTGATAGTAATAGTGTGATACGCAATTAGGGTGCAGCCCCCTAATCGGCAAACACATTTTTGTCAAATGATTGCGACTAGTTGGGATCAGTTGGGATCGTTCGGGCCGCCCATTGGTCCGTTTGGTCCAAACGATCCCAACTAGTTGCAATCATTTGACAAAAATGTGTTCGCCGATTAGGGGGCTGGTTTAGCTCATCTTTTATTAATCATCCGTAGAGAGGAGGTGTTTTTGATGTTTTTTTATTTGCTAAACTATCCAGTTTTATCACCTTTGTCCATCACTAATAATACCTACATTTAGCGATAGCATATAAAAATCGCTGCTTAAATGAATTCCTCACATCTTACTTTAGAGATGCTAAATAGTCATTTGTTTTTAAGGTACCGTGCCAGCACGGTAATTGCACAACACTCCATCAATGTAGTAAGTAAATAACTTATTATTAACATACTAAATTATATAATAAGTTATTTACATTGTTGACTAGGTTCATTTTTCGAACAATCAATTTTTTTGGAGCAATCAATGGATTAACAATATGCATCAAAATCCCTTCCATTAATAGTAATAGTGTGTTATGCAATTAGGGTGCTGGTTTAGCTCATTTATTTATTTGTCATCTTTACAACTGTCATTGCATTACTCTTATGCGACAGTGTAATTCTAGTCTTAAATACCTGACAATGTATACAAAACCTATTTGTAACAATAGAACATTTTGTTTGGTACCTCGGTATGTATCTTCCTGCTAAAGTCTGCAACAGCTAGATCGGTGTGACGGGACTTTTACCATAGAATAAAGAGAGGAAGTAGGTTATCTGCGACCCAATCCGCGATTTAATTGCCTACTGTCTTAGGGTTGACAACTGTCCGCGCTTCGTCGGTTACGGTTGTCGCCCAAACCGCTAACAAATATTTATAGACTAAGAGCTTATGTTTAAATTATTTGCTTAGTATTTAGTTTACATATACTAGTCAGTTTTTTTTTTGTAATTTTTATTTTTAGTTTTGTACACATAAAGAACCATATTTATTTTTATTTTTAATTAATACAAATATAAATAATACAAACATAACATCTATTGAATCACACATTTAATACAAAATTACAAATTAGCTACAGAAAAATACCTACTTTCTTCGGTTTCGACTATTACGAAACGCGTTGTTATTAAACTTTAATGTGTAATATATCCGTATCCTTGTAAATAACTTTTAGAAATATAATTTGAAAAATATAAGTCTTTTATTTGTTCATAAATAGACATACCAACTTTGCAGTTTATGTGATCATTTTTTAAAAGCTATACTCTGTTTTTTAATCTCGTAGACTAAACTGACATTACGAGTGTTGGCAGTTTATTGCAATTCTTAAATAGTGCCGAAACTTAGCGTTCGTAAAATCAAGTATCGTTTTTTTACAATAAGTTATCCTGAAATAATGTGTAGGTACTTATTAAAAACGTAATAATACAAAATTAATAATGTAAATTTGACATTTGCATGTGTCAATTTAGTCTACGAGATTAAAAAACAGAGTATAATGTGCCGAAAAGCCGTGACGCGCGAACTTCGTTCCGTGCTAGCCGCGACTAGCGCAGTCATAGGCACTCTAATATTGTGTTTAGGTGTGCGTGCGGCGACGCATAGATACTATGGCGCAGACATACAAGCCGCGCGCGGTCCGTTTGTATGAAGATAACGTACTTCCTCTCTTTATTCTATGCTTTTACTGCCACCTTGCTGTTGACGAGTTTTGATAAAATTAGGCAATATTTAGTTATTAAGTTACATACAGCGCACTTATCAGTAAGTAAGTTATACATATACAAAGTTATGAACAAAGTCAAACCACAGCATTTCCATTACATTAAAAAATCCAATATACCTATAACAAAGAGGTATCCTATGATGACTCGCTAGTAATCTGGGTATTATTATTCTTCAAGAAAACATTTTGTATCTTAACAAACAACAAACTGGTTAGCTACTACAAGATATATCCAAGTTGTTTATTACATTACTTAATAACTTTAATTAGAAAAGCATTTTTATTAGTTTCATACACTTAAGTTTCAATTCTGTAGGAATATTGGGATTACAAGTACGCTATATGTTATTCCAGCACCCTAATTGTGTAACACACGATTACTATCAGTTGGAATCATTTCGAAGCATATTGCTAATCCGTCGCTCCACATGTTCGAAACATGTGTTTTGCTCAGCAACTTAAGGGGATAGATACCCTCGAGCGGCCAAAAACGCTCATCTTTCAAAGTTTATTCCTCCAGAATGCCTTGATCAAAAATTTTGAAAAAAATATATTATATTCATAGATTCAAGCACAACATATTTATTGTTTATTATTTTCTATACGGCCTATATTTACGTCAAAAGAAAAATATTTCTACACGGCGTTTTTTAACTTTTAAATCGATATTTCTCTTAAAGCGCTTAGACTTAAGAGCTATAGAATCATAGTTCTATTTTAAAATTGATGAAATATTTAATAAGAAAAGTAATAAAAATGAGTGTCCGTACGAGTTTCCGCCTTGCGAGGTTCAGAGGGGCTCTATGCGGGACACGGGCGCGGGTCGGCCGGCAGTCTCGCGCCAGCGCTCGTGAGAGGAGGCTGTGTCACTTTTTGCTCCGTGCACCCTTGGATACTAATGTAAAGACATGCTTCAGAAGCGTGTAAAATAATAACGACGTAGTATGATCCAGTACAAGTCTGTTTAATTAATGATCAACAGTACAGACATCAGTAGCTTTTATACACCATTGAGTCAAAACACTAACGAATAGTCACAAAACTAATAGACAACGGAAACGGAAATTATCAGGTATTGAATAAAATTAAGAAAAAGTTAATAGTAACGCTAGTAATTGTCAATAATTGTGTACAGATATTTGGATTAACCTAAAATATCGAAAGTTGTTTATATTTATTTATTTGAACAATGCTTGATTCAATAAATAAATATCCGATGGGCGGGAAGACTAATGCTCGAGAGGAATTTATAATAAAAGTTGGCGGTAATCGGAAGTTGCATCAATAATTCTAAAATTAATAAAATAATGGCCGAAAGACCGGAAGTGTACTTCCAAGTGTGATTTTAGAATAAACTAAGGTTTTAAAATCCTCCCAAGTAATTTAAAGTAATCATAATAAATTTAAATTAACATAAATAATTACGCAACTACGATCAATATAAAATAATTATGAAACTAAGTATAGCTTCATAGATGGGCGGGAAGCGCAAGCTGTAACACTAAGTACTTCGAGTGCAACGAAGTATTTTTAGTGATTTTGTGTATAATTATTGAATGTTTGCATTTATTGCCGCGCTGGGACGCTTTACGTGATTTTATATGATGCTTTATTTTGATACTAGCTTTCCGTGTTCGATTATATCGTGCTTTTCAGATTTCCTTCGGGAACACCAAATTTTTCCGGGATAAGAAGTACCCTATCATTTAATCCGGATTTCTAACTTTACGTCTACAAATTTTCAAAGCAATCGGTTCAGTAGTTACAGTGTGAAAGCAGAACAAACAAACTCACTTTCCCATTTATAATATTAGTATGACAATTTCCCATTTATAATATTAGTATCAAGTATGATTCGGTTATATCGCGCTTCTAGATTCCTTCGGGTTAAAGTTATTTCTAAGTAGGGCATGCAATACCGGTTTACCGGTTTTCATTTTTACCGCCTTTTCTCCTTTCGTCTTTTTTCGTAACTATAAAATTACCGGTAAAAAAATATAAAACCGGTAATTTACCGGTTTTATGTTTTGGACAAAGTTGTTCATTTATTCACGCATACGTCAAACTTTCCATTATATGTAATGTTTGACACTTAAAAGTAGCTTTGACGTAAGCGTTTGTGACGATTCGTGTCATTCATTAGTTTGTATAACTGTACTGTACAAGGACTATCGAACTCATGTCAAATTTTCCAATGACTCCAGAGCTAGACGAACGTAACCAGTCTTACTAGCTTGGCAGTGCAGAATTGAATACCGTATTGGTGGGGCCAGAACACTTATCGGTAAACTAATCTGCTTCAGGGAATGTGATACTCGTCCTAGAGGGATACGCTTTGTAAGGCGGGTATTTTCAGGTACAAATACCAACCTACCTAACCAACCTAACCTGTCAGGGAGCACATCGACTTCCTGAAGCAGAAAATGTACGGTACACCCAGAATCGCACTTTCTAAAACAATGAATGGTGGGTTTATCGACCAGACCAAGGTGGCTGACACTTACCTACTGGATGACGATGACATGTGTTCATTCTGGCGCAGTATCTGTTTGGTGCCTGTCGCTTTTTTGGATCAAATGGTTTTCAATGTTGCACGCTCGCTTGAGTCTGGTTCGCTACCTCAGTTCCTAACAACTAGAGTAACCCACCTGCTCCGTAAATCAGGTAGCACTGCGGAACCCAAAAATTATTGGCCGATCACTTGTTTACCGACCATCTTTAAAGTTCTTACATCCAATTTTAAAGTTAAAATTAACAAACATATTGACAGCAACTCATCATGTCTGCCTCTCAAAATGGATGTAGGAGCGGCTCTCGCGGTACTAAGGAGCTACTCCTTAATAACATGGCCATTACCCAACAAGTTCGTCGTTCCCAAAAGGATCTATCGACATGTTGAATAGTTTTTTTTTTTTATATTGCCTTTCACGGACACCAGCTCCTCACATATGTAACAAATACTAGACTGAGTAATTGTACGGTTTTAGCTATAAACAAAACATTGTGAGGAGAAATAAATGAATAATAATAATTATTATTATACAGTATGTTAAATAACAGAGGGCGTTCCCTTAAACTCGTTAATATATATCATTAATAAATTAAAATAAAATTATCAGCATAGAAAAATAAGCATAAAAAAATCCGAATAAAAAAAAATTCTAATTGGAAATAAATTTGAAATCTCTTGTTTTAAATCAAAATAGTAGTCGTCATGTATAAATAAATTGCGACGTTACCGTCTTTCATGTTCGCGTGTACAGTGTGTTTCTTTTACATGTCAATTTAAAATTTTTATTGAATATTTTCATATTGGAAAAAATTTTAAAACATTTTGTTTTCGAATGGAAATATTTTTTTTAGCATGTATGTATGCTATACTATTTCGGGTTGACGGGAACGCCCTCTGTTAGTTAACATACTGTATAATAAGGCCTATTATGACTTGGTGCCATATACAAGGCTCATGCGGGTGATGGAGTTCTATAAAGTTGATGCAACTCTGCACACCATCTTGATGAGGAGTATGGCTAATGGAGGACGGTCCTTCGCTATCCTGGATATCGAGATATTCATAGGAATAGCGATCCGAGCCAGGTCTATTCCAGGGCGATACTTTGAGTGAACTTTGATTTTGCTTAGCCTTGAATCCTCTAAGTACACTGCTGGAGAATACACGTCTAGACTATCGGCTGAGGAGAGGTGGTCAGGTTATATCGCACTTCCTTTACATGAGTGACTTAAAATTCATTGCTCCCCACAAATTTCAACTGAAGGAGCTAATGAAAATTACTGAAACTTTCAGTAGCGTTATCAGGATGGAATATTGTGTGGATAAATGTGTGGTCATGCATGTAAAGCGAGGAGAGATTGCGGCATCCATGGGAACCCAACTCACGTTCCGTAAACCTTAGAGCGCTCTCTGCATCTGAAACCTATAAATATTGGGTATGTCGAATGCTTTATCCCAGTAACATTGATACCGAACGTATCAATGTTACTGGTATGAAGCAATCGCTGAAGAAACGTTTTGCATCTCATATTCATCTTCGCGTCGCTGAAAAAAGTAATAAATAGTCTTCTATTAAGCGGAAATATGGTACGAGCCTTGAACGGTTGGATCATCCCGATTTTATGTACTCTTTCAGCATACTAAAATGGACTCGGACCGAAGTCGACACCCTGGATAGGAGGGTCCGTACGGTGCTGACTACAATTCAATTGCATCACCCACTGACATTGGTTATGAGGCTGTATTAGTGTATACCCCGCGAAAAAGAGAAAGTTGAAGCTTTTTAAATGGTAAGACCCTCCACAATCGCGAGATATGCAGTCTCAGGGAATATTTCCTAAAAACCGACGTGGGAATGCATCGAGATGTGGTCGCGGTTGACAAGGGATTCACTCCGCTCTCCTTGCCTTGGTTAAAAAGAACTGGTGCAAGCCAGTATACCTACTTGACACTGAAGATCGCATGGAGGTTTAGCAAGCTACATTGAGGTTATTTCCGGGTTCTCCACGGGTTTGATGTAGATTTACCAGCATTCGTTGGCTGGCTGCGTTTTGAAAATGAAAATTGTCTAAATTAATCTAAAGGTGCTACATTTACGCTTGACTGCGCCAAAGGAAAGGTCATGGTTTTAAAAATTGTGTTTATATGCTCATTTTAAGCAATATGTAACATATTCACTACCATTGTACCTTGTGTACTTATTTATTTTCTGCTTTAAGACTACCCAATCACATAATTAATATTTTGGAAAAAAAAATATAATTTACCGTTTTTACCGGTTTACCGGTAAAAATATTTCAATTACCGTTTACCGGTAAAACAAAAATTACGCTAATTGCATGCCCTATTTCTAAGGCCACACCCTGTTCATTCCTATAATAATTAAGAACATCTCAAAAAAAAAAAAATCGTCAAATTTTTGCTAAGAACAAAACAATAATATTTTTCTTCCCTAAAAAATATATATAATTGATACTTGTAATTTAATCCATATGAAACTTGATTAAATTTCCCCAATTTTTTTTTCTAGTAGGTAAATTAAAACAATTTCTTTTTTTCATTCTTTAAGTTCATTAGTCTCAGGTGTTCATTACATAAAATTTGGTCAGTAAAATTTTTAAACAATATGTATTCTAAATAATATGCACCTATTTTAGTCTGACCTGTGAGTTTTATTTAGATGATGGAGTTTCCGGGATTTTTTTTTAAGTCCTGGTAAGTATCAATGGGAATTATACCAAAAAACGCTAAATGCTAAATAATAAATATAAATAAAAAAGAATAAACCGGTTCCCATTTTGCATTAATCATTTTTATAAATTAATATTTGTTTTCCCTTTTTTAAATAAAAAAATCCCTGCAACGCAGTATCGAAAACAACATAATAAAAGTAATTACCTAATATGTTTCACTTTAGGGCATAAGTTTTGATACCACGTAATTCTATATTATGTACTTTTTAGACAGAATAGTATACTTTATAGACATGGTATGGCATTCTACGTTTGTTGCGAGACGTCCGCGCTCGAAGCAAGCGAGTAGGGAACGTGCACGTAAATATGATGCGGGGTGCGCGGGGGTTTCTGCCTAGCCCCGCCCAGATGCGCAAGGTCATCGTCGTTACTAATCGCCTTAAATAACGCAATTAATTTTGTTGAACTGTCAAAATGAAACCGAATGCTACTGATAGTGTATTACGCAATTACCCTACTGGTTATAAACTATCTGTGTGCAATTTTCATCGTAGTTTTTGCGCGGAGGAGTAAAAAGCAATGTATGCCTACAAATTTTTGCTTATTAGCTACTCCTATTTATACTTAGGTAGTACTAAGTATAATTTTTTTTTAATTATTTATGAACCAGCGCTTGACCGCAATCCCGCCTGATTGTAAGCAGCGATGCGATCGTTGAATACATAGGAAAATAAATATATCGATATCTATCAAATGTTGATTGTATATTTGGATGTGAGATGGTGACGTAATTCCTGTGGGCAGAACCTAGTCATCTCTATAAAAAAAAATTAAGTATGTTAAACATTTTAAGCGCCAACGACTAACGCCAGTCTACAAAGTAATTAACAAGTTACTCAACACGTTTGTAACCCGTTTAGTTTTATATAACTTTCATCATTTAAAAAAATCATTCTTTTGGTAGAAAATAAGAATGTTACTAAGAATAAGGTTCATAATGAATTCTGACCATATTTAATACCCAATCAAAACATTTGAATATTTTTCTTTTTAATTAGCGATGTTCCGTTCATTATCAACAATCATAATGCTGTAGTAATTTCCTTTGAAGTTGTACGAAAGTCGCACCCTATTAGGTCCTGTGTATACGCCTGATATACACGGCTACACATAAAACTATACAATTCCACTTTTAACTGACGTCATATTCTATAGGTCTTTCGTGTAATCAGAACTCAACTTATACTCGTTATTTATACAACGTGTAACAAAAAGGGTATATACATACCAAGGGCATGGCATCTTTAGATGATATCAAACGATATCGGAAGGGTTTCAACTCAAAATAAAATACTCAAAAAAATTGGTACCAAATTTTCGGTTTCGTGTGTTTCTTAAAATAAAATCATAACAAACGTGGCAGCACACTACATACGTTAATAACTACTCGTTACCCGTCACGTTACTTGCCAAAATCCGATAAATGTCTTCAATATCTTTGTGGGACTAGTATGATAGTAGCCTATCACAGGCGGTGTTTTTCCTCATAACTTCCTAACATAAAGAGATGGAATTAAAAAACCCTTCCAATATCGTTTGATATCATGTAAAGATGACATGCCTTTGTTATGTATATACCCTTTATGTTACACGTTGTATATAGTTTGATAAATCTGATATTTACTAAATTCAGGGGACAGTTTGGGAGTCGATATCGCTTCATCATCATCATCATCATCATTTCAGTCGAATGACGTCCACTGCTGGACTTAGGCCTCCCGCAAGGATCTCCACGGCGACCGGTCCTGCGCCTCCCATATCCAGCGGTTTCCCGCGACCTTCACCGGGACGTCGGTCCACCTTGTCGGGGGCCTACCCACGCTGCGTCTTCCGGTGCGTGGTCGCCACTCGAGAACCCAATATCCCTTATATCCAGTACTATTATGCCCCCCAAACTAATTATTCACATCTTTTGTTTCATAGGTATGTGCAGTAACAGGCCACGGGTACACATATGCGCAAACGCATAAGATGTCCATAGCATTCGCCGCCTCTTTGAGGTCTAAGCTCAAGTTGCAGAACGACGACAAAGTTGCCATAATCCTGCCGAATCTACCGGAATACCCTGTCACGATTCTGGGAATTCTTCAGGCTGGCTGCATCGCTAGTATGATGAATCCTTTTTATACTGCAGGTAAGGTCCTTTTTTCTGGAATGGCTAATAACCTGCAATGTCAATGGTATTATCTTAGTATAGTATCACTTGAATCAGATGCTTGTTCTCTCTCTAATGTCTTACACACGTAATCAGCCTATAAACGTTTCCATTGCTGGGTAAGATGAGTGAGGCATAATCAACTTCGCGAGTGCAATGCGGGTTGATTGATAGTTGATGCCTAGGGATGCGAGTCAATACAATTGACCCACCACTGCTCTCTCTTGTCTAATATCACAAAGAGAAACACTAGCACTGTTTTATTAACTTGTCTATAGAGGTATAAGTAACAGAGTGCGAATGACATTCATCCTTCATTAAAAGGGAGGACCCTCCAACCAGATGGGTGTTGTATCTAACAGGGAACCGCCCAACGATTGATGTCGGGAAGTTGCATGTATTAGCATACATCAATAAATTAATACCGCGCAACGCCAGTTAATTTCTAGTGCAAAATTGTTCGTAAGTACTGAGAAACAACTGGCAAGTAATATACCTGCTACTTACTCTATACATAAGGGGTGTATCTGACATCGACGCACAAACGAGTACCATGGATCCAGTACATGATTCTGAACCCCCAGTGGTGGATTTTTTTGCCGGCTTTTTCATGATTTAAAAAAAAATGTAGTTTTTTTTCACTATAGACCATTCACAATTGCTATACTTTTATAACCCAATAAGATTTTAAAGTAAAAATTAAATAATTCGCTAATTACATAAAAAAGCGCAATGAAAACAAAACCCGAAAAACGATCTTATCAGCTGATTTAATAGAGTTCACATCAGGGATCAACGTTGACAGCCTCCGTGGCGTAGCGGTAGCAGACGCGGCCGCTGCGCAAGGTGGCGCGGGTCGATCCCCGCACAGTGCAAATATTTGTATGCATGAATATGAATATTTGCACTGGTCTGGTCGTGCCTCGGAAAGCACGTTAAGCCGTTGGTCCCGGTTGCCATACGAACATCTAGTGGCAGTCGTTACGGGTTGTTGGAGCCCTCAAAAATCCAACAATTGGTCTAACTGTAATGCTTCGATGTCGCCGTCGGGTTGTGGAGGTCAGACGGCAGTCGCTTCACGGAAAATGTCGAAGTTTAGCCATATCAGCAGTTGGACTGGTAAAGCGGACCCCAGACTCCAAAAGCTGACAAGGCTTCGGATGCGACTGGGATTAACGCTGGGATGATGATGACATCAGGGATCAACGTCATACTTACAAACTCGCACGGCGGCACGCTTGCAACGTTCAAAAGCCGAGCCGACACTTTTTTTTAAACACTGTGTATTGTAACCGTTCATTAACGACATAAATGACTATCATAATTTTATTAGTGGCATGCGGTCTAGCCTTTTCGCGAAGTTTGCGTTGCGATGTCAGATACACCCTGTATACAATATGTAAAGAAAACCCTGTCCGATCCGTGAAGGTATTGTTAGGAATCGATAACTGATTCTACTAATGCCCACAAAGACAGACTAAACTTAAAAAAAAAATCCCCCTAAAAAAATAAATATTATTTCGCAAAAAGAGGTAACTTAATACGTGTGCTGTAAGCAACCCTTTCCGCGGGCGGCGGGGGGGCAGGGTACGCGGCACCTATGACGTGGTCGCGTCGCTATTCGCTTATAATAATACCGGTGTTGTCACTTTTTTAAAAATTACCAAATTTCGGGGAAATTGGAATTAATTCCCGGGAAGAAAGGATTATTTCAAAATTCATTAGTATTGTTACTGTGATCATTATGTAAAATTTTATATTATAGTTAAGTGTTTACCTAACTTTTACTATCCTTATGGGTCGGACAGGGTTTTCTTTACATATTGTATACAACACACAATAATATAAAACATATACAATATATATTGTAGCAGATGATAAGGGCGATATAAATGCACTATACCCATATCAAAAAAATCAAAAAACTATTTCAATTCATTTAATGAATGTAAATGTCATATGTAATACATGACTATGTAACTGTGTAACCTGTGGGTATCTGTTGTTTTTTGGTTGAGGAAGACTATCCGCTCGTGATACAGTTATATACTAGTACAGTTCACAATGTACGTCTTCACATTCTGTATCTTCAAATATTTATTATACTTTGTACGGTTGTTTCTTAATATTGAATAAAGTTTATTATTATTATCATAACAACAGGCCTTGGTAGATCCAAGACTGAATCCACACCTTTTTCAAATCGCATAAGAGCACTGTACCTATTACTTACCGACGTTCTTTCTGAGTATAAGAGCCTGTCCAGAAAGCGCGATTTACGCGCGAGTCCACTCGCGCGTAGGCACTCGCGCGTTCTCGAGTTACTAGAGCTGCATACGAGCCTGTCCAGAAAGCGCGATTTACGCGCGAGTCCACTCGCGCGTAGGCACTCGCGCGTTCTCGAGTTACTAGAGCTGCATACATTCCGTCCAGATGCTCTCGCGCGTTACCGCACTCGCGCGTAAAACGCTTGCAATGAGCGGGACTCTCGACTCGCGCGCATTACGCGCGAGCGCCGCGCGAGTCGAGATACTCCGGCGCCGTTGCAGCGTCCACTACTACGCGCGTGTCCGTGGCGAGTGGACGTATTCGTTTATAAAAATGGAGCGAGAAAACTTGTAGCTATATGGAATCGTCAGATTATTCTAATAGAACCATTACGCGTAGGAACTAGGAAGAAATAGTAGACATTTTTTGTGAAGCTGGTGATTCCGAGGAGAAAAAAAAAACTTGTAGGTCATTCTGTCACGTAGAATGGGATGCATGTTAAATCGTCGACTTTCTCTTCGTTTACGACGTTCCCATCGACGGTATGCAAGCCACAACACAACCGCAGTATCCGAGTCCATTTTTATAACTGACCAAATCCGTCTCATCACATACGCGCGTGATTTCGCCGCATCTGGACGCAATACAAATCAAAACGCGCGAGTGGACTCGCGCGTAAATCGCGCTTTCTGGACAGGCTCTACATTCCGTCTAGATACTCTCGCGCGTTACCGCACTCGCGCGTAAAACGCTTGCAATGAGCGGGACTCTCGACTCGCGCGTAATACGCGCGAGCGCCGCGCGAATCGAGATACTCCGGCGCCGTTGCAGCGTCCAGTACTACGCGCGTGTCCGTGGCGAGTGGACGTATTAGTTTATAAAAATGGAGCGTGAAAACTTTGACACGGAACTTTTTATTGACGAAATTGAGAAAAGGGTAGCTATATGGGATATGGAATCGTCAGATTATTCTAATAGAACTATTACGCGTAGGAACTAGGAAGAAATAGTAGAAATTTTTTGTGAAGCTGGTGATTCCGAGGAGAAGAAAAAACTTGTAGGTCATTCTGTCACGTAGAATGGGATGCACGTTAAATCGTCGACTTTCTCTTCGTTTACGACGTTTCCATCGACGGTATGCAAGCTACAACACAACCGCAATATCCGAGTCCATTTTTATAACTGACCAAATCCGTCTCATCATATACGCGCGTGATTTCGCCGCATCTGGACGCAATACAAATCAAAACGCGCGAGTGGACTCGCGCGTAAATCGCGCTTTCTGGACAGGCTCTAAAGTCTCATGATATTGTGCATATAAACGTCATCTTATTTTTCTTTATTTATAGTAGACTAGCTGCTGCCCGTGACTCCGTCCGCGTGTTGATATAAAATAAGCGCCTGTTAAAATAATAGGAGCAATATGTACAGTCAAGACCAAAAGTCGAGTTGCAATCTCACAAAACTATGGCCAAGCAATACTAGTTGTAGTTACGACCTTCTTCTATAATAAAGTTTGATACACACTCATACACTTTGACAACTTGCTGCCCGCTTATGATAGTTAGGTACTACTTACTAATTTCAACGTCCACAGTAAATGTTTCAATGGCCTAACAGTTTTCGCCTTGATAGGCGTTCAAGGTGGTTCGAGTTCAAATCTAATAACTTCCAAAATATTTTTTAAATGTTTATTGGTGAGTTATGAATGCTGACAACAAAAATATCTAAAAATACCGATCCGCAACTTAAAGATGATAGCTTTTAAGATTTTTTCTATATTAGAGTCATTATAAAAAGATGACGGTAGACTTGAAAGAATCTGAATCACTCCTTCACAAAAAATATTCCGCTACCTACAATAACCATTATTAGCTACAATAACTCAATATTACTTAGCTGTTGTTGGTTGGTGAACATATAGTTACCAGTTTGTGTTATTAGTTTTACTTTTTTAATCAATATGCAGGCATATGCAGCAATATATCTCAAATATCATATGAAACCGGCTTTTGTGTAAGTTGTTTTTATTATTATTTGTGTTACGGTGCAAACATTAGTTTACGATTACGCTTGTTGCAAGTGTTTAAAAAAATTGTTATTGTTTTAGAGAAATACTGTAAGCCGTAGGAGGTCAAAGTCAAGAGGTTGGAGGACGAAGGTAGCTGTCGAGACAAGTGAAACGAAACGACAATATTTACCGTTGAATAAACTTTTAAATCTTGCGAAGAAGGGAGGTTGCATTCGTGGTTTAAAAATAAACTGGCGCGACTGGTGGAGTCTTATCGAGCTAAACAAAAAAAAAAAACTATTTATAACAATCACAGTGCAGAAGTGTCCTACAGAGTGTTTTAAATATATACCATTATATATCTTAATAACGGACTCTAAACCATCTCTAAAGTAATTTAGCTAAGTGACAGTAATATGTTCGGTTGACTTAATGGCTAACAGATGTCGCCTTTTGCAATTTCAATACAAATTACTTATGGTAAATTATAAAAACAATAATTTCGGAATTCGATAAGAAATAAGTTCGTTTACTTTTGAACAAAGAAAGCGCTTGAAGATTATAATGTCATGCCATCAAACTCCGAAAAAAGTCACTGCAGGATAACAGCACTAGTACCATGCTATACACGCAAATAAATTGTAAATGTAATAAGCACTATTTTGTGTTTTAGTATAGATTATTTTATGATTGCAATAATATTCAGGTTAAGCTTCAGTCCTCTTTTCTTTAAGAAAATGAATAATTAAGCTATAACCTCTTTAATCATAATATATGTATACTATTATAATTTTCATATCTAACAACCAAAAATGTTTTTTGTATTTTTTACCATAACAATATCATAAGTTTGTCAAGGATTACTTTTATATAAAATATTACAATGCTGCTGTTTCAACGTTTGTTTCATTTGTTAGTATAAGTATATCTATACCGAATAATATATAACTTTATAGTATATTGCATTATAATATGCTTATTGTTTTATTTTTATATATTTTTTATTATATTACCTCTATAGTAAACTAAAACATATAATAAAAACCTTTTTTGGGATAAATATTCAATAAATTTTCCTATTCGTTTAAATATTATTTGCAAACATTTTTACTTTAAAATACAAATCAAATATCATAATTTTAAATTATATGAAACAACAAAAAGATTTGCCTTTATTAAGGATCGAACCCACAATCGCTCGCTTACGATAGCACCATTGTTAAGTGCGGCCGCTAACTTAACTTCAAATGAAGTAACGAAATTTTGCATTACTTTAAAGAAAGACGAAGACTGCGATAAAAAAATAATGCAGTAGTGTGCGTGGCCGGTTTAGCGCAGGCGACAGTAGTCTTTAAGGTGGAAATGGACTTGTACAGCTGATAGTACGTCCACGTTTGCCCCGTTTTCGCAACATTTTTTGTCACTGTTTTCTCCTATTGGTCATAGCGGGATGGTATATAGCCTATGTCCTTTCTCAGGCTCTAGACTATCTGTGTACCACATTTCATTACAATCAGTTCAGTAGTTTTGGCGTGAAAGCCGGACAGACAGACAGAGATACTTCGATCTTTCGTCGTGTTCCGGCATAATGTCTGGTGAAGCCGGTGAAGGTCTGAGGAGTTGTGTTGCGATGTGTGGCGGGTACGATGCGCCAAATGTTGTTGTGTCGGGAGTTTGGTCGTGGAGAGTCTCCAGATCAATCTCCCTCTAGCGCAGCTTCGTTTGGTCGTGTTGGTCTTGGGTTTAACATTGCATCACCTCGCTCAACTGCCGTCATCCTTCCTATTCCCTAGTTTTTTAAGTGAATAGGCTTAATAAACTAGTGCGCTTTACCATCAACGATTGCATCACTGCTTACCATCAGGCGGGATTGCAGTCAAGCACTAGTTTATAATTATTAAAAAAAAAAGGATAGTGAGGCCCCGGTATAGGCAAATGGAGGAAAACGGGTGGATTGTAGCCTGACTTTTTTTCTACCCAAAAAGATTGATTCACCTTAGAAGAACACACGATTTATTAAAGGTATTTACGTCAAAAACATCAAAAATGACCAAAACGCCGCTTCGCCGTAAGGGTGATTAATTAATAGATGAGCTATTTCTGCACCCTAATTGCGTAACACACTATTACTTTCAGTTTAAATCATTTTGAAGCATATTGCTAATCCATTGCTCCGTATGATCCCAAAAAGTCAAGTTTCTTGCTGAACAACGTAAGCAACGTAACAGATGGTGTTTAACTGACAAAATGAAACCCATTCCTAAGGAATCTTCCACTCCTGAATATACGTAGATTTCCCCTTTTACTACCATACTTCCCGGTTCCGTGCGTCTCATATTCAGGTTGTTGACTTTGACTATATTGATATCATACACCCAACGTGCTTTCGAACTGCCCCAAAACAAGCCTTTACTGTACACAAAAATCAACAAAAGAAGATTTTTAAAAACTGTAATTTTTCCTTTTCAGACGAACTCAAACGCCAAATACAACTGATTAGATGCAAAGCTGTGGTTACCTCAAAAATTACGTATGCCAACGTAAAACAAGCACTGACAGAGGTTAAGTTAGACATACCAATAATTTTAACAGACAATGATGGTTTACCTGAAGGTACCATCAAATTCGCGGAGTTTGCTCAAGATTTTAGTCTAGATACTAGTTGTTTAAAGTCCGTACAGAGGGGGCCTAAAGACATCGCTATATTGCCGTTCTCGAGTGGAACTACAGGGTTTCCAAAAGGTGTAGTGCTAACGCATGGAAGTGTGGTCGCCTTGAACGAACAGATCGCTGACCCAGATATAGTTGTTGTTAAAGAAACCACTGGTAAGTTTTCCAAAAGTTATGTTTTGTTCTCATAATGCAGAATTTTATAGCAATTTATCTTACCAAGAGGTACCGTATTACCCAGCAATTAGGTTGTCGAGATACTGGCAGTTACGCTCTGTATAAAATACCAGTATTCAGCTGCGTTGGGTGAAATGTTTTTAGCGTTTGACCTGGAGATTTGATCCAACACCTTAATTGCGTAACAAACTAGATATTGTTGAAGTATATTGCTAATCCATTGCTTCCATGTTTGAAAAACATGTTTGCGCACAGTGCATGCATAAATAACGCAATAAACACTATTGAACTGTCAAAATAAAACTCACTGTTACTGATGGTCAAACGCTAAACGCAATTACCCTGCAGCACCCTAATTACGTAACACACTATTTCGAAGCATATTGCTAATCCGTTGCTCTATGTGTTCGAAAGTGTATCTATTAAACAACGTAAAGAACGCAATGAATATTGTTAAACGGTCAAAATGAAACCCATTGCTATTGATAGTGTTACGCAATTACCCTGCAAGACCAGCAACCGCGCCTCGTTTTCACACAAAATGTTCAGTTCACGTCCAAACTACTAGAAACTAAAGAATGAAAAGTAATTTTATTCTGCACAAAAAAATAAACGCATGTTACAAAAATACATAAAGTTTCTTTTTCTTCTAGCAACGAACCAGGCGGTGTTGCCAGCAATCCTGCCGTTCTTCCACATATTCGGGTTCAACAGTCTAATGATAAACCAGTTGGCACTGGGTGTCAAACTTGTCACGTTTCCGTATTTCAAACCTGAACTGTTCCTTCAGTCCCTCGTTCAACATAAGGCTGAAGTTTTATTCTTGGTTCCACCTATGGGTAAGATAAAACACTTTATTTTTACTATGCGAAAAAGCAGAGTAGGTCAAACATACAGTTATGGCTTTAAGACGCTGTGAATAGCAAACTTTTAGGTATTTAAGGGGGTGAAGCAGACGAAGTGGGACACGACTAGCCCCGCCCACTGCGGGGCGCGGGGCGCTCCGCGCGAGTACATCGATGCGTGAGGTGAGGCGTCGTGCATCGAGAAATACGCACGTTCTATTAAATCTATACCAACCATTCTCTATTCCATCTACATTTAGAAGCGTAATTTCACAACCCAACCGCGAGGTATGGTTGGCTCTGTTCGTCACAGTCCCGGTTCGCATTAGACGAGCAGCAGGTTCGAATCCCACATCCGTTCACTTTACCTTGCGATTTTCGAAAATGTATATTTTATACATATTTTCATTTTTTATTATTACTTTTGTTTTCTTTTTTATTTTTATAATGCGCTTTGTCCGTTCTGCTTAAATTTTTTGTGTTATGTCCTTTTTTCATGAAACTGTTAGAAATATATCATTTCTAGAAATTACTATTTATAAACAGTTGTTTAGAGTAACTGTTAAAAAAAATGCATTTTCGGATATTTAAAAAAATAAAAGATTTTTTCTTCAAAACTGCAACTCTTATCGAAGTCGGGTTTGTACGAGTGCTTAGAATAACACAATACAAAAAGATTGAAATAGATGGAGGCACTTGGAGGAGGCCTATACTGAAAGGGGCCATGAATAATGCAACAAAATGAAATCTAAATTTACTGTTTGGAACTATTATCAAATCAACTGTTATTTTTATTGTTTTTCTTTTCTATTCCATCTACATTTAGAAGGGTTATTTCACAACCCAACCCCGAAGCATGGTTGGCTCTGTTCGTCACAGTCCCGGTTCGCATTAGACGGGCACCAGGATCGAATCCGACTTTACCTTGCGATTTTCGAAAATGTGTATTTTATACATATTTTCATTTTTTATTATTTTTTTTGTTTTCTTTTTTATTTTTATAATGCGCTTTGTCCGTTCTGCTTAAATTTTTTGTGTTATGTCCTTTTTTCATGAAACTGTTAGAAATATATCATTTCTAGAAATTACTATTTATAAACAGCTGTTTAGAGTAACTGTTAAAAAAAATGCATTTTCGGATATTTAAAAAAATAAAAGATTTCTTCTTCAAAACTGCAACTCTTATCGAAATCGGGTTTGTACGAGTGAAATAGATGGAGGTACTTGGAGGAGGCCTATACTGAAAGGGGCCATGAATAATGCAACAAAATGAAATCTAAATTTACTGTTTTGAACTATTATCAAATTAACTGTTATTTTTATTGTTTTTCTTTTTTAAATTATATTATGAACTAAGAAATTCATGGTTAAATAAAGGCTTATTATTATTATTTATTATTAATTTCTAGAAATTTGTAGAAAGAAAATTATAACGAATTGATTTTAAATATTAGTTTGCATTATAATTGTTACAAAAAGAATATATTTAAAAAGATGGAACAATTACTACAAAAATACAGAAAATCGGATAAATTAATAATAATTAAAAAAAAAAAAACAATTGCAAATAAGAAATCCAACAAAAAGCATACAACGTAAAGCTGGGGTTTGAACCCGAACACATACAGGTGAAGAAAAATGTGCCGGGAAAAAGTAAAAAGAATAATTACAGAAAAAAATCAAATAAAATATCGGCAAAAATACAACAGTAAATTAAAAAGCATTTATTTCAATTAAAATCTACAAAAAGCATATAATGTAAACCTGGGGTTTGAACCCGGGCAAAAACGAAATATGATTATTCATCAACAAACAGACACGTAAATATAATTATTTTCTGTGCGGGGTAAAGCAAAAAGTGACATAGGTCCGACAAGCACAGCGCCTCAGCGGTCACTGTCGCTAAGCATAGAAGTGAAAGAGAAGGCAATGGACGCCGCGATGGAGCGACGTTTCGTTCACGTTATTTATCATTAAATACATTATTTATTTTAGAATATCTTAGTTAAATCGATAAACAAAAACAATGGTTTCATTTACTATTATATTTTACATCGCTCTTCTCAATTTTATCAAGATTTGATGATTAATAATACAGTTACAACTGTTATAAATTCAATTTTAGGGGTTACTTTAGGATTTTTTTCTATCGAGAAAATTAATTCAAAACGTGTTTTGAAAACAATGGTTTCCTGCTACATATAATCAAGATTAACATATAAATTTTTGGCTGCTCTGAAATGTATACATTTGGCTAAAAAATTGTTATAAGAAGCCTATTTTTACTGAACACAGCGCCTTAAGGAGCCGACAGTTTTTGAAGTAAAAAAATATTTAGTAAATATTTGTTTGATAGGGAAAATACATCGAATTCGCGTACGCGTGACTGACCTGACACTGTGAAAGTTTTTTTTTTGTGTATACTGTTTTTGTATGATTTCACTTCTGCCTTTTCTCTCTGGCAGAAGTATATTTAAAAAAACGAGCGCAATGGGTATGAAGTAATTAGTCCACACGCTATCAGTAAGTGCTTAGTACCCAGAAGGCAGGCAGTATTGTAATTTTTTTATGGCAATGCTGATTTTAAGGCGAGCCCATAGGTCACGAGGTCAATCTTTATTCTGTGAAAGTGACCGCTCAACCTAGTACTAACATTGACTATAGAAGAGGCTCTGTAACATTATTTTTTGCGAAGTTTCATGCCGCATCTTCTCCATAGGAAACATCATAGAACCGTCAAAGTCTGAATTTATACCTATGTAAGTACATAACTTCTAACTTACATAAGTTTTTATTTAGAATTCTATAGGTAATTGAATTCCAAATCAAAAACAAAATGGATTATTCATATTCAATCTTAGACAATTGTTTACCGACAGAAACCAGAAAGTCTAAGAAAGGGTTATCGTGTTATCAAGTAACTAATGTTTTGCTCGTCCGATAGGCAGTCTGCATCCTGTTTGGCTGGAACCAGACCGTAACCTAGTTAGAAAGAGGAAGGCTAGTCATATTACTATATGCAGAAGCTTTTTTGGAGATTATGTTCCCTTCTAACATAATTTTCTACACATTATAGTGGTATTCCTGGGCAAGCATCCAGCAGTAACTCCCAAGCACTTGGAGTCGGTCTACGGTATAATAAGCGGCGCCGCACCTATCTCGAGGGAAGACGCCGCAGCTGTCCTGGCTAAAAATGTAAGTTCTTTTTTTTCCGGAGGAAGAGTTTCGGCTCGTCTTTTATAACGCGCGCGTACATCGAGGGACAGGAACAATTTGAGGTGTTTCCGTCTGACTACAATTTAAGTGTCTTCTAGGCTAAAGTGAATTGCCTCTTAGGGGCCATCCATAAAGTACGTCACACGAATTTCCTGATTTTTTGAGACCCCACTCCGTCCTTGTCACAGGTGTTCACATTTCTGAGACCCCAACCCCAATGTGACGTCACATGTTTTGCAATTTCACATCGAAAAATGATTAAATTAAAACAGCAGTTCCGAATTTAGTTTTATTTCCATTTAAATAAAGTACTTTTTTATGAAATCAACATTATATCAATTATTTGAAACAATAACAAAGCAATAAACTATTGAACGAAAAGAAAGAAACCCAAAGGGCTCGATCGGCGAGTGTCACTAAAGCGAGTATGATCTAGTAAAGAAAACAATTTAAACCGTATTGTCCCAAAGATAGAGTTGCAAATATTTTTTAGTTTATAATTAATATTTCAAATAACGCGATTATTACCTCTAGCTATATTCGATTTTGAAATGTGATGTCACGAAACATAGTACCCCACCCACCCCTTGTCACACCATGTCACACTTTGTCGACACCTACCTCCCCCTTTATGTGTGACGTACTTTATGGATGACCCCTTAAATAAACTAGCGCGCTTTAATATCGACGATTGCATCACTGCTTATCATCAAGCGGGATTGCGGTTATGCACTAGTTTATAATTATAAAAAAAAAATGATATTTCCTCAATGCGATTCTATACCACCTTACCGTGAAAACTTGGGAAAAAGGAAAGTGGAGTTAGCTGTCATTCCGATTAATACGAGGGATTGACACTATTGACAGCTCAATCTAAGCATTTTTTTTTATTTGTTTTGGATGAGAAATCATGAAATAACCTCTTTCTCTCTGGGCGCAGTGGAAGGGCGTATCAGACTTTTACTGACTAAAACTCACCCGTATTCCTTCACTTGCCTGTACGCCAGGGCCACGGTTCTCTCGGTGGTAGGCCATAACATTGGCTGCCGGCAGAAGTTACCACCCACCAGACAAAGTCTTGCCGCCAAGCGATTCGTCGTGTTCCGGCATGATGTCTGTTGAAGCCTGTACGGGTCTGAGCAGTTGTGTTGGGAGTTTGGTCGTGGAGAGTCTCCAGATCAATCTCCCTCTAGCGCAGCATCGTTGCAGCAGGTCTTGGGTTTAACATTGCATCACCTCGCTCAACTACCGTCATCCTTCCTATTCCTAAGTTTTTCAAGTGAATAGGTTTAATAAACAAGTGCGCTTTACCATCAACGATTGCATCACTGCTTACCATCAGGCGGGATTGCAGTCAAGCACTAGTTTATAATTATATACATAAAAAAAAAAAACGGTTTCTTTTTTAACCAACCCGTAACCCTGACCCTGGAGGCATCGGTCCTCGTGGACCCCGTCACGGTGTGTTGACATCTCTTTGAGGCGCGCGTGAAACATAACGCGCCGCCGACCCGGGACTGGTTCTTACCGTGTGGCGAGCTGCCCATCTCTCGATGTCCGCAAGCCCGCGCCTACGGTGGCCGGGATTCCGATGTTGTCTCCCGACCAGGACGTCTCCTGCGACGGCTAGAGGCGTGAGTGCGCTGGGATTCCCGCTCCCACACGCGCTCTGCCTGCTCCTTTGCTAGCATCACTGCTTCGCAGAAAGAGGTGACGGCCTGCCATGCACTCTCGCTCCGGACCATGGCCTAGACCAGGGTCGGACGCGACGATTTCCTACGAGGCGGACTGGCCGGATCACCGCCCTGGGACTTAAGTACTCGCGGCATTTTACCGATGGCGCAAGGAAGGCTGACACGGTGCTTCAGTCCGGCGCATCGATCGATCGAGCTGCGCCGAGAGGAGCTTTGTCAGGTCCTGGTGGCGGACTGGCGGCAGAAGCTTATGCGCCCTACCGCGGCCCTATGCGGCCTTGCTACCGTCGAGGCGATCCGGCCAGTACTCGACGACTGGTTCGGGAGAAGGCACGGCTCTCTGTCGTTCAGGGTGACGCAGGTACTGTCGGGGCACGGTTGCTTCGGCAAGTACCTGCGTCGCTTAGGCAGGGAGCCGGACGCTCGGTGCCACCACTGTGTCCGATGCGGGGAGGACACGGCGCAGCACACGCTCTCCGAGTGGGTAGCTTCGGAGGAGCAAATTCAAAAGCACCAACTGTTGGTTAATTTGAAATAAACAATGTTGACTTTGAGCAGCGCCGTGTCTTCACAATTGAAGTAGGAGGCGACCTGACGCTGCCGGCAGTAGTGCGGAGGATGGTCGGCAGCGCAGAGTCGTGGGACGCGGTGGTGCCCTTCTGCGAGGACGTGATGTCCCAGAAGGAAGCTGCGGAACGGGAGAAGCAGATCTCAACTTCCTTCCGGGCGCCGAGGAATGGCGGATAATGCCCTCTTCCGCCCCCCATGAATGGGTCCAGGGGCGAGGGACATGGGGAAATCCCCGTCCCCTATTCGATGGACCCCGAGGCGGAGGCGCAAGCGAGTGACGATGCACGGGGTAGTTTAACACCCCACTACCCCGTGCAGGAGACAAGGCCTGGACAGACCGGGCCAGCACGAGGGTGTGGGGCCGTGGAACAATTTAGACTCCCGCGGCCCCACGCGCGCTTGTGATAGAAGAGACACCGGTGTGGTTTTGTCAGTAATGTTCTGACAGACCCCGTCGCCCACCCCAGGCCGGACATCCATTGAGGATTTCCACCCCGGGAAAAAAAGAAAAGAAAAGAAATGGGTCGGACGCGAGAGATCGCCGCCGATACTCGAAGCTCATTTCACCTCTAACTTTTTACTAATCTGCCTCATTACATTTACGTAATCAATCGGCAGCTCCCTATATTGTGTAACACATTTTCAAAAAATATTTTTGAAGGATAGTGCTAATACATTGCTTTATAAATTAGAAGAATTTTTCTGCTCAATAACGTAAATACCGCAATTAATGTAGTTCAACTGTCAACAGAAGAGTCACCAGGACAAACAGGTCTTCAATTACAGGCAATTCTATGCCTCAATAAAGACATCGACATGCAATTTTTGTCAGTTTGGCGTAACTCGAGGGCCACGCGGGTCAATGAATATAGGATTTAGTTTGATAGCACTGCCCTACGGCCTACATGAATGGATTAAAAACACTCGTAAAACGCGGTCAGTACTGACCGACGCGGCTGAACGAGAAGATGCATTTTGTTGGCCTTCAACGTGTTAAGAGTGAGGCACCGTACCTCGCTGCATAAAACTCGCTTGAAAACTTCGGCCCAAGCAGTATGGAGTTTGATGCTCATTCATATCCATGCGAAACTAACTTTTGGTCGTGCCAAATAGAATCAATCCGATTTTTAGTAAATATCCAAGAGTTCTTTAAAAAAGGCCTACTTGAAATAAATAATTTATTTTTGACCTATGTATAGAAATTTTAGAGGTAGTTATTATACATATAAGATAAGCTTCGAGCATAGAATAAAGAGGGGAAGTAGGTTATCTGCGACCCAATCCGCGATTTAATTGCCTACTGTCTTAGGGTTGACGACTGTCCGCGCTTCGTCGGTTACGGTTGTCGCCCAAACCGCTAACAAATATTTATAGACTAAGAGCTTATGTTTAAATTATTTGCTTAGTATTTAGTTTACATATACTAGTCAGTTTTTTTTTTTTGTAATTTTTATTTTTATTTTTGTACACATAAAGAACCATATTTATTTTTATTTTTAATTAATACAAACATAACATCTATTGAATCACACATTTAATACAAAATTACAAATTAGCTACAGAAAAATACCTACTTTCTTCGGTTTCGACTATTACGAAACGCGTTGTTATTAAACTTTAATGTGTAATATATCCGTATCCTTGTAAATAACTTTTAGAAATATAATTTGAAAAATATAAGTCTTTTATTTGTTCATAAATAGACATACCAACTTTGCAGTTTATGTGATCATTTTTTAAAAGCTAATGTGCCGAAAAGCCGTGACGCGCGAACCTCGTTCCGTGCTAGCCGCGACTAGCGCAGTCATAGGCACTCTAATATTGTGTTTAGGTGTGCGTGCGGCGACGCATAGATACTATGGCGCACACATACAAGCCGCGCGCGGTCCGTTTGTATGAAGATAACGTACTTCCCTCTCTTTATTCTATGCTTCGAGGCCGCCTTCATACTACAACAAACCACAGTACGTTTATATCTTGAGCTTAGTTCTTGACCATATATTTTATGCACCCTCTGGCCTCCAGCCGTGGAATAGACTTCTTGCTTAACTCATATTTAAAAGCGACCATACCTTTTTCTGCACAACTTTTTGTCAAATAATAAGCAGAACGATATTGTTAAATTTCTCATTTATAATATTTTATAAATGAAAAATTACTTAGTTACAGCCCGTAGAATGAATTTCCACTATTAGCTTGTGTAGATAATAAATATTGAACCAACAGTTGTGTAAACATTATTCTAGCTTAGCTACAATCGGTCATTGAATGAATCTGTGTAAAATTGTAGATATATTATTAGCATAGTTTAAACTCGCTTATTTACGTCAATGGAGGTCATTCAACTGGGTCGTATGCCTGTATCTATAACTATTTAAAGTCGCGTTCTATATGTAGTATGTACATTATGTGACCGCTAACCTTAAAAAATGTATATTGAATTTTTATGTAGTATTTATAATTAGATTATAATTAAATCGCTTATTCCGGAAGGTTTAAGGCTCGGCAACTCAACAACTCCTAAATTGTGACGGAAAACGCGAGGAAACCAGCATTTTTTAGAACCGTTATTATACCCATTCGAAGGCATGTGACTTCCACCAAGCAGTACTGGTCCCGTGTGGTAGATTACAGCTCACTCTCTCCCTCGAGGTCTGTGGTTGATTATGCTGTGTGTTATAGACAGTATAATCAACCACAGGCCTACTCTTTTGTTCGCGGTTTTCCTGTGTGGTCTTTCTCGGTTGTACAAATATAATAATACCTAGTACAAAAACCTTATTTATTCCTACTAAAGTAAATTCATAATATTAATTTAAAAATAGCTTACACCATGTTAGTATTAGAAAACTAAATAGAATAGTAGGGTATTTGCGTACCACTATCAGTAGCAATGGGAGGCCTTTTTGACAGTTCAAAAACATTTATAGCGTTATTTATACCTATTGTTGAACAGTTTTTTTTTGAACGTATGAAGCAATGGATAAGAAACATCCCAAACTAGTAGTCTGTGTACTCAGATGGCTATCTATTGCACTATCATCAATATGAACTTGCAATTGATTGATTGATTTGCCGTGCGTGACACATCGATCACCTATACACTAGATTCACAATCAGCGTAAAAAAAATGGTTGAACTGAACAAGCGCACAACGCAGCACTTGGTGCTTCTTTCATTTAGTACTTACTTTATAATTCTGACTTTAATGCATGCGTGTAAGGTTGAATTTGGTTTGATGTCAGACTCGGTAGTATAAAAAAAAGAATGGCTTTCTGTACTGCTTCTTTGTGATAAGAATTTTATACGCAGCACTTAAGTATGATTTTAAATTAATGTATATTTATTTTTACAACTTTAGACATTTTTAATAAGAGTTTTGTTCGAGACTATGTATATGCGATCGATGGCGTGACAGAAAATTATGTACATCGCTTGCATGAATGCTGTAAATGTTAAAAGACACAATTAATAACTATGAGACATTAGAAGGCAATCTACGTTCTTCATTTAGTTGCCTAAAAAGTAAACAAGTAGAATTTGTGGAATAATAACTTGAAAGTTCTATGTGGCTTACACAATTAAGCTCAGTTACGATGCAGTTCCAAAAACAACTTTTCTAATAGTAGGTACTAGTAATATACGACAGAGGGGTTAAAAGAGTAAGGAGGCTTTCGCACAGTAGA
Organism: Sesamia nonagrioides; assembly: GCA_017933935.1. Taxonomy (NCBI): domain Eukaryota; kingdom Metazoa; phylum Arthropoda; class Insecta; order Lepidoptera; family Noctuidae; genus Sesamia; species Sesamia nonagrioides. The sequence goes on along the minus strand of JADWQK010002049.1, from coordinate 1,656,292 downwards.
GGGATACTAACGCCAAACATAGTTCTGATCACACTGAAATTAACTTAATCACCATCAAAATTAAAATTAAATTTGATTAACTTTCATATCAATTGGAAATGAAATATTTGAATAGATCTTTGTACTTAGTTCAGAAGTAAAACAAAGACAATGAATTATTAATAGAAAGATCTTCTCTATCTTGCTTTACATAATAATTTATGTGGAGGCATGAGGAACAGGGAGTAAAGTTCACTCATCCTTCATAGAAAAGAAGGAAGGATCCTCCGACCAGACGGGTGTTGTCTGGCGGGCACTTGCACAACGATTGATGTTGAGAAGTTGTGTGTATGCTAATTGCACGGTGAACTTTGATTGCGAGATGTAGAATTCCGGTGACGTCAGCATGACTCGTTGTTTTTATTTGTGGCGTTTGTAGGTACCACTACTATTTATGAAAAGTAAATGTTAATTTAATCTTATCGATGCTATAAGTACAGGTGACGCCAAAATCCTTTGGTTGACTTTCAAGTCTTACTTTTCAAAAGATTAAGTTATTTGTAATCGGCTTAACTGACACTAATGTGACACAATTACTTTTTATATTGTTGCCGATGTATCTATATTTCATGTAAACTAATCTGACAGATAAGGGGATAAGAAAAGTCCTCTTTGTCATAGGCTTGCCTGTCAGACGAGGGAATACGAAATGTCCACTCTAGCTATTTTTCTATTTATAGGAATCCATCATCATTAATCTTTTTATCGTCCCACTACTGGGCACAGGTCTCCTCTCATACAGAATAAGATTGAGCGTAATCACCACGCTTGCTCAATGCGGGTTGGCGAATTCAGACTTTAAGTTCAGGTTTCCTCAAGATGTTTCTTCACCTTGTAATCAGTCATTGGTGGCCAAGATATACTTAGAAAGTACATATAACTTAGAAATCCGTATCCATATGTATATCCATACCTCATTGGAAAAAATGTAACTCTTATAAAACTACTCCGTAGTCCGTTTAAGCCTCTTGAAGCAATGAAAAAATCCAACTCAATATCGAGGAGAAGACACAGATTTTGATTCAGACATACCTTGTTATACTGTATAGGTACTTTTTGGTCAGACGATTTCGAAATTTTGACTTTTACCAACAGCGGCTTAATGACCGGTTTTCTAGTTTTCTACTTCTACCGGTTTTACAGTTTTCTACTTCTATTGTATTTTTAATTATAGCAAGTAAGGCCGATGCAGACTATGCTGCTAATGTCAAAAGTGAATTGTAAAAACTAGAGGAGCATTGCATTAAAAAAAATAGAGGAGGTTTTATAATTCCATAAACATGTATAAAAAAAAGCTATTATTTTGACATTACAAACAATCGTATTTATCTGTATAGATAAGAAATAACAAGTATTTATTTATTAATGTACATACACTGTAGATAAGATAACAATATTTATATTTAATTTATCAATTTTTTTTTATAAACCACTTTCTATCTTACGATACATTGTACCATAGATATAGTATAGTGCATTGAGCCCGGGTATTAATCCACTGATAGTAAAAATAATAAACTAGATATCGTTGGCCAAGGTGAGGCATTGTTATTCCCACCTTGAACTTAATAATAATAATATTTTTATTCAAGTAACAAAGACTCATATTGTCAACCTTAAGAACTATGTTAATCAATAATGCCGGGATCTACGTCTTTTGATGTACTATTACGTTTTATTTTTTAATTAATTAACAAAACTTCGAAATATGATACCCTGTGGCCATAACTTGTCATCTAAATACATTATCTATGTTACTTTGTGACACAAAGAACTTATATGCACTGTGTTCACATTACTTTTTCAAGCTCCACATTTTCTCCAGTTTTCTTAAAAATATATTTTATTATATCCGAATCTGAAGCGTCCTTATGTAATAATATAATAACAATACATATATATATATATACATACTAGCTCTGCCCCGCGGTTTCACCCGCGTAAGTTTCGAACCGAAAGAGCTCAGTTGATATAAAATAAGCGCCTGTTAAAATAATGGGAGCAATATGTACGTCCGCGTTTGCTCCCGTTTTCGCAACATTTTTTGTTCCTACTCTGCTCCTATTGGTCATAGCGGGATGTTTTATAGCCTATGTCCTTTCTCAGGCTCTAGACTATCTGTGTACCAAATTTCATTACAATCGGTTCAGTAGTTTTGGCGTGAAAGCCGGACAGACAGACTACAGAAAGACAGAGATATTTTCGCATTTATAATATTAGCACAGTCTAAAAATCATACAGTCGTCCGACGAAGACGTCTAGACAGAGCAATCGTGCGGGGTGTGAGGGACGAGACGCGGGTAAGCGGCACCCGAGCTGCGAACAAAACGATGTTCGTAACTCGGTATCTATCATTAAGGGCTAACGCGTGTTTGTTTTTTTATTTGTTTGTTTTATAATTTGATGTGAGTTTCAATTTTGAGTATAATTGCGGTGCTTGTTATGAAAAAGCCATCCTTTTTGACCTCCAAAATGGCTGACGTCATTTTTTTATAATATGATATGAATATCAATTTTCAGTATAATTGGGGTGCTTGTTACGAAAAAGCCACCCTTTTTGAAATCCAAGATGGCGGACGCCAATTTAAATGTATATTAATATGATATGGTTGTTAATTCCGAGGTGGATTGGGGTGCTGGTTACGATGCCATCTAAATAACTTAAATCTGTCTCGAGTTGTTCCCTTAGTAAAAATTGCAAATTAATTAAATACATATAATACAGCTATCGGTGTTGATCTGCAATAAATAAATAATTTCATAAATATTGTTTATTTGTGACAACCCTGGCCAATGCGTTACTGTCTAGAGACGATGTCGGCATTTTACACGAGATCAAAGGCGTCGACCTACTGTATGATTTTTATACTGTGATATTAGTATGGATGTATATTAGGTACGTATGTTTATATAAATAATGCCACAGTTCATTCACGCTAAATAAAAATTATCACAATCTTTTGTTTTTAGCGTGTACATTGATGACAACAGTGTTACTCTGTCTTTACATTGAAAAACAAAAATTTTAATATTATAAACTAGTGCTTGGCCGCAATCCCGCATGATGGTAAAGAGTGATGCAATCGTTGATGGAGAAGCGCGCTACTTTATTAGGAGTCTGTTGACTCTAGCCTTGAAGACTCTTAAATTGTAGTTTAAGGAAAGACCGAAATTTAAAAAATGGAGCTGTATAGCAAAATCAGCCTATAATGTACCGGTACGCCTATAATGTACTGGGCCATATTATACATTTAATGTACCATAACATAATCTCCTATTGTATATCATAATGTTACGAATGGACCTTATGTCGATGGCATAAGGTTCAATATCGCGTGACATGCAGTGTGTCACTTTTAAGCCCTATTTCGCTAGATCTAGACATTTCCTAAGTACAATAATAAAACGCATTGCTAGACTTAGGACGGCCTATCGAATGGTACAGGTCTCAACAGTTTTGTCAACAAAGTGTCGACATCGAAATTTCTAGAAACCCGTTTCCGGGAATTATCGTAGGTACTTACTTGGCCGGTGACCTCGAAGTTATGCAGTATTATTATTACGCCTAGAGGATTCTGGAATGTTCGATCAGCTGGCCTATATAAGCGCCGCGACGCCGACGCAGAGTCAGTCTACACTCGACTAGCGATACGAAAACAGCGACAGTTAAGAAGCGATCTTCGAGAATACCTACTGCGACAACTGCAACGAGAACTGTGAGTACTACGTGGAGTAACATCTGTACTGTTATTGTGTGTTTACAACACGGACTTCGTGGACATAAGGGAAGACTTCGGTGAGACATCAGCTACGCTCTACTTGTCATTGCCTACGATCGTCTGTACCTTCGTTGCCAATAAACTTCGTAACCCTTAACCGGCATTTTAGTACCCCTAGCCCGTAACAATTGGTGCCAGAAGCGGCATGCCGGTCACGCCAAGGGAAGACGAAAGAGTTCGCACGCGACGACAAGCAGCGATGGATTTGGCGCGTCAAGAGGAAGAATCGGTTGGTGTCCCTGTACCCGGAGTAGATGCGGCCGTCGTAACACCGACGAATGTGAGTGCGTCTACTACCACCACTACTCCCGGAGCCAGCGGACCCGATTTTTCGGCGTTACTGGCTCATTTGACGGCGCAAATAAAGCTGAGTATAGAACAATCCCAGGCAGCAACCCAGGCACCAATAGAAAAAACCCAGGCGCAGATTAAAAGTGTAGCAGAATCCCAGGCTCAAATAAAACAATCCCAGGCAGCAACCCAGTCACAAATAAAGGAATCCCAGCAACTGGTATTAGAATTAAACGAAAAATGGCAAAAAACCAAAGAAGAGGTCAACGAACTTAGAATAAAAACAGCTCAACAAGATGCCCGTCTGGACCAGCAAGATACGCGCATAGACAAACAAGATGCGCGTATGGACCAGCAAGATACGCGCATAGACAAACAAGATGCTCGTATAGAGAAACTAGACAATACCATCCTGGAGTTTGGGAAAGAAATAGAAAGAGTACAGAAAGGAAGTATCAAAGGTGTGGTACCGGTACCCAGTGCTTTGCCGACTTTCAAGGTACCTCATTTTGACGGGACAACGTCATGGGTGGCCTTCCGTCTACAGTTTGAAAAGGTCGCAAAAGGCAACAATTGGGACGACGATCAAGCCGTAACCGCCCTTACGCTTGCTCTGCGTGGTGAGGCGGTCCAAATCCTCGAAAATATTTCCGGCGATTGCAATACCCTAGCCTGTCTGTTAGAAGCGTTGGAGTCTAGATATGGAGAGAAACACCTGGAACATGTCTACAGGGCTCAACTCCGCGACCGCACACAGAAAAGCAGTGAGGGTTTGCAACAATGGGCATCGGAAATAGAACGTATTGTTCGGAGGGCGTATGCTTCAACGCCGGGAGCAATTGATGCTACTACGGTGCAAGCTTTTACTGATGGAATTCGAGATGCGGAAGTCAGGGCTGCGGTTCGTCTGGGGCACTATCAGACTCTGAAGGCAGCCTTGACACACGCTCTGGAGGTGGAAGCAGTACGCCAAGATGGCCGACCACACCACCGTATTCGTGAGGTAACCGCACAAATGAAACCCCGACAAGGGCCAACATGCTATGAGTGCGGTGACAAAGGGCATATTCGGATCAATTGTCCCAGGAAGGCTAAGGGAAGAAGCACTTCTGGGACACAGGTGGAAGCCGAGGATTTAAACTAGGAACAGCCAGGGCTATGGGGCGAGTACTGGCTGGTCGACATGTAGCCCCAATTATAACAGTATCACAAGTGGGTGACGGAAACAGTCTCATTATAGAAGGAGAACTGAATGGTAAATCCTGCAGTTTCACATTGGATACTGGTGCATCAAGAACCATTGCACGACCGGAGCTATTTCCTCGGACCATAGTATGGAAAAGAGGATCTTCACAATGCCGATTACAAACCGCCACTGGCCAACCAGTACTCGTCCTTGGTGAAACGAATGTGACTTTGAAAATGGGTGATAAGACATTCACGCACCCTGTTTTAGTAGCAAATATTACAGATGATTGCATAATAGGACTGGACTTTTTGAAGAAACAGCAGTGCGTCCTTAATGTAGCTAAAGGAGTATTGAGTTTTCCAGAACAAGAAGTATTTCTTCAAGGTGGAAAACAAGGGTCAGTGTACTGTTTAAGGAGAACGGTATTACCACCAAGATCAGAAACCTTAGTAGATATTAGACTATCACCAATAGGATGCCGTAAACGTTGCATTATAATTGAAGATTCTTGAGATCACCCAGACTGGATAACAGCAAGGACACTGATGATGATTTCCGATAAACCAAAAGTACGCATTATCAACGTTAGTAACAAAGAAATCATTCTTGATAAGAATTGCATGGTGGGTGTGTGCGATCATGTAGCATCTTTGATAAAAACAGAGGCACACGAAAAGGAACGTGATAAGAAGTGGCAGGAACATATATCGACACTACTCGAAAATTGTAAGGGCAATTTAAACAAGTTCGAAAGTCACAAAGTTAAGCAACTGTTACATAACTTCCATGACATCTTCTCGAAGACCGACGGTGACGTGGGAAGGACCGGGCTCGTCAAACACCATATAGATACGGGTGATACACAGCCGATAAGACAGAGACCACGTCGTATCCCCTTTGCAAGAGAACAGGAAGTCACGGAAATGTTAAGAGATATGGAGAAAAACCGGATTATAGAAGCATCCACCAGCCCTTGGTCATCTCCAGTAGTCCTAGTCAAGAAAAAGGATGGCAGCACAAGGTTTTGCGTTGACTACAGGATGTTGAATGATGCCACGACAAAGGATAGTTATCCTCTGCCACGTATAGATGACACTTTGGACTTGCTAAGTGGCATGAAATGGTTCTCCACAGTTGACCTCAAAAGTGGATACTGGCAGGTGGAAATCTGTCAGCAGGATAAGGAAAAGACCGCTTTCACCACTGGTCCTGGGAACGGTCTCTGGCAATTCAATGTCATGCCTTTTGGACTGTGCAATGCTCCAGCTACATTTGAGCGCCTAATGGAGCGCATTTTGGTGGGGTTGCTTGGTGATGCATGCCTGGTCTATTTGGATGACATCATCATTATGGGACGAAACTTCGCAGAACACCTACGCAATTTAGAGAAAGTGTTCCAGAAACTGCGTGAAGCGAATTTAAAACTCAGTCCTAGTAAGTGTACACTATTCCAGAAAGAAGTTGGATACTTGGGACACATTATTTCGGCGCAAGGAATTCGAACAGACCCTGAAAAAATAAAAGCCGTGTCGAAGTGGCCTACCCCTCGTAATAAAACTGAGGTACGCTCTTTCTTGGGTCTGTGTGCATATTACCGTCGGTTTGTGAAGAACTTCTCCGAGTTAGCGAAACCATTGCATCGTTTAACAGAGGAAAAGTGTCAATTTGAATGGAACTCTGACTGCGAACAGGCATTTGCTCTACTGAAAACTCACTTGTGTGAGGCTCCTGTACTAGGTTACCCTAGTAGGGAAGGCCGATTTTTGGTAGACACAGATGCCAGCAATGTGGGTATTGGAGGAGTTCTCTCTCAAACACAAGGAGATAGGCAGGTCGTTATCGCATATTTCAGCAAATGCCCTTCCAAGCCAGAAAGAAATTATTGTGTTACCCGCCGAGAACTTCTAGCCGTTGTTAAGACCTTACAACACTTCAAGAAATATTTGATTGGGAGGCAGTTTACACTTCGTACCGATCACGCTGCCTTACAGTGGCTCCTCCAGTTCAAAGACCCAGAAGGACAAGTAGCAAGGTGGATAGAGCAGCTGCAGGAATTTGACTTTGTCACTGAACATCGGAAAGGCAAGTCACACAATAATGCTGATGCTTTGTCTAGACGACCTTGCGAAGAATCTTGCCGACATTGTGCCAAACAGGAAAAGAAAGAGAACGTACGGATTATCCAGGTGAACGCTTTGGATGAAGACTGGGATAATCAATCATTGAAAGACGCACAGAAGGAAGACAGTGACCTGAAGGCAGTAATCGAGTGGAAGCAACGTGGCCAGAGGCCCGCTTGGAGTGAAATATCAGCGCTTAGCCCAACAGTAAAAAGTTACTGGGCCCAATGGGACAGCCTGATAATTGATAATGGAGTTCTCAAAAGGAAATGGGAATCACTCAGTGGACAGGAGGTCACCTTACAGATAGTTGTTCCCGGTGATAAAGTCGCGTCAGTGCTACGACAGGTGCACGACGGAGTATCCGGAGGACATCTAGGAGTAAAGAAAACCCTGGAGAAGGTGAGAAAAAGATTCTATTGGGTGCATTGTCGCGAGGACATAGAGGACTGGTGTAGAAAATGTGCAGCCTGCTCCTCAGTAAAGGGACCGCAAACGAGAGCCAGAGGTCGACTGAAAGTGTACAATGTTGGTGCACCATGGGAAAGAGTTGCTGTCGATATAGCTGGGCCATTCCCTGTTACTGAAGAAGGGAATAGGTATATCATCGTCCTGCAAGACTATTTCAGCAAATGGACAGAAGCTTTTGCAGTACCTAACCAAGAAGCTCATACAGTCGCCAAAAAGCTAGTTCACGAGGTGTTCTGTCGATTTGGCATTCCTTTGGAGTTACACTCTGACCAGGGTAGAAACTTCGAGTCTTCACTATTTCGAGAGGTTTGCCAACTGCTCGGGATACACAAGACTCGTACAACACCATATCACCCACAGCCAGATGGAATGGTCGAAAGATTCAATCAGACGTTGGAGAATCATTTGGCCAAAGTAGTGGAAGAACACCAGAGGGATTGGGACCAATACATTCCACTCTTTTTAATGTCATACCGCTCAGCAACACATGATAGCACAAATTGCACACCGGCGAAAGTCAACTTCGGCCGAGAAATTAGACTACCCATAGATGCACTAACTGGAACACCTCCCGATACTCCTATCCTAGCTGTCGACTATGTGGCCGACCTGCGGCGTAAATTAGATGGAATACATGAGCTAGTGAGAGAGAATGGTCTGAAAACCAGTGAGAAAATGAAGATCCGATACGACCGCAAAGCTAACGTGCCCGGATTCGAAGAGGGAACTTTGGTATGGTTGCATAATCCGATTAGAAGAAAAGGAAAGAGTCCAAAGTTCCAAGCCAAATGGGAGGGTCCGTACACGATAGTAACCAGAATAAACGATGTCACCTACCGGATTAAGAAAGGACCTAGAGGGAAGCTGAAAATCGTACACGTAGACCGCCTAGCTCGCTATTATGGATCAAATCATGCTCGGGACGAGCATGACTAAGAAGGGGGCAATGTTACGAATGGACCTTATGTCGATGGCATAAGGTTCAATATCGCGTGACATGCAGTGTGTCACTTTTAAGCCCTATTTCGCTAGATCTAGACATTTCCTAAGTACAATAATAAAACGCATTTCTAGACTTAGGACGGCCTATCGAATGGTACAGGTCTCAACAGTTTTGTCAACAAAGTGTCGACATCGAAATTTCTAGAAACCCGTTTCCGGGAATTACCGTAGGTACTTCCGAGTGACCTCGAAGTTATGTGCTATTATTATTACGCCTAGAGGATGCTGGAATGTTCGATCAGCTGGCCTATATAAGCGCCGCGACGCCGACGCAGAGTCAGTCTACACTCGACTAGCGATACGAAAACAGCGACAGTTAAGAAGCGATCTTCGAGAATACCTACTGCGACAACTGCAACGAGAACTGTGAGTACTACGTGGAGTAACATCTGTACTGTTATTGTGTGTTTACAACACGGACTTCGTGGACATAAGGGAAGACTTCGGTGAGACATCAGCTACGCTCTACTTGTCATTGCCTACGATCGTCTGTACCTTCGTTGCCAATAAACTTCGTAACCCTTAACCGGCATTTTAGTACCCCTAGCCCGTAACAATAATGTTTGTATGTCATAATGTAGGTACTTAAAGTACCATTCGAATGATGGATGTCACGTCTCTTCGAATTTTTGATTTTAGGAAATTTTTTACCGGTTCCTTACAATGTTTTCACTGACCGTTTTGTGAGCAGCGCTGTTGAAAGAATTAGCACAAAATAGTGGTTTCAAACTTACGGTCTACAACTCAATAATTGGCACTTAAAATTGTAAGTTATTACAAAGACACTCCCTCTAAAAACCCTTCCCCCTGTCGCTGGAAAGAAGAGGTGCATCAAACTAACTAGCATTACAGCTGTCTGTTCAGATAGAAAATACTTGATTCTATACAATACTATAGCCACTATAGGTATGTAAATTAATAAACATTACGAGACACAGAACATTAAATCAAGTTATTAACCACATGTGAGCTAGAAAACCAAAATAATATTAAAATTTAAAATGTTAACTTACTTCACACAAAACATAATATTTTTACAGAAAAACATCCTGTTCCGCCAAGGCTACGGGTTGACAGAGACCAACGGAGCAATCTCAGTGGGAAAGAATGATGACAGCAACCATGCGTCAGTGGGACATGTCCTCGGTAGCGGCGAGGTGAAGATCGCTGACTTGAACACGCAAGAAGCTCTAGGACCTGGGCAGGCAAGTATTTATAGTAGGTACGGACGACAGCAGGTCAAGCTACCCGAAACTCAAATATTCCCAATTAACCTTGAGCCCTAATGCTTTAGCGATAAAGTATAAAATCTAATAAACGAACTTGACAGATTGTTTTCTATGTGGTATGGCACTAGTTATGACTTTTTACCAATTTCTAGTAAGAGAAAAATCTTCAAAATTTCTTCCTTCTTTCTTTTTTGGCTTCGCACGATTTGTGCATTTAGGCTAAATGCGGATTTAGCCAATGTCACGTAATGAATTATTCATGCCGAAAAAGAGGGCCACGTGAACTGTCCACAAGGGAGGTTTGAGGCAAAGTCATGGTGAGGCCACTATGCTGCTATAAAGGGTGTTTTTTTTTTTTTTTTTTTTTTTTTTTTTTTTTTTTTTTTTTTTTTTTTTTTTTTTTTTTTTTTTTTTTTTTTTGGGACAAAACCCGCCACACTGTTCCCAACCCACTGCAACTCCTGAAAGCCAGAATCAACAGTGGAGACCGCCAGAAAAACGCCGAGCAATGAAGCTCGACGAGTCCCGGAGAAACGTTTCAACTGTCTTGGGTCCCGCAACGAAATTAATCAGAAAAGAATAGCGGAGGAGTAAGAAAAAAGATATTTTTTTCCACTTCCCTCCATAATAAGCGGGAGACAGAATAGAACTAGGCCAATCGGCACAAAGGGACATTATTGCAACTGGGAGAAGCCCAGATTGCCAAGCACCACGGAATAACATTTGATCAAGTTAATGGGTCCTAAGTAGGTATTTGCTGTTGCAATTGATTCCAATAATAGGTATGGCAAAAGCGCCTGAACGCACGGAAATTAGTTCTAGTTTCAACAAGGTCCGTATATATAATAAACAACTCCGGATGTAACTTGTACACTATCCAACATAATATTGCGTTCATTCTGCCAAAGAATACACTCCCACAAGATGTGATGTGCGGACTGTTCAAATTCACAGTTCGATGTAGAACACTGACACAAAGGCGAAGGAACAAGTTTAAAAGAATACAGTTTACTTTTAAAGTTGCCATGACCTGTGAGAAATTGGGCAACGCAATGGTCAACCTCCAGCGATGTCTTAGCCAGCCGATCGCCAACGGATGGAAAGAACAGATGGAGATATCCCTTGATGGAATTATCCCACCTACTTTGCCATTCGGATAAGAGGTCCTCCCAGACGTCAGTCTGAGGTTTAAATAATCTAGAAATCCTATTGAGGTCGCGTTGTGTAACAAAGTTAGTGTCCATGGCCTCCCCCCTCGCGGAGTAGTACATTGAAGCACGTCGCTGTACTTCTAGATCGACTGGAAGTACACCTGCCAGAACGGGTAAGGCTTCAGTACTGACTGTTCTATACGCCTTGCATAAAAATATCAATGCCAAACGTTGGCTTTGAAGCAGTTTACGTCGCGCCGCCTCTATGCTGGCCCTATCGGCCCAAACAGGTGCACCGTAGCACATACATCCTAAGTAGGTAGCTCCATATATAGTTTTTAAAGTTAGGAATGATAGACCCCAAGTTGCTTTTGATATTCTAGTTAGGGCATAAAAGTTCCTTTTAGCTTTTTCGCCAACTATTTTTATATGTTCGATAAATGAAAAATTCCTTTCTAAGACCATACCAAGGTAGCATACGGATTGCTGTTTTTTAACGGGAACGTTATTAAATTTTATAGTAGGCAATGTTGATAGGTTTTATGCGGCGCAAACGCTAGGCGGTTACGATCACCCCACTGAGATATTAGATTTAGGCAAGTATGGGCCAAGTTCTCAAGTCCGGCTCGGGTACTTGATTGAATGAGCAGTAGGCCATCGTCCGCGTAACCAGTAAGTGAACAGCCGCAAGGAAGCGGGATCGCGAGAAAATCATCAAAACCCAAATTCCATAAATAAGGACCGACAACTGAACCCTGAGGACATCCCATGGTTAGTGCTTTAGTACTAGAAAAATGACCGAGCTTAAGTACCGCGGAACCGTTTATAAAGTACGAGTAAACGAGATTATATATGTTTCTATAGCAACCGCGGTTTTTAATTTTAACAACAGCATAGGCCACCAAGCGTTATCAAAAGCCCCAGAAATATCCAAAAAGATACCAATCACGTACTTGTGTTCCGACTGGTTAACGGTTCTTCTGACAGAAAGCGCCGCGTCGACTGTTGATTTACCGATGGTGAAGCCATATTGATTACTATGAAATTTTGGGCCGTTCGGTAGTAAACGTGGAACGATGAGGCGCTCAAGAAGTTTCCCCAAAGATGGTAGAAGCGTGATAGGCCGATATGACTTCGGATCATCCGGTGGTTTATCACCACACTTTGGTATTATTCGTATGAAACCGCGTCGCCATTTACGAGGAAAACGCCTTCAGCAATGCATCGGTTATATACAGTTAAGATGGCATCACCCGCTGTTTTACACGCTTCTTTAATCATCCTATTAGATATTTTATCTTCCCCTGATGATTTGTTGACCGGTAGTTTTCTAACAATATTTATAAATTCGTCATTAGATGGTACGTCTGACATTGGTGATTCAGGTGGCACAGGAGCCCACGCTCGAATCTGTTGGTGGTAGACGCTATCGTTAGCCGGCGTTAGCCTATAAAGGGTGTATCTGACATTGACGCACAAACGAGTACCATGGATCCAGTACATGATTCTGAACCCCCCAGTGGTGGATTTGTGCGTCGGCTTTTTCCCGATTAAAAAAAAATAATATGCAGTTTTTTTTTCACTTTAGACCATTCATAATTGCTATACTTTTATAACCAAATAAGATTTTAAAGTAAAAATTAATTATTTCGTTAATTACACAAAAATGCGCAATGTGAACAATACGAGGAAAACTATTCTATCAGCTGATTTAATAGAGTTAGCATCAGGGGTCAACGTCATACCTAAAACACGCACGCTTGCAACGTTCAAAGGCCGAACCGACACTTTTTTTTAAACACTGTTATTTCTGTAACCACTTATTAACGACATAAATGAGTATCATAATTTTGTTAGTGTCATGCGGTGTAACCTTTTCACGAAGTTTGCGTTACGATGGCAGATACACCCTGTATATCTCAATGTTCTTTATGAATTATAGCGGCCGCCAGCGACTTCGTTCGCGTGGAGTTAGTTATGCTCCACTCTTATTGGTCGCAGCGTGATGTTCTACAATGTGTAACATAAAGGGTATATACATAACAAAGGCATGGCATCTTCATATGATATCAAACGATGGTGGAAGGGTGTTTTAATTCTATATCTTTATGTTAGGAAGTTATGAGGAAAAACACCGCCTGTGATAGGCTACTATCATACTAGTCGCACAGAGATAATGAAGACATTTATCGGATTTTGGCAAGTAACGTGACGGGTAACGAGTAGTTATTAACGTATGTAGTGTGCTGCCACGTTTGTTATGATTTTATTTTAAGAAACACGAAACCGAAAATTTGGTACCAATTTTTTGAGTATTTTATTTTGAGTTGAAACCCTTCCGATATCGTTTGATATCATCTAAAGATGGCATGCCCTTGGTATGTATATACCCTTTTTGTTACACGTTGTATAGCCTAAAGCCTTCCTGGATTAATGGGCTATCCAACGCAAAAAGAATTTTTCAAATCATACCAGTACTTCCTGAGATTAGCGCGTTCAAACAAACAAACTCTTCAGCTTTATATATATCAGTATAGATAATAAATACACAGGGGCCACATTATTCAGAAAACTAGCCCCATACACCATGATTTTACTCTTACCTTGAATGGTGTTGGGTATCCCTTAAAAACTCCAAAACTCCCCACAAGAATTAACAGATTGTTGTAGCTCGATGTGCTGTTGTCTGTGCCTTAAGGAGAGGAACCTGAAGGTTATAATAGGGAAGAAAACTGACAAATCTCGCCACTAGAGGCGCTGATATCGTTTGACCCAAATAAACTGTCAAACCCATTGTAATTTGTTCGAGTTCACGTTGTTTATAAAAAATATGCCGCGTTGTGTAGCAATTTGTTGCAATAATAATGGAAATCACTCTTTCCCTAAAGATTATATGCATTTCAATTTAGACCAGAATATATAAATAGATTTCAGTAAAGATTATGTTGATGTCTCTATAGCTTTCTGGGGTCGGTACATCAATTTTTTTCTCTTGAATTTCTTGTTCTTGAGGAAGTAAAGAAGTAAAAATTTCGGTCATACGATTCAAGTCTGGATAATAATTTTAGGTTAATAGCATAGAATAAAGAGAGGGAAGTACGTTATCTTCATACAAGCGGACCGCGCGCGGCTTGTATGTTTGCGCCATAGTATCTATGCGTCGCCGCACGCACACCTAAACACAATATTAGAGTGCCTATGACTGCGCTAGTCGCGGCTAGCACGAAACGAGGTTCGCGCGTCACGGCTTTTCGGCACATTAGCTTTTAAAAAATGATCACATAAACTGCAAAGTTGGTATGTCTATTTATGAACAAATAAAAGACTTATATTTTTCAAATTATATTTCTAAAAGTTATTTACAAGGATACGGATAAATTACACATTAAAGTTTAATAACAACGCGTTTCGTAATAGTCGAAACCGAAGAAAGTAGGTATTTTTCTGTAGCTAATTTGTAATTTTGTATTAAATGTGTGATTCAATAGATGTTATGTTTGTATTATTTATATTTGTATTAATTAAAATAAAAATAAATATGGTTCTTTATGTGTACAAAACTAAAAATAAAAATTACAAAAAAAAAACTGACTAGTATATGTAAACTAAATACTAAGCAAATAATTGAAACATAAGCTCTTAGTGACTAACAGCTTATGTTTCAATTATTTACAAATATTTATAGACTAAGACTTAGTCTATAAATATTTGTTAGCGGTTTGGGCGACAACCGTAACCGACGAAGCGCGGACAGTCGTCAACCCTAAGACAGTAGGCAATTAAATCGCGGATTGGGTCGCAGATAACCTACTTCCCCTCTTTATTCTATGTTAATAGGGTTGAAACTTTCAAAATGTGGCAATAATAAGTACATTAATATTTACTTAAATATAACTAAAGAAACATTAAACCTAATACAAAATTAATGTAACTTAAAAGACTAATAAGTCTGCATTCAGTTTAAAGTCTGGGCATTGTTATTTGCCTGGTAATTAGATCAGCTTTTCGTCCTTTTACTGAAGCTCCTCTAGTCTTTTAACTCCTTTTTTAACTTGAAACAGTCCATGTACGATACATTGCTCTGTTTACCTTCTTTGTTTGCATTCTTTACCTAAAAAAAAACTCGTCAAACACAAAAAAAAAAACTCAACATAAAACGTGATACGACTGACAGCTAATTGTTATGACTGTTATGAGTCAAACGCCATCAGCGACATCGACAAATAGCTTTGCGTTTTCTTCCCCATTGGAAAATCAGTAGTGTTCCTCTTCTTAATTACGAGAATTGGCCTTCAGGCCAATCAAAACATTCACGATATATACGTTTGTTTTGATTAGCCACAGTCTCATATCCGCAATATACAAATTTTCAAAATATAATATAACTAGCTTTCCGCCCGCGGCTTCGCCCGCGTGGAGTTCGGTTATATCGCGCTTTTTAGATTTCCCTCGGGAACATCAAATTTTTCCGGGATAAAAGGTAGCCTATGTTCTTTCTCAGGGTCTAAAGATTGTCTGTGCCAAATTTCATCAAAATCGATTGAGAGGTTTAAGCGGGAAAGCGTAACAGACAGACAGACAGACAGAGTTACTTTCGCATTTATAATATTAGTATGGATTTAATAAAATATATTATAAATATAATAAAAAATTCTCCAGTCCCAGCGTTTCTCCTCGAACTTCTCCAAAACGGCTGAATCTATTATACAATATGTAAAGAAAACCCTGTCCGATCCGTGAAGGTATTGTTAGGTATCGATAACTGATTCTACTAATGCCCACAAAGATCGGCAAAACTTTAAAAAAAAATCCCCCTAAAAAAATAAATATCATTTCGCAAAAAGAGGTAACTTAATACATGTGCGCTAAGCAACCCCTTCCTCGGGCGGCGGGGGGCAGGGCACGCGGCACCTGTGACGTGGTCGCGTCGCTATTCGCTTATAACAATACCGGTGTTGTCACTTTTTAAAAATTACCAAATTTCGGGGAAATTGGAATTAATTCCCGGGAAAAAAGGATTATTTCAAAATTCATTAGTATTTTTACTATGATGATTATGTAAAATTTTATATCATATTTGGTCAAGTGATTACCTAACCTTTATTATCCTTAAGGGTCGGACAGGGTTTTCTTTACATATTGTACATTCGTTAGGCATGACAAGAGGTTTATCTATTTTGTATTGTATATTACTACTACTTACGCTGCTGAAACAGCGAGGCTCAGCCACTGCTAGTGTAAATATAAAATATTTCTGTTTCTAATATGTATTATATTTAATAATTGGTAGTGCACGTTTATTTGAACGTAACCTTTCCAAAGATAGGTTATATCTGGAAAAGCGTGCAACATGGAATCATTCATCACTTACCTTTCTAAATTAAGAAAACAATATTTTCAGGAAGGCGAGATCTGGTACCGTGGTCCCAACTTAATGTCTAGCTACTATGAGAATGACGAAGCGACCAAAGAAGTGTTAACGGAAGACGGCTGGTACAAGACCGGGGACATTGGGCGGTATGACGAGAAGAAATACCTATACGTTACTGATAGGCTCAAGGAACTTATTAAGGTAAATTTATGTTATACTAGCTGTGCCTCGCGGTTTCACCCGCGTAAGCTTCGAACCGAAAGAGCTCAGTTGATATAAAATAAGCGCCTGTTAAAATAATTGGAGCACTATGTACGTCCGCGTTTGCTCCCGTTTTCCCAACATATTTTGTTCCTGCTCTGCTCCTATTGGCCATTGCGGGATGTTTTATAGCCTATGTACTTTCTCAGGCTCTAGACTATCGGTGTACCAAATTTCATTACAATCGGTTCAGTAGTTTTGGCGTGAAAGCCGGACAGACAGACAGAGATACTTTCGCATATAATACTTAATATTAGTATGGATTGTTGTGGAAAGCCTTGGGGGAAGCCTTTGTCCAGCAGTGGACATCTAGAGGCTGAAGAAGAAGAAGATGTTATATTGTTAGCAAGAGACTGACATGCAACAATACATTTCAACACACACATAAAATAGCTCAGCCTTTGTCCAGCAGTGGACATCTAGAGGCTGAAGAAGAAGAAGATGTTATATTGTTAACAAGAGACTGACATGCAACAATACATTTCAACACACACATAAAATAGCTCAAATAGAAGTCATTCTTAATTCTTGCTAGACTTGCTTAAATAAATTAATTACAAGCTTATTTAACATACAATGTACTTATCATCATAACTAGCTTATAATGTTCCCACTATTGAGACACAGGCCTCCTCTTAGTGAGAGGGAGTGGGCCATAATCTACCACGCGGACCCAGTGCAATCCAGTGTGCGGGCAATGTACCTATGTTCGGGTGATATCTTGCAAGTTTGCAACTCAATTTTGAAGCAAATGTCTTTACCGATATTTCTGATTTTGTACACCTACACGTTCTGTTTGTATGATAATGGCAATGCATGGTTAACTGTGTGACGTCATTCTAAATCCAACATTGTGTTATACTTAAGATAGTAGCTCAATTTTTTTCTCGGATCATAAAATCCATTAACTTGTTTACAATTTAAATACGTCGATAACGATACGTCGATACTAACTGAGACTTAAACAAGTTAACATAATACATATAATGAACATGAACAGAACATAATATCTTTTTTTTTTTTTATAAGTTATAAACAAGCGCTTGACCGCAATCCCGCCTGATGGTAAGCAGTGATGCGATCATTGATGGTAAATCGCGCTAGTTTATTATGAGCCTATTCACTCTAGCCTTGAAGACACTCAAATTGTAATGTGACGGAAACACCGTCGCTGGCAAATTGTTCCAGTCCCTCGATGTACGCGGTATAAAAGAGGAAGCGAAACGCTTCGTCCGGGTCGCAGTGGTATCAACAACGTAAGGGTGGAAACTCGCCGTACGACGGGTCGTCCGAAGGTGGAACGGTGATGGGGGAATTAAATCATGCAATTCCCTTGCACACTCACCAGAATGCAACCTATAGAAGACCGAAAGGCTGGCTACTCTACGCCTGTGCTCCAGGCTTTGGAGACCGTTTCGAGTTAAGTCTGGGTCGCCAATCAGCCTCTTCGCACGCCTCTCCACTGAATCCAAAGTATCCAGGTGACATTTCGCAGCACCAGCCCAAATGTGGCTGCAGTACTCTACACACGAGCAGACTTGTGCTTTGTACAACATTAGAAGCTGCCCCGGTGTGAAGTACCGCCGGACCCTTGCGATAACGCCAAGTTTTCTAGCAGCCACCCTGGCCTTGGACTCAATGAACCGCCCAAAGTTAAGGTTCGAGGAAATCTCTACTCCCAAAAGGTGAAGGCGGTTGGTGCACTCCAAGGATACATTCTGAAAAGTACTAGCCAAGGTGAACGGGCTCCTTTTGGCGGGGAAAAGACACGCCTGTATTTTGGCGGCATTGAATGCTACAAGATTGGCTTTGCCCCATTCGGAGACTGCCTGTAGTGCAGCACTCGTACGCTCTACCATAGCCTCTCTTTCGGACCAGATTGCTTCCTTACTAGCCCGAGCTTCCGGCAGATATCTCTCCACAACTGTGCTGTCATCTGCATACCCATAGATACCGGGCATCAGCAGATCGTTAATATGCAGCAGGAACAGAGTTGCAGCGAGAACAGACCCCTGAGGAACACCGGCATTGGTCGACATGGGCTCCGATGAGCATCCGTCGACAACAACTCGGAGGGACCGTTCAGTCAGGAAGTCTTTAACCCAGCCAGTCAGGCCAGCGGAAACGCCGTACGCTGGAAGTTTACTCAAAAGGCCAGCGTGCCATACCCGGTCGAAGGCCTTCGAGACATCAAGGGAGACGGCAATCGCTTCCCCATTTTTCTCGAGGGCCTCGCCCCACAAGTGAGTGGCATACACTAGTAGGTCCCCAGTTGACCGATTGCGCCGAAAACCGTACTGTCGGTCACTGAGGAGATCGTTACCTTCCAGGTAAGCCAAGAGGCGCGAATTCAATACACGCTCCATAATCTTGCAGAGTATGGAGGTTACCGAAATCGGCCGATAGTTGGTAGGATCGGCACGACTACCCTTTTTGGGCACGGGCTGCACGTTGGCAAGCTTCCAGGACTTGGGCACTATACCAGTCCCAAATGAGAGGCGATACAGGCGCGTCAATACAGGAGACAACTCGGGCGCACATGCCTTAAGAACAATCGCTGGTATACCATCTGGACCACTAGCCTTATTCACGTCCAGACGACACAGTGCTCTCAGGACCTCCTTGTTCCTAATGCGAATCTCCGGCATTGAAGCTCCGCAATGAGGTAAATTAGGTGGAGTAGCACTGCCAGTATCAAGACGCGAACTATGGGCAAAGAGAGATGCAAAGAGACCTGCTTTCTCTCTCGCCGTATGGGCCAGTGTTCCATCAGGCCTTACCAGCGGAGGCAGTGTGGGTCGACAGAAGTTCGCCTCGACCGATTTGGCAAGGGACCAAAAAGATCTGCTACCGGATGGCTGCGCAGATAGCTTGTTGCCAATATGGGTAATACGGTCGAAACGAGCCCTCTTAAGCGCCTTTTTGTAGGACTTGGCAGCACTGTTAAAGGCTCTCTTCTTTGAGCTTAGATTCGGAGCTCTGCGGTCACGAGCGTCAACCCAGGTGAGAAATGCCGCGTGCTTAAGCTGTTCAGCTTGGACACAATCGGCATTGAACCATGGGCGAGCTGAGCCACCGACGGGCACGTCGCTGAAGGGGATAAAATACTCCATAGCTTGACGCACCACGTCGGTTATAGCGTCCGCACAGCTCGACGGTTTGTCAGAAGAGAAGCAGACCTGCTGCCAAGGATAAGACGCAAAGAAGTGGCGCATCTCATCCCAATCTGCTGACTTGTATCGCCACAATCTCCGTTCACCACGAGAGTCGTGATCTGGAGGGGAGAAGGATGACACAGACTTCACCAGACAGTGGTCTGAAGTTCCCAACGGTGAGGAAACTGTTACAACACATCTGTCCGGATCAGTGGTCAGCAGAAGGTCCAAACAGTTGGCAGTGTGGCCAACTACATCAGGCACCCTAGTCGCTTGCTCTACCAGCTGGGAAAGGCCCATAAAAAGCGCGAAGTTTCGTGCTTCTTTCCCAGCGTGGTCGGTCCTCTGGTATGGGAAGAGCCAGTCCTGGTGGCAGGCGTTGAAGTCCCCCAGAGCGACGAACTGAGCGTCAGGGTGCCGATGCAGCGCATTGTCAGCAGCCTCACTGAGGTGGTCGAATAACCGAGTTGTCTCCTGATCACCGCTGTGCGATCGGTAGACACAGGTGTAGACAATTTTGTCTACACCAGTGTCAACCAACAGCCATAAGGTCGATAGATGAGGGTCTTCGAGGTGACGGAGACGCCGGCAATAGATGTCATTGCGGACATACACACAGACCCCAGCACGCTGCAGGAAATGATGCTCCAAAGAGTATCCCGGGTAGTTGAGGTATACCGCATCAGACGGACATCTGATCTGGGTCTCCTTCAAGAAAAGTAGGTGAGGCTTTTCAGTCTCAAGGTGGTGGTGGACTGCATCGATATTGGAGTGCAGACCTCGAATGTTTGAGAGGTGCACTTTAAACGAGAGGACGTGCGCCCGCTGTGCACACCTACTTTTCTTATTTGTACTTTTCATCTTTGATTTTAAATTGAGTGAATAGGAAGGAAGACGGCAGTTGAGCGAGGTGAAGCAATGTTAAACCCAACAACACTACCAACGATGCCGCGCCAAAGGGAGGTTGATCTGGAGACTGCGGGGACGCCCGAACCCCCCCAGGGATCGCCATCGGGTCCTCTCGTCCGGTCGCCAACCGGCACAATGGGGCCACCCTGGGATTTTTCGCAGTTGGCGGGGCAGCCTTTCGTGTGTGGCTGGCACACTACTTGGGCCCCCAACTACCTGCGGTCGGCCAGCAGAGCACCGTGTTTCGGATCCCGCTACCCTCCAGGACCAAACTCCCGACACAACAACATTTGGCAAATCGTACCCGGCACACATCGCAACACAACTGCTCAGACCCGTCCTCCGTACGGCTTCACCAGACATCATGCCGGAACACGACGAATCGCTTGGCGACATGACTTTGTCATTGACACTACATTATTACGAGTACTTAGTTATGGTCCGGTCTAGTCTCATTTGAAGGTTGTGGGTTGAAACCTAACAGGTACTATAATCTTTTATCATGTCTTAAAACAATAAAAAACGAAGATATCAACCCGCACTTGGCCCATGTGGTGGATTACGGCCCATTTCCTCTCACGTAGAGAAAGAAGGTCTGTGTCCCAACAGGGGACACGTTATAGGCTGATTATGTTTATGCTTATTCTAAACGAATCTATATTGACGTTAGTTAATAGTACGATTTATCTGCGTTTAAGAATTCCATGTTCTCGGTGGTAGGCCATAACATTGGCTGCCGGCAGAAATTACCACCCACCAGACAAAGTCTTGCCGCCAAGCGATTCGTCGTGTTCCGGCATGAGGTCTGGTGAAGTCGTACGGAGGACTGGTCTTAGCAGTTGTGTTGCGATGTCAGTCAGGAGTTTGGTCGTGGAGGGTCTCCAGATCAATCTCCCTTTGGCGCAGCGTCGTTGGTCGTGTTGTTGGGTCTAACATTGCATCACACTCACACCTCATAACTCAGTTTTTTGAGTGAATAGGCTCTTAATAAACTAGCGTGCTTTACCATCAACGATTGCATCGCTGCTTATCAACAGGCGGGATTGCAGTGAAGCACTAGAATATGACTATAAAAAGATATATTTCTAACATAAAAAAAAAAACAATAATTATTATTCTTTGGTTTAACAGGTCAAAGGCTTCCAAGTACCTCCGGCCGAACTGGAAATGGTGTTACGAACACACCCGAAAATCCTCGACTGTGCCGTCCTTGGTATACCCGACCCGGTCTCAGGAGAAGTGCCCAAAGCCTTCATAATACCACAACCTGGTCAAACAGTCAAGGAAGAGGAAATTCTAGAACATGTTAATAGTAAAGTCACCTTCTATAAACGATTAAAGGCAATTCAGTTCGTTGGGGATATACCTAAGAACCCTGCGGGCAAGATTCTGAGGAAGAAATTAAGAGAACTGTACTGTTAGCATTTATATGTTAAAGAAGATTTTGGTGTGATTGTATAGACGATATGCAAGTACGTGTTGTTAGAATTTTATAATTTGTAAAGTAGTCGAGATTTTTTACTCGAATCCTAAGATCAGCGTAATATAGGTATCAAATGACCAATGAACTACATAAATATGCAGTGTATAGATACTTCTTAATGCTGAATTAGTCACTGTGACAGCACAATATCGCTCATACTAAAATATATGGAATATAGTTCTGCAACGCTTCGATAGATGGCGTTGTATAAATCACGCGCAATCCTGAATCGCGGTGTCAAGATTCTCCGTGGTTGAATGACCCTCCTCAATTTTCAATGTCTGAAATACATTCACTTTATTTATTTATTATTTTAATTATTTTATTATTAAGCGTAAGTCAATTTTTGTAAGCTTACGGGATGTTCGGGGCTCGCTCCACTCTAGAGGTGAGACGTACTAGGCAAAACGCGTACTGAGTCTTGCGAGTACGAGTACGTGTAAAAACCTATTCCAAAAACCTGTTCCTCGAGTATTTTGAAGTACGCGTCCTGTATTATGTTATGCGTCGGTCGGTGCTTCCGTCAATCCAATCTCTAAAGACGATATAAAACATAAGTTTTGTATTGAAAACACCCATGCATCACCAGACGTTCCACCTCTCATCCCAAT
Organism: Sesamia nonagrioides; assembly: GCA_017933935.1. Lineage (NCBI taxonomy): Eukaryota > Metazoa > Arthropoda > Insecta > Lepidoptera > Noctuidae > Sesamia > Sesamia nonagrioides. The sequence goes on along the minus strand of JADWQK010002049.1, from coordinate 1,633,231 downwards.
CCAATTCAGTATATTTCAAACCTAGCAAATTATAGTTATTGAAGCCAAAAGTTAATTAAAAAAGAAAACCCACACACCAAAGTCTCACTATCTCAAACTAGGCACAGATATGAATTATTTGTAAGAACTAAGACTCCGTCGTTGCAGTACGTAAATAACTGAATAAATTCAATCTTTTTTAAACCGTTTCTTCAAAATTCAAATAATCATTAAAACGAGCGAGATAGAAACACATAATGCTTTTGCGTGAAAATTTGCATCGATGCAATTAAACCGAAACTTTAAAAACTCAGTCATATGGTCGATATTAAATCCGCGGTATTCATTTCACTCACACATTGATCGAGCGCGGCTCGCATATGAAACACGTAAAGCGATGTGCACATCCCTGAGTCGTACTAGCCACAAAATAGATACTATTTTGTTTTGTGTACGAACACGTCCTAGCGGATCTGTAAGTTTGCATATGTATTTGAGTTCGATACTTCAAAATACTCGATACGCGTTTGAACGCCGATGCGAAACCTAGTTTTAAAAAGTATGACGTGAAACCTATTCCATAAACCTGTTCCAGTACATACGTCTCACCTTTACTCCACTCCCGCCGCTAGAAGTGGGTCGGTCCGTGTTTTTGCAATACCGAAAGGCGAAACTATGTATTGGTATGAAACGCGATAACGGGTATTGAAACTATTTATTTTAGTAACTATCTAACTATTTATTGGCGATACCGAGGTCGGTGGCGGTGTGTTTACCTTTGGCGGGTATTGAAATTACTCGTTTCGTGGATAACTAAGTTTTCAGTGTTTTTCGGTATTAGTTTTAAATGAATTTTAGAAATTAAAATACAATATTTGTGAAAATATGTAGTTTTTTATGAGAGTTATCGTGTATCAGTGTGTTTTATGATGCTTGGGGTGTAAAGACATTGGAATATAAAATACTAGCTTTCCGCCTGCGGCTTCGCCCGCGTGGAGTACGGTTATATCGCGCTTTTTAGATTTTCCTCGGGAATATCAATTTTTTTCCGGGATAAAAGGTAGCCTATGTTCTTTCTCAGGGTCTAAAGATTGTCTGTACCAAATTTCATCAAAATCGGTTGAGAGGTTTAAGCGGGAAAGCGTAACAGACAGACAGACAGAGTTACTTTCGCATTTATAATATTAGTATGGATTACCTATAACATAAACAGTACTATTTATGGTTTGAAACGACCATCTCTACACTGCAATCCGAAGGCCGACCCGCGGCGGCCGCAGTGTAGAGGTGAGACATACTAGGCAAAACGCGTACCGAGTCTTTTCGAGTACGTGACACTGACAAAGCCTATTCCAAAAACCTGTTCCTCCTCCAGTATTTTGAAGTACGCGTCTTGTATTATGTTATGCGTCGGTTGTTGCTTCCCTCAAATGTCAATCCAATCTCTAAAAACGATATACTAACATAAGTTTTGTATTGAAAACACCCATGCAACACCAGACCTTCCACCTCTTCCCAATCCAATTCAGTATATAGAGAACCTAGCAAATTATAGTTATTAAATCAAAAAGTTAATTAAAATAGAAAAACAACAGACACCAAGGCGGCATTCATTCTCACTATCACAAACTAAGCACAGATATTTATTATTTGTAAGAACTAAGACTCCACAGAGCAAGTAATCACTACGTTTTAAGAGACGGGGCTCCCTAACAAAAAAAAAAAACTTATACGAATGTATGAAATACATGGACTGCCTCAATGCCAACCTAACGAACCTAACTAAAACCACAGATAATTTATTAGTAAGAATTTAATTTACACACATCAATGTCGCCAACATGAAGAAAAAAAAAATAGAGATGTAGCGTTATCGATAAAATGGGATCGGTAACATTATTAATAATATTTCATTTTCTCAAATAATATATATATAGATATATAAATCAGTTTATTTTATTTTTGTTACATTAAAATAAATAATATTTAATGAATTAAACTGCCGCATTTTCTGCCGCCACTGAATGATCTGGACTCCGGGTGTGTTGTTTCTGGAAGTTCTGCAGTTCTGCAACAAATATGGAATATATTGTATGTTTGTATTGAATAGGCTTCGAAAATGATAAATCGATTTCATAAATTCATTAAATACTATTATTAAAATAAAAAATAATATGTAAGTATTTGATGAATTTACTACTGCCGCATTTTCCGCCGCCACGGACTGTTCTGGACTCCGGGTGTGTTGCTGTTGTTTCTGGAAGTTCTGAAACAAATATGGAATTTTATTAATGAAATTAGGGGCATCAAATTGTAGGTATTGGTTTTCTACAGCTTCTTAAGCTATATGGCGCGGGAAGTCATTCAATATGTCATCGCTCAGGGGCTCAGCCATAATTCAGATACACGGAACAGCATTTCTTCCAAGTTGTCTTTTTCTTTTTAAAATCCCTAAGTAGAAAATGCTTTCCACAAATATATTTCAATTGGTGCAATTTTTCTATAGGCACATAGGCAAAGTCCTCTTTATCCGTTATTTTTACCCATTGTTTGCACCTACAAAGTCAAATAATTGATGAATACCATTAATGCAAAAACTATTTCTATTTGTCAGAACTCAGTCGCTGAACTGATTTTAATGAAAACTGAATTTAATGATGTTATGAACTTATAAATACCACTGATACAAAAAAAAAGGATTTATCGATAGTCGATAAAAAATTGGACTACACTAGTGTTGACTACGTAAAATTTATTAAATATATTTATGTAATTTGCAGATTTATTTTCAGAAATATGTCCTAAAATTCCATATATTATAAGATATTGATTTAGAGTATAGTCAATTCGTAAAATGCACTAACCGATCTTCATCCAATGGAAATTGAACCATAAATGTTGAGTTTTGTTTTCCACACGACTTGTTCTCACTTCACATATTTAACACGTTACAACTGGCATGTTTATAGATAAAAACTACACAAATTAAAAAGAAATAAATAAATATAATACGCAAATTAAAAATAAACAAATACAATAGGCAAATTAAATAAATAACTTAATTTTAAAACAGCAGATTCAAACAACAACAGATAGCTTGTAATTAACTCACATTGACATAATTTTACTTTTTGACGTTGACGGTGACGAATCTAAAACAAGAGAATCAGAGATGTCATAGCAACCATTTGAATAAATGTACTTACTTCCCTACTTTGACGGCTTCTGCCGCCATTAAAATTTCCATGCATTTCATTCTTCTATTTTTTTGTTCTAAGTTACACCAACCTGTAACACTCCGTCGTTGCAGTACGTAATTAACTGAATAAATTCTTTCTTGTAACCGTTTCTTCAAAATTCAAATAAGAATTAAAACTAGCAAGATAGGAACACATAATGCTTTTGCGTGAAAATTTGTATCGATACAATTAAACAGAAACTTTAAAAACTCAGTCATATGGTCGATATTAGATCCGCGGTATTCAGTTCACTCACACATTGATCGAACGCGGCTCGCGTAGGAAACACGTAAAGCGTCGCGTCGTGCAGATCCCTGAGTCGTACTAGCCACAAAATATATACTAGTTTTGTTTTGTGTACGAACACGTCCTAGCGGATCTGTAAGTTATAGTGGTAGGTAGGTATAGTAGGTGTAGTTAGTTTGTGTGCATATGTATTTGTGTTCGATACTTCAAAATACTCGATACACGTTTAAACTCCGATGCGAAACCTAGTTTTTAAAAGTATGACGTGAAATCTATTCCATAAACCCACGGAATAGTTAATAAGACTGGAAAGGCCGTGTAGGCGTGGCAGGCGTGCCACACATGTGAGACGCAAATCTTATGTCGACCGAACGTCCGAAACATTCATTTAGTATTCTTAAAAGTACTTCACGAGTCGCAGCTTCGCTTTAAAATGCCGTATCGTGCAATTATAACATGCAGGGCAAAAAGCCAGACCTCAACTATACAATGAGGTGGGGTATCTTTCCATCGGTAAGTCGAAAATACTATTATGTTGTAGTAAAATTTGTAAAAAACACAAAAATATACTGCAAACAATGATATTCCAAACTTTCATGATATTATTGCATCAAGGAAGAAAAAAAATTACATTGCTCGGTTTGTCTTCGCTTTGGAAAAACAATAAGAAAGTCCGCGTACGATGTAGTGAATCCAATCCGTCCTCTACACTTTACTCATTGTCATTTTGTCCTTTGCCCTGATTGGCCGAAATGCAGGACGCCATGTTTATTTATAGTGAGGTGACCATGTGGTTAATTAAAATTATTGATAGAATTGAGAAATATACGAGTATGACAAATATATTGTTTGAATCATTTTATATTTAATTAATAATATTATATTTTTAGTTAGACATATTTAAATAATATATTACTAATTGTTTAAAGAAAGCCTTCGTAATTTTTATGTAGGTACGACATTTTTTTACACATTTTTGCTAAATTCTCGATAACTAAAAGTCTTATCACCACAAAACTTTTTGTAAAACTGTTTTACACCTAAACCTTTCATTCAACTCTAATTTTATGTTGATATCACCATAAACAAAAAAATCACATTTTCAAGTTACGTAAATTTATAAGTACAATTTTTTTTTAAACCCCCTACAAATTACTTAAAAATCATATAACTGGAATCTTATGTAAACTTATATGTAAAGATCCCAATTCTTACGAAACTAGATACATAATGAGAACACAATCCTTTTCTGTCAATTTTATCGATATAAATATCGACCTTTTGGTCGCCGTAGCGTGTATGAGAAATTTGTGAATGTAGGAGTGTACGTCAAATGCACTGTTGAAGTTAGTGTGATCACCAATTACAAACTTATAATCGAAGTGCGAGTATTTATTTGTGTGCGTAATGCGCTTCCGTATTGGTCTCTTGCTTACAGGTGATTTATAGAGGGAAATCAAGCGGCGACACGCGTTCTAATACTAATCCCGAACTATTACCATTCTAATATCATTATCTCTTCTGTGCATAAACCTGTACCAGTATACATATACGTCTCATCCAGAGGCGGCGTTACGCGTGGGCGACGTGGGCCACCGCCTACGGCCTCGCGGTACAAGGGGCCTCGCGCCTTCAAATATTTGTATGTATTGCTTCAAGGCAAGAAAAAAAAAGATATAAATTAACTGTATTGAGAAAATTATTTTTATAGTCTGGCAACATTTGCTTACGTTGAGTAACTACCGCGAGTAAATCTTTGCCGCCCACGACCCGTGCGGGGAATACCTTGTTTTCTTTGTTTATTTCTTTACTAGGAAGCGAACCAATCAAACCAAACTTATATTTAATTGCCTGTACTATTAAATATAAGTTCTTTACAGCTAAAAAATGTACCTAGTTATAACATTTTTTTTTCAAACATATTCAGCCATAATCCATACTAATATTATAAATGAGAAAGTAACTCTGTCTGTCTGTTACGCTTTCCCGCCTAAACCTCTCAACCGATTTTGATGAAATTTGGCACAGACAATCTTTGGACCCTGAGAAAAAACATAGGCTACCTGTTATCCCGGAAAAATTTGATATTCCCGAGGGAAATCTAAACAGCGCGATATAACCGAACACCGCGCGGGCGAAGACGCGGGCGGAAAGCACACAATCTTTAGACCCTGAGAAAGGACATAGGCTACCTTTTATCCCGGAAAAATTTGATGTTCCCGAGGGAAATCTAAAAAGCGCGATATAACCGAAATTTACGCGGGCAAAGCCGCGGGCGGAAAGCTAGTCAGATATAAAATTTACAAAGAAATTTATTACAGTTACAGGAAGATTCTGTACATAATATTTAGTAAGTGGTATGTTACCTATACTGTTTTTATAGAGACCTAGCAATGCATGAAAGAGTAACAGACATCCATCTTCATATGCGTTAATATTATACCATACTAGCCCCGCACGATGATATTGCGATTGGCGGCCATCTTGGTGACGTAGTCTAACTCGCACCGTCGGTACCGTTCGCAAGTTCAGTCCGCGCTTACCCACTTACGCACATCGAATATTTTTGTTAGCTTTTTGTTTTTGTTATCCTGTTTTATTGTTGTTCTTCAGTTTTGTTGTTTAGTTTTGTTAGCTGTTACTCGTTAAAATGAGTAAGAAATTAATTAATAGTCGTGCTCGTGAAATTATAATTAAAGTGGACAATTATTTTGTTATGGAGAAAGAGGACTGTAAGTTAGTTCTTGAAAGTATAAACCATGCTTTAAAAAGTGCTTCGGACATTTTAATACCGAAGCAACTGCTTATAGTTATTAAAAATATTTTGCAAAATTCTATCAAAGTCACGGAGTGTGTGGCATGTGCCACAGGCGTTGCAAAAAATACTGGGACGAAATTGATACGAGAGCATGAGTCAGCAACAGCCAGTGGCAGCAAAATGAGAACTCCTACTAAAGGAAAAAGACAAAAGAAGAAATATTTCGACGGGTTTTCCTTAACAGCTTTAAGAAATATTATAGATTCAATGTATACGGTGAGGAGAGAAATACCCACAATGCGCAAAATCTTGGCGGCTTCAAAAGTAGACCTTAATTATACTGGTAGTGAAACTACATTAAGAAAAATAATTAAATGTGATTTGGGCTACCAATTTAAACGATGCTACCAAAAAAGACTGGCCCCAATTTAAAGACCCCAAATTCAAGCGTGGAGGGCTAAATATTAACGACGTATGAAAGAAAATTACTCGCTTGGTGAAAAATAAAAGACAAAAGACCCGTTATTTATCTCGACGAAACGTGGATACACGCACACTACACGGTAGAAAAATGTTGGCAAACAGCAACCGATGGAGTGAGATGGAACGACAGCCCCGGTCGCCGATGGATAAAGAAGTTAAAGCGGTTTTGTTGACTATGCCCTTTTAATGTTTAAAGCAGATACCAAAACGGGGGATTACTATGATCAAATGAATGCTGAGAATTTCACCAAGTGGCTTACAGAAAAATTAGTACCCAACATACCACGCAACTCCAAAATTGTGATGGACAACGCCCCTTATCACAGTAGGGATGAGAATAGGCCACCAAGTATGAACAATAAAAAACAGTTGATTGTTGAGTGGCTACAAGATCACAACATCGACTTTCCCAACGACAGTACAAAACCTAAACTGTATTTATTAATTAAACGGCACAGACCGCCGAAAAATTATAAAATTGACAATTTATTAGCTGGCAATGGCCATGAAGTCGTTAGATTACCACCTTACAACTGCGGCCTCAACCCCATTGAGTACATCTGGAACCTGGTAAAGACGAGGGTGTCAGAAAAGAATGTGTAGCAGTTGGAAAGTCGCATTGAAGTTCTGACGTTGGAGGCGTCGGAGTCAATAACTCCAGATGACTGACGAAAGGAAGTCAATCATGTTAAACGGCTTGAAGAGGAATATTGGAATAAAGATCGAATAACTGACGAGTTATTTGTCATAAATACGGCGACGACAGTGAATCGGAAACGACAGACACAGAAAGCAGTTCTGATTCGGAAGACTATATACATTTTTTTACATATTATCCTGGTTTTATTTATAAGCTGATAGATGTAGGTAGTAATTAAAACATGACTACTACACAGTGGACTCTGGTTCAATTCCCGCTCGCAAATTAACAGAAATGTAGTTAGAAAAAAATAGTATACATGTAAGAAAGATATACGAATAAGTATATTTTTCTTACGTCTACAAAAATTATTTCCTTGAAATTTTTAATAATGAAAGTTTGTTTGTCAGAATATGGGTGAGTAGGTAACCCTTAACCCTAATATTAATTTATACATACACTCTTTATAAAGAGTGTAATAAAATTATATAATACAAATAAACCCTTAACCCTAATATTAATTTTGCATTTAACATTCTTTTGCTAGCTGTCCTTTTGTGTGACAGATGACGTCACAACGCTGTTATTGTGACAAGGTTCCATCGCAATATCATCGTGCGGGGCTTATACATAATTATATTTAGTAGGAAGCAGAATAAAACATATCGGGAAATTGAAGAAAATTTATATTTTGTGTTAAGATTAAATTATACAAGGCAAATTCACTTTGTTGAACTTCAGGCTTTAAACCTTGCCATATTTTGAACTTCATACAGTCCATGTTTTTTTTAAATAAGGACTTGTTCGCTGTCGGAATAGAGTTTGAAATACAATACTGAGTCGGCGGTTTAGTCCTAAGCTAAAGTTAGAACACGTTTTATATTGACAGTATTTGTCAAAATTCGATTTTTTAATTATGCTTATGGTGTAGAAATAATTAATTATAAGGATTTTTATGATCTTATTTTTATGTTAGTATTTTCTCAACATAGCTTGCAATAATGAACTAGTCTATAATGTAGTTTGTTAAACAAAGTAATTTACTTTTTATACGTACATTTATTTCATAATTATCTACCTTAAGTAATTAATATTTTATCAATGTTTTTGTTTATGACATCATATAATAAGTTTTTTTATAATCATATAATAGGTTTTTTTTATAATATTTTTGTAAATGTATCATAGACTAGGGTTGTAACGGAGGCTTGTTAGCGGAGGCGGATGCGGAGGCGACGAGTCTCACCTCGGAGGCGGAGGCGGAGGTGAAAGTACATATAGATAAAAATGAAATTTATGGTTAATTAAAACATTTTTTTTATTTTAAATACGTACATTAATAGTAGTATACTTGGTAAAAAAAATATTACCTTCTTGTAATGAAAATTATGGAGAAACAAATTGTGTTTGCCGCATTCCCGCCTCGCGCTACTTGATTCTTGACTATTTCGCGCTCAAAACGCGACCGGACGGCTGTCGAGCGTCGCAGCTCGAGCGTTATTTATTTTATAAATACCTAAATAAACCTCCGTTATAACTCCGCAAAAGTTGTGTGTTGAGGCGGAGGCGGAAGCGAAGATACAATTTTTTGCGGAACTTCCGCAGTAACGGAAGCGGAGGCGAAGCTCCGTTACAACCCTATCATAGACCATTACTTTTATAGAGTGTCCTAAAAGGTTTAAGTCCGTTGTTACTCATCAAATTAAGTAATCAATATTTTATCAATGTCTTTGATTATGACATTATCGGTAATAGGTTTTTTTTATAATATTTTTGTTAATGTATCATAGATCATTACTTTTATAGAGTGGGTACTTGGGAAAAGTGTAAAATGCTATTTTGAAGTATCCTAAAAGGTTTTAAGTACGTTGTTACTCATCAAATCAGTCTTTTAATAATCACAATTTTATTGTTTTTTAATAATTTGATGCCTAGAATGACAAAAATACTGAGGTGACGGCTAATGGGTATTCATGTACGTACCAATATGTATTGACCCCGATTCAATGCATCTTCCTCTTTCTACTTGATTAAGAAAAGGACGGATTTTTTTTTTTTTTTTTATTATATTATAAACTAGCGCTTGACCGCAATCCTGCCTGGTGGTAAGCAGTGACGCAGTCGTTGATGGTAAAGCGCACTAGTTTATTAAGAGCCTATTCACTCTAGCCTTGAAGACACTCAAATTGTAGTCCGACGGAAACACCGCCGCTGGCAAACTATTCCAGTCCCTCAGTGTACGCGGTATAAAGAAGGAGGCGAAACGCTTCGTCCGGATCGTAGTGGTGTTAACAACGTAAGGGTGGAAACCAGCCGTACGACGGGTCGTCCGCTGGTGGAATGGAGATGCGGGAATTAAATCATGCAATTCCATCGCACACTCCCCGAAATGCATCCTATAGAACACCGAAAGGAAATAAATAATAGTTTAATCCATCTTAAAACTATCTATACACCATCCACGGGATAATATTAGATATTTAAACAAACCCTTTTTACAGTACGTTAAACCAATTTGTCTTATATTGCGTTGGCCTTATGGCAAACGGTAGTTGCAATAAAAAAAAATAGTTTGCATTGTGAGCATGTTTTCTTTTACTGCCATCTTTATGCCCACGAAATAGAAATCAAAATCGGTTGAAAGGACTATAAGAAGGCTTAGTTAAATGTCTAATTCTATACAAAATGGAGTCTAGATACCGCTTCACTGATTGCTACATCGCAGTCTAAAAATCATACAGTCGTCCAACGAAGACGTCTAGACAGGGCAATCGTGCGGGGTGTGAGGGGCGAGAAGCGGCACCCGAGCTGCGAACAAAACGATGTTAGTAGTTCGGGATATATTAGGTATCAAGAGCTAGCGCGCGTTTGTTTTTTATTTATGGCATTATCATGACATCGATTCATTGACATCACTTACCATTATAATTCCTGAAATATTTCTTTTTTAATTATTAAAGCTTTTTGTATACGCTTCATCTGCATTTTTTATTGTTATACTCAACTCCATAATAATACATGCAGTAAAGAGCGGGTTAAAAATTGTTTTCATTATTACATTAATATGTAATATTGTTTAATTTATAATACAGATATCGATGTTGATTTGCAATAAATAAATAATTTCATAAATATTGTTTACTAGCGGCCGCCAGCGACTTCGTTCGCGTGGTTAAGTTATGCTCCGCTCCTATTGGCCGCAGCGTGATGTTATATAGCCTAAAGCCTTCCTGGATTAATGGGCTATCCAACGCAAAAATATTTTTTCAAATTGGACCAGTAGTTCCCGAGATTAGCGCGCAAAAACAAACAAAATGTAAAGAAAACCCTGTCCGATCCGTGAAGGTATTGTTAGGTGTCGATAACTAATTCTACTAATGCCTACAAAGCCGGGCTAAACTTAAAAAAATATCACCCTAAAGAAATAAATATTATTTCGCAAAAAGAGCTAGCTTAATACATGTGCGGTTAGCAACCCAACCGCGGGGGGCGGGGGACAGGGCACGCGGCACGTGGTCGCGTCGCTATTCGATCATAATAATACCGGAGTTGTCACTTTTTAAAAAATTACCAAATTTTCGGGAAATTGGAATTAATTCCCGGGAAAAAAGGATTATTTCAAAATTCAATAGTATTGTTACTATGATGATTATGTAAAATTTTATATTATATTTGGTCAAGTGTTTACCTAACCTTTATTATCCTTACGGGTCGGACAGGGTTTTCTTAACATATTGTATATTAGTATAGATTTGTGAAAATTCTGGCCGATGCGTTACTGTTCAGACGATGTCTGCATTTTACACGAGATCAAAGGCGGCGTCTTACTGTATGATTTTTATACTGTGGCTTTAGTGCAAACACACCTTTTATCAGACCGTCCAGATAAAAGTGCCTAAAAAAAGTGGGTATCAAATTAAGTAAGTAATATAAATTTAATTAATGCATTTGTATAAGATTTACAAACATTCATATTAATTCGTTCACAAATTAAACTAAATTTATTTTCAGTGCATCTTTTCTTTATACAACGTGTAACAAAAAGGGTATATACATAACAAAGGCGTGGCATCTTTACATGATATCAAACAATATTGGAAGGGTTTTTTAATCCTATCTCTTTATGTTAGGAAGTTATGTTTATGTTGTGTGTGTAACACCGCCTGTGATAGGCTACTATCATACTAGTCGCACAGAGATATTGAAGACATTTATCGGATTTTGGTAAGTAATTTGACGGGTAACGAGTAGTTATTAACGTATGTAGTGTGCTGCCACGTTTGTTCTGATTTTATTTTAAGAAACACACGAAACCGAAAAGTTTTGGTACCAATTTTTTTAATATTTTATTTTGAGTTGAAACCCTTCGGATATCGTTTGATATCATCTAAAGATGCCATGCCCTTGGTATGTATATACCCTTTTTGTTACACGTTGTACATATTTCATTAAGAAAAGGACAGAAGTTAATATGTTATTTTAGACTTCTCAAATTAGGTAGGTAGTTCGCGCCTAAACTAAATTGATCAATTTTTGGTCACTATCCCCCTTATTCATACACGCTGCTTAAAGTTAACTAGTGATTAGCGATTGTTTAACCAAACATTTTTGACGTTTGCACGCCATTTAACTTTAACCATCGTTTATAAATGCCTTAAACACTATGGCGTTTATTTATAAACGATGTTTAAAGTTAAGTGAACCTGTAAAGTCAAAAATGTAGGTATTGTTAAAAGTCACTAATCACTAGTTAACTTTAAGCAAACTTTATGAATCCATTAATATATAGTGCGTATGTTTGTATGTCTGTCTGTATGTATGTGCCCGAAGTTGCTCAAAACCCTCACCACTATAATCATATAGATCTAAATGCGCTGAGTTCAAAAAAAAAAAACACAAAAAAAAACAAAACAAAGAATTTTGTTTTTGTCTCGGTCCTATGTTTATAATCGCGTTTAAACTGCTATGGAATATCTTAATTTGACAGGATGAAACTAAAACATCATCTATCCTTTTCTTAATAAAATAGAAAGAGACAGTCTTAACATTAGTTAGTGAACATGAGAATCGGCGCCATTATACAATGTGTAAAGAAACCCTCTCCGATCCGTGAAGGTATTGTTAGGTATCGATAACTGATTCTACTAATGCCCACAAAGCCGGGTTAAACTTTAAAAAAAAAATCACCCTAAAAAAATAAATCTCATTTCGCAAAAAGAGGTAATTAATACCTACATGTGTGGTAGGCAATGCACGCGCGGGCTACGGGGGGCAGGGCATGCGGGACGTGGTCGCATCGCTTATAATAATACCGTCAAAATGGTGATGTCACTTTTTAAAAAAATTACTAAGTTTCCGGGAAGTTAGAATTAATTCGCGGGAAAAAAAGATTATTTCAAAATTCATTAGTATTGTTACTATGATGATTACGTAAAATTTTATATTATATTTGGTCATGTGTTTACCTAACCTTTATTATCCTTATGGGTCGGATAGGGTGTTCTTACTATACTATGTCTATACTACTTGTACTGGTATAAGTACTTTATTATTGTTATTTCATCATATTAAAATTTTACTAACTGGTTTGTTGTGATTTTATTTGGTGTAGCTTTACACATCTACACACCATCCGCGTTAAGACTAGACATCAAACAATTACTGTTTGTTCAACGATTTTAACTTCTATTCCGTAGGCTTAAGGATGTCGTCTAAAGCAATAAATTCGTTGGATTTACGGCAGCTGCCATTTGTCATCCCACCAATGTAATAAATCTCAAAATCTGTGAACCGACTACAGTAAAAAGTCAACTCTATACTAATATACATATAAAGCTTAAGAGTTTGTTGATTAACGCGTTCAAATAAACAAACTCTTCAGCTTTATACATATACTAGCGGCCGTCCGAGACTTCGTTCGCGTGTAGTTAGTTAGTATGCTCGGCTCCTATTGGTCGCAGCGTGATGTTATATAGCCTAAAGCCTTCCTGGGTTAATGGGCTATCAAACGCAAAGATTTTTTCAAATCGGACTTTTGGTTCCTGAGATTAGCGCGTTCAAAATATATAAAGCTGAAGACTTTGTTTGTTTGAACGTGCTAATCTCGGGAACCACTGGTCCGATTTGAAAAAATATTTTTGCGTTGGAGAGTTTATTAATCCAGGAAGGCTTTAGGCTATATAACATCACGCTGCGACCAATGGAAACAGAGCATATAAAAAAAACATCGAGACCTAGGCGGGTGAAACCGCGTGGCGCAGCTAGTGTTCAAATAACTAACTCCACGAGAATATGACGCGAACGAAGTCACGGGCGGCTGCTAGTAGATAATAAAGTTATTTTTCTAAAAACTGTAATGATAATGATGTTCCCGACCGATTTCGGCCACGGCGACCACTTCGACTCCTAGCAGATGAATTGGCGCTCATGCGCCCGAAGAAGGCTTATGTAGCCGCCTATCTTGGCGGCGAAACTTCGTGCACACTGAGGGCACGTAAGCCCGCCGTCGACGTAGTTTTATGTGATGGCAGCAGGTGGGCGGGCCTTTAATTGGTCGCGTTTGGCATCGAGGTCAGCTTTGCGCTGCTCCTCAAACTCGCGTACTTGTCCGTACACTATTCTGCGCCATTCTGACCGCTTTGCTGCCAAACGGTCCCATTCAGAGGGTTCTACATTGCATCTCTTCATGTGTCGTTTTAAGACATCCTTGAACCGGAGGAGTTGTCCGCCATGCTTTCGCTTGCCCTCCTCCAGCTCAGAGAAGAAGATGCGCTTCGCCACTCTTTCGTCCGCCATACGTGATACGTGTCCGCACCCCCGAAGCTGTCGACGCATTAAATAAGCCTCAATGCCACCAACATTGGCTCTGAACATTGACTCTGTACCTGTTGCATGTTTGGAAATAAAAATTGATACCTACCTAACTAAACTACCATCGATTGTTGTTCTCAATCGTGTAAGCAAATTGAATTCAATTACTACAATTTATATTGGATTGGACCGTGTAAACAAAATTCCAAAGTTGATGACACCAACAATGTTTGTTGTAATTGTTTCGGGTCGACCTAATTCAACAAATACTACCAAATTGAATGTCCCGACCGACCCGAACTGAGAGTGTGTAGCCAAGAAAGTATACTTACTTTAGGGTGTGCGTTCGCGCAGCGGAATGTTGTTGAATTTAAAGATTTTAAATATGCAGATATTTAGTGTATGACGTCGTGTAATTGTGTATGGTAAAAAAAAAATTGTGCATGCAGCCATTGTGGAGAAATTTAGCAAAAACTGATTCCGCTGGGCGAACGTTGTCCTGGCGGAACTTTTTTTAATCCATTGACTTTAGAAAAAAGAGATGTGTCCAAAAATTAGTGTGTATTTGTGTGTAATTGTGTATGTATGAATAAAATTTGTGCATGCATAGACTTCGGAGAAATTCAAGTTTCCGCTGCGCGAACGTTTGGCCATTAGCTAGTTTTCATATAAAGCGCTTACATAGAGAGCTGTAGATTTTTACATACGTTGTTTTGAATTTGTGCCTATTTGTGTACAAAACAGATTTAGAAAAAATCGTAGGGCTAAAAAGATAAAAATATAAACGTAAAACACGCTTTTTAGGTCGTAGTTCTTAAAGTATGCACTTTGGGGTCTAGATTTTCACGTTTATACAAACCTTGTAAGTGTCTGCAACATATTGCCAAATATCAATGATGTTCCTTTAGTAATTAAAGAGATATAGGACAATTTACCATGACAAAATCACTGTTTACAAATCAGTCAAATATCACGACATTCTAAAGGAATTGCATGATAATATGTATGCCAATAATTAGTGTATTCATTCAACTATTCATATGCAAAATTTCATGTCATTAAATTCAGTAATTAAAGAAAAACAATTAAAATACTGACGAAGCATCGAAACCCTACATAACCCGACCAAGTTCGGATAGCTATAAAAAAGCGGCCGTGCAATATGTTTAGGTAACATCCCAAAATTTACAAATGTCTAGTAAATGTCTAGTAATGTGTAGTAAAAATGAAATAAGTTTATATAAAATATATTCAGCTATTGCCCGGTAGGTGGCCAGTGTGGTCTATGTTGCCAGATCCGATTTAATACCCTAGTATAGTTCAAATCGGGTAAATAAATATTGAAAAGTACATAAATTAAGTGAAACTTGTCTTGTACAAACAAAAACTGTTTCAGAATTTTATTCGCTACTATTCATTTACCGTGACACCGTCTATTGGCATTTTAGATGTTTTATGCTTACGAATTATTTTAACGCTCAGTTTATTGCGATTTTTGAGTGTAATAGACTTTTTAGGCCATAAAGCGCATTTTGTTTTGCAATTTTCGTTTGCATTTCGTTTTTAGCAAAATTATTCTTTTTACACGTTTGTTTGCAAATATTTTTAAATAGCAATGCAAAAAACTGTGGTAGGGTTTGTATCATTTCGATATAAAGTTATCGATAATATTCAAAGAAGTTACTACGACGATGTTTTTTCGCATTATGATAGCTTGAAACAAAAAATTAGGAAGCAGAATAATTATGGGTAATTTCAAGTTTACAAGTTTCTTATTTATATAATTCTTTTAATAATAGGCGTTAAAGTTTAAAATTGCCGATTAGTACTGAAAATCTAAATAATTGCTTATTTTTTAATTTTTAAATAATTCATTTATAATCAATATATAGGAAGGTCGTTTATGCTTTTGTGATAGAACTCTGAGGATCTAGACTGCACAAACTGTGTGAAAGCAGAACTGCCTCCTGGGAAGAAAACTTCTTGTCACGTAGTTAATTGTCCAAATCACGACAAAAATGGTAGTCTGCTGGAGCAAGACCTTTACAAGAGTCGTACGCCATTATCTTTAAAAACGGCAAAAAAATCACGGTTATTGTATGGGAGCCCGCCTTCAGGATTTATTTTATTTTAATTATTTATTTGTAATATAAATATATAACCAAATATTCTGTGAACATTTTAAGCGTCTATCTGTTTCCGTTATTAATATGGAGCAAAAAACGGCAAAAATTCACGTTTGTTGTATGGGAGCCCCTTAAATATTTTATTATTTTTATTCTTAGTACTTGTTGTTATAGCGGCAACAGAAATACTAACACAATCTCTGGAAATTACAACTGTCTCGCTATTACGGTTTATGAGATACAGCCTGGTGACAGACGGACAGACGAACAGAGAAGTCTCATGAATAGGGTTCGTTTTAACTTTTAGGTACGGAATCCTCAAAATCACAAAGTAGCTCGCAATCATTGTACTACATATAAGTACCTACATATTTTATGAATATATTTCATTATAAATAAGTTATGTAATCTATGTACTTATCCACTTAACCGTAAATTTTATTTCATTTTTTACGGTTAAGTAAAAAAGTACTGAAATTAATGACTTACTATTTCATTTCTAATACAAGGTAAAAAGAATCGGTGATTCTTTTTTTTTAATTTGATCGACAAGTCTTTCCAAAGTAGATAACTTCTCTTTTAAAATGCATTGAGCATAATTTCGACGAATGAGACGGAAGCCAATTTTCTTCTCTACGGTCTATCTGGCTAAATCGTGTCCACTTTTTCCCTACGACATTATTTTTATTCGGAAACCAAAAATAACAAAAACCTAGATAAATGAATAGTAATTGTTCATTCAATTTTGTTTATTAATATGATATGATTATGTTTAAATAGAGTTAATAATAAATAAACTTGAAATATAGTTATATTTTAAGTTTATTTAGCTATATTTTAAATGTCAATAAAATACAACAAAATGTATTCATCTTAATAAGTATTATCGATAACTAAATCGATAAACAACATTACTACAACTCTACAAGAAAATAGTAAAACTACTCAACAATAGAGGGCGCTTATTACAATAATGGAAAATTTTCTAGAACTAAGATTTTTTTAAATTTGAATTGCAGACGAAATATAAATTATTCATAGAAAAACATTCCGAAGTTAGGTCCAGTCGTTTTCCTATAACGAGATGTACAGTAACACAAAGCGCAACATGGCATAATTCCAAAATGTTTATTCTTGGTGGACACAAATTACGTCCTGACGCGCAGACTAGACTGAGCGACTTTTAACCAAGTCGATAAAGGTATTGGCTTACGATTTTGTTCGTGATGTCCTGTCTATTGTAAATATAATTTTAATGTCTTTGCTTGTAGGTTTTGATTCCCTAGCGTGTGACGGAAATTCGTCTAAGGTGTCGGTATAAACTGCTGTATCTTTTGATCGCTTTAACTTAGAAGTTTGATTCTTTCACTGCTTAAAGGGACAATAGACCTAGGTATTTGGTATAAATTTCAATTTGATACCTTTATTAGTTCGTGAGAAATAAGGTAGTAAGTTCCATTTTATTAAAATATGTTTATTATATTATATAACTGAAAAAATGTGATTTTCGCAATTTTTCCTATATTTGCATTATATGACAATCCTTCATGCCAAATTTCACGATTCTGAGTTTACGGGAAGTATCCTGTAGGTTTTGATTCCTTTGCGAGTGTCGAAAATTTGTTGAAAATATCGACATATCGGCTGTATCTTTTGATTGGCTTGGCTTAGAAGTTTGATATTTTAACAGCTTAAAGGGACAATAGACCTACGTATTTGGTATAAATTTCAATTTGATAACTTTTATTCGTTCGTGAGAAATAAGGTAGTAAGTTCCATTTTATTAAAATATGTTTATTATAATATATAACTGAAAAAAATGTGATTTTCGCAATTTGTCCTATATTTGCATTATATGACAATCCTTCATGCCAAATTTCAAGATTCTGAGTTTACGGGAAGTATCCTGTAGGTTTTGATTCCTTTGCGAGTGTCGAAAATTTGTTGAAAATATCGACATATCGGCTGTATCTTTTGATTGGTTTGGCTTAGAAGTTTGATATTTTCACAGCTTAAAGGGACAATAGACCTAGGTATTTGGTATAAATTTTAATTTGATAACTTTATTCGTTCGTGAGAAATAAGGTAGTAAGTTCCATTTTATTAAAATATGTTTATTATATTATATAACTAAAAAAATGTGATTTTCGCAATTTTTCCTATATTTGCATTATATGACAATGCTTCATGTCAATTTTCAAGATTCTGAGTTTACGGGAAGTATCCTGTAGGTTTTGATTCCTTTGCGAGTGTCGAAAATTTGTTGAAAATATCGACATAATCGGCTGTATCTTTTGATTGGCTTGACTTAGAAGTTTGATATTTTCACAGCTTAAAGGGACAATAGACCCGAGTATTTCATGTGAATTTCAGCTTGATACGTCCACGCGTTCTTGAGATAAAGGGTGGTGATAGACAGACAGACAGACAGACAGACGGACAACAAAGTGATCCTATAAGGGTTCCGTTTTTTCCTTTTGAGGTACGGAACCCTAAAAAAAGAAAAGTGAATAGGAAGGACGTCAGTTGAGGGAGGTGTTGCAATGTTAGAAGTATGAGGCAACCTGACGCTGCCGACAGTATTGCGGAGGATGGTCGGTAGCGCAAAGTCGTGGGACGCAGTGGTGTCCTTCTGCGAGGACGTGATTTCGCAGAAGGAAGCTGCGGAACGGGAGAGAGAGAGATCTCAACTCCCTTCCCGGGCCGCAGAAGACGCACCGGGCGCCGAGGAAGGGCGGATAATGCCTTCTTCCGCCTCCCATGAATGGGTCCAGGGGCGAGGGACCTGGGGAAGTCCCCGCCCCCTATTCGATGGACCCTGAGGTGGAGGCGCGCGCGTGTGTCGGCGCGCGCCTCTGAGGCGATGCACGGGGTAGTTTAACACCCCACTACCCCGTGCAGGAGAAGAGGCCCAACAGACCGGGCCAGCACGAGGGTGTGGGGCCGTGGAAGAATTTAGACTCCAGCGGCCCCACGCGCGCTCGTTATAGAAGAGCGACCGGGGTGGTTTTATTCAGTAAAAGTCTGACAGACCCCGTCGCCCACCCCAGATCGGCGGACATCCTATGAGGGTTTCCAGCCCGGAAAAAAAAAGGTGTCGCAATGTTAAACCCAACAACACAACCAACCGACACAATAACATTAAGCGCATAGTACCCGGCATACCTACATCGTAATACAACTGCTCAGACCCGTCCTCCCACCGCTTCACCAGACATCATGCCGGGTACACGACGAATCGCTAGTTGGCAAGACTTTTTCTGGTGGTGAGTGATAACTTCTGCCGGCAGCCAATGTTATGGCCTACCACCGTAAAATTTTAGTCCGATTGTAGCTAATGAAAAGACACCGAAAGCTCAGAATAGCGGCTCCATTACGTACAACAGGCACACGCGTACGCAGGCCATCTCAAATAAATGCCAAATGCGACTTCGCAAGTGCGCGTGCACTCGCTCTACGTACGTGAACTGTATCTGTGTGTGCACGCGTTGTTTGTTTGATAGACTTTGCCTTCTCACCTACCCAAGTGTTTACCTACGCTTCATAGCACGTTAGATGACCGTCATCACGACCTTGGTGGTATTCGCATAAAATCTACGGCATCTAAACCACACCCACGATAGTTTACTTGGTTTTTAGCGAGGACAACTTGGAAGAGTTTAATTGGCAAGATTGTTATCTCTCGTCTTTGATTAAAGGATTTGCTAACTTTTGCTCTCAGTTAAAAGAAATAAAATACAAAAATAGGTAATACAAATATTTGCATTTAAATAGTCGGTCTTGCCATTGTTATCTTAATGTCGAATATTTTTTTACTCGTCTTATTACAATCGTGACCTCATCAGTCGCTAACAAAGACATTAAATTAATCGCTAACCATACGACGAAATTTAAAGGTATGGTGAATAGTAGGGGAGAGTGAGAAGTATGTAAGAAAAAGACATGTCGCACCGCACTATTATTGGTTTTGCGCAGCTCAATCCACCATCTTCTACGGATCCGGTCGCGACGCCATCTAGCTGTCGCAGGGTTACACACAAGAGACTATTTTGGCGGACACACTCAGCTCCAAAACTCGGATTATTGACATTGATCACACATCCACATAGTCTAAGTGGAACTGGGCTAGCTACGTATGTTGCATGAAGTTGTGTATTATATAGTCGCTGAACAAAGGCTTCGGTGCAAATCTATGGTTTATTCGTGTGTGGGTACCTACGTACAGTACAGTCGTAAGTGTTGTATAGATCACTAGGTTTCATACAGAACCTTGTGTACGTGCATGTTTTCAGGGTTCGGCAAGCCTAAAAATGGGTCCCTAAGTACTTAGTCGATTTTTTCTAGAATGAGGTTTATAGGTAGGTAGGTACGCTATGGCTATACATAGAGGTATGTAGATCACGGCGGGAGCTTGTTGACAGACATGTTTTTTTACGGGGCCGAGCGGTTTATAGGCCACAACCATTGATAAAATATTAAACTAAGGTAGATAAGTCACTAGCGCACTGAAAATGAAGCGTACAAAAGAACGTAAATCCAGCATCTCGCTTTAGTCACTCTCGATACACTCGTAAAAACAAACGACAGACACTAACAGCGCAAACGACAAACACTAGCCATCTTTTTCTTCTCTATGCTTTAGATTGCGCCCCATCTCACTCACACTGTACCAACGTGTGAAATGCACGCAGAATAAAAAAATTACATGTGTGTGCTGCTGCTACGATGGACACATTTATTTTGGTTAATTTATTAGAGCATATCATATCTGTTTAATATTATATCAATGGCCACAACTCTAAGAAACCGGCCTACAGGAAAATTACATTATGTTCGCCAAAAATGTAAACAAAATATAAATTCATGGAAAAGTAACTTTAATTCTTACACAACAAAGTTTATTTAAGATACAACTTTAATAACTATTTAAATGGTACTATAGTAACTCTGAAATTAATTTAATTGTCATTAAAGTAAAGTTTAATTGAAATAGGATGGTCGTGCCGACAGCCTCCGTGGCGTAGCGATAGCGAACGCGGCCGCTGCGCGAGGAGGCGGGGTTTCGATCCCTGCGCAGTGCAAATATTTGTATGCATGATTTTAAATATTTGCACTGGTCTGGTCGTGCCTGGGAAAGCACGTTAAGCCGTTGGTCCCGGTTGTCATATGAACATCTAATGACAGTCGAAGTCCAACAATTAGTATAGCTGCAATGCTTCGATATCGCCTTCGGGTTATGGAGGTCAGACGGCAGTCGCTTCACGGAAAATATCGAAGTTTAGCCAAAATCAGCAGTTAGACTGGTAAAGCGGATCCCAGAATCCAAAGCTGAAAAAGCTTCGGATGCGACTGGGATTAATGATGATGATGATGAAATAGGATGGTGGTGTGTAGCACCAGGTTTGCTTCGCTCGGTCGTACCTTAAGCACCTACAATTTTAGTTTTTTTTTTTTTAATTGTATAAAATGTGCTTGACCGCAATTCCGCCTGATGGTAAGCAGTGATGCAATCGTTGATGGTAAAGCACGCTAGTTTATTAAGAGGCTATTTATTCACTTTAGTCTTGAAGACACCTAAATTGTAATCAGACGGAATTTTCCGCTGGCAAATTGTTCCAGTCTTCCTATGTATGCGGTATAAAAGATGAGGCGAAACGCTTGATCTGGATCGTAATAATGTCAAAAACGTACTCACCGTCCTACGGATCGTCCAATAATGGCAATAATGGAAGAACTGATGATATAACAGAAGAGAAGATAAGGATGTAACAGTTAATTAATAAACTCTTAAGCCTACTTAATGAATAATTAATTTCTTAAATGATTGGATGTCAAGCACTTTGTAACTACACTACTAACTTACGTACCGAAGTAATTATTTATAATTGGCTACCTATTTAGTCATTGCATTTCCTCAGAAGGCTGTTTGCCGTGTATGTACCTAATCGTATAGCAGGGAGTAATGTGATGTAGGTACCTAAGTGACACTAGTTGTTGATGGTCATTCAAGTCGATTTGACTGATTGTATTAAAATTTTTCTCTGTTACGTATCCTTTTTTTGGTTTGGCGGTGGACAGGGCTTTCTCCATCGTGGGAGGACTTCTACTGGCTAAAATCAACGCAGTTTTTCCCCTTTGCCTATGATAGGCGCTGCGAGATTCGCTTTTCATCGAACCATAGTTTTATCTTTCTTTTCAAATCTCACTGTAGAAACTTAGGTGAAGCTGTCAAAAACGTCAAACCCCAACGTTAGATAAATTCACAGCGCAATTCACCTACTCGTACGTGAGATTTGTTCCGGGAGTTTTGACGGGAAAGCCGAGTGACACGCGCAGTTTTCATTGGACTTTTAAAATTATTTATTGTGTCGTTTACTAAATAAAAGCGCGTGACTTCTGTAGTAAAAAGTGCATTCAGTAAATCTATACTAATATATAAAGCTGAAGAGTTTGTTTGTTTTTTTGTTTGTACGCGCTAATCTCAGGAGCTACTGGTCCGATTTGAAAAATTCTTTTTGCATTAGATAGCCCATTAATCCAGGAAGGCTATAACAACACGCTGCGACCAATAGGAGCGGAGCATGACTAAACCACGCGAACGAAGTCGCTGGCGGCCGCTAGTAAATCATAAAGAACATTGAAATATCGCAGCATAGTGGCCAAATCATGACTTTGCCTCAAACTTCCCTCATAGACGATTTACGCGGCCGTCTTTTTCAGCTGTCATTGTCGATATCCGCCATTATTGTGAAATAAAATTTTCAAAGATTTTCTATAATTTTTTACACGTGTTATTGGCAAAATTATGGTATCTATTCCACAGAGGCCATGGATCAAGAGTTGAGGTTGAATATCACCTTGAAAAAAGAAGAAGAAGATGAGATTTGTTCCCTTATGTAACCTGCTTTGGTCCTATTTAGATTTTCTTTTTTCTTCTAGAAGTAGGTAAGGATACTGTAGAAGCTATATCTACTTATTTAGTGTTTACGTGCAACCTTCACGGACCTTGAATAATAAGTTATACAAACGACTCTTATTAGCATATTAATCTGTGTTTTTTTTTTATAATTATAAACTAGTGCTTGACTACAATCCCGCCTGATGGTAAGCAGTGATGCAATCATTGATTTACCATCAACGATTTCATCACGCGCGCTTGTTTATTAAGAGCCTATTCATTAAAAAAAACAAACAACATTATTTATGAAACATCATCCCAGACTTAAACATCAACCTAAAACCTTTATGTATAAATATTTTATGTATAGTAGTATCCAAATTTTCTGTAGGGCATATTTAAGCCATTCGCTTAGTCTATGAAAAATATAGATATAACTGAAAATGATAGGTAGGTATTTGTTTACAGACATAATAATATATATCATAAGCTTGGGGTGAGTGAATAGCAAGGAAGACGGCAGTTGAGCGAGGTGATGCAATGTTAAACCATACAACACTACCAACGATGCTGCTTCAGTGGGAGATTGCATGATACCCCTACACGACCAAACTCCCGACAACATTTAGCGCGACCGCGTCGTACCCGACACACATCGCAAGTCGCAAGTCGCAACACAACTGCTCAGAGCCTCAGACTGTCAGACACGTCTTCCGTATGCCTTCACCAGACATCATGCCGGAACACGACGAATCGCTTGGCGGCAAAAGGAAGAAAAGGGAAAGGGGCGACCAAAGAGAAAATGAATGGATTTTGTGAGATGGAATTAGTTGTAAATTGTCATAGGCTCAAGCAGCGCCACTTCGATCGGTTATTTGATTCCCGCTTCCATCGTATTCCTGCGGTTTTCTCAAGGTCATCCGTTCACCTTACCTACTTTACCCACTGGAAGCGTATCTGATAAAAAAACGTATCTATGTACTTTATACTACTTATTATCTATCCTTGTAGGCATTGTTATAATCATTACCTCCGTAATGACACAGCAGGTGATGATTATAATAATGCCTACTTACAAGGATAAAATAATACCACCATCATAATATCTAGGTACCTCCGTACCTAGATATTATGATGTTGGTAATCCATGTCTATAATACTTACCTGCCGTATTTTTTTTCTGCTAGCCTGATTGACTGGCAGGAAATGCCTCGCGCATTAAGTCTGCCTTTTTTCTGTTTTTTATAATTAAAAATGTTAATTAATATCAATTGTCTAAAAGACTACTGTTTTAAATTGTGGTGGTAAGCACAATAAAATAAGAAAAGAACGATGAATAAACTGGGAAAAACAGAAGTATTTTTGAATAATTCTTTTAATATTATTATCACGCCGTGCGACCCAGAGAAACTTTGTATTCAGTGCAAATTAACAAAATTATCATATCAACTCTTCGAAGTTATGAGTACACATGAACTTAGGCGATTATTCATTTGTTAACTCGGAATGTTTTGTACTGCTCAACAACAAGCCTGAAGTCTGAAGACAAACACGCACTGACGCACGACAGTTGTTCATTCGCCGCCGGCAAATCCGCGCGCGAACATGCAAAATATGGCGCGAAAACTTCTCTTACGAGAAATTAAAAACCTCAAATGGCAAAGGAAATTTTCTACTAGTGTAGTGTTAAGAAATGATGATTTTATAATTAAGTCAACAATTCCTGATATTGTTATTCCAAAAACAAGGTTTATTGACCGTTTGTTTGCTGAATCGGCTGGATATAAAAATCATGTTGCTCTTGTAAGTATTTCGTTTTTATTTTTTTTTATTAGGCATTATAACTCTCACCTTTAAGGTGAGAGTTATGAATTAAAGAAATGAAGTTATGAATTTTATAATGCTAATAGCATTATAAAATTCACCTTAAATTTATTTTTTGAAGTTTATGACCTGGTAATAAAGACCTTTAGGTCAGGTAAAAATCTTGTGGTAGGGATGTACTTTATAATTTTCTGCGTAGCTTTAATCGATTTAATTTCGAACTTAAATTTAAATTATCAAATAAAAATAGTGATTAAAAGTATGTGTAATCTTTTTTTTTTTACTTTATCATAACGTTAAACTATGAAATACTGTTTCATTTTCATTGGACACTGGACTTCAAAAATCTATGTAGAGACGACAGCACATCACGCTACACAATCTGTAAATCTATAAGATTTTCAACTTTATGGTTAAAGCATTAATACTCAAGGTTAATTGGGAACATTTCACAGTTTCTGCTAGTTTCCTATTGCTATCGTCCGTACCTACACAGCGAATCTTGCTCAAACATTTTACAATTCGTTTTGCAGAAGAGTAAAACATTTTACTAGTCAATATTTGCTCCGCTTCGGAATTTGAACTTTACGTTACGCATGATTTCTTTATTATTTCACCGTCAATGTCCCCGACTCCTTTGCTCACAAACTAAACATCCAAGTATAAACTTAACATAATCTTATGTTTCTTTCCATTTCATTAAGAAAAGGGCAAAAGATAAAAAGATATTAGTTTTGTCCTGTCAGATTAACCAGCGTCTGAAATTGAAGTAATTTTAGTAGAAGGTTTTTTCATCACATCTAATAATGTGACTATGGAGTATCTTAATTTGATTAGAAACGCGAAAATTTCTGAAGATGGAGGAATAGAGGTTTGTTGATATTTCATGCAAAAACGGAGCGGAACGGTTCTGTTGAAGCTTTACAATAATTTGTAAATAACAAAAAGATTCCTTTTTGACCCGATATTCTCATTTACAGTATGCGGGTAAACGGGGGGTGCTAGTAATTTCAAACTACACTAGCAAACAACATAATAATAATCTCATTAAGTCATAAATTGTATCTTACTTTTTATAACCTTCTATCGGATCACGGCTTTTCCTTAAAGGCACTAGTTAATCCACATATCTGACCGCGTTGATAATGGCAGGGTCAGCTTATCCCTATTAGTCATTATTTTTTATACCTACTATTTATTTGCATTATAAACTAGATGTTGCCCCTAATTTTAATAAACAGAAAATAAAATGGACGCGGTACCGATTACCGAGTTTTATGAGCGCTCAGTACCGGGACGAGTTTTGTCAAACCAGTTTCTTCAATTAAATTATTCCTTGATGATTTTTGAACTGCTATAACATTATATTGGCGCCGATTCTCTTGTTCACGAACTAAACTAAGTTTATGTACAACTTTTCCTTTCTATTTCATTAAGAAAAGGATAGAAGATAACATTATAGTTTAATCCTGTCAAATTAAGATATTCCATATACAGTTTAAACGCGATTATAAATATGGCGACCAAAAATACATCAATTTATGTCAAGCGCGGTCTAATTTGACAGTTCTAAAGTTTCTAAACTAACATAACATTATCTTCTGTCCTTTTCTAATTCAACTTAAATTTAGTTTAGTCTGTGGACAAGGGAATCGGGGCCATTGATTATTTTTGTAGTGAAAATTTCATTAGCGGCGTCGTGCACTTTATTTGGGATGGGTTAAAAATGTTGAATTCGCGCCAGGACGCCTGACCCTGATCGAAAATTCATAAGACGGAGGGAAAGTAGATCAAGAGGATGTATGTACTACAGCCTGCAATTCGTACGAAATTATTTTAGGACTTTACCAAAACATTTAAAAAATACACAACATTAATGTTCAAGTTTTTTTTTTCTGCTGGCACACCCGGAGTGCAGAAGCGTATCAACAACGCTTCAAAGATGAAATATGTAAACTAACCTTTGGAAACCACTGTATCCTACTAATATAACAACCGTGAAAGTTTGTAGGTACAGACGACAGCACATCAAGCTACTACAATCTGTCAGATTTCTTTATCCGATTTCCACTTTATCTCTAAAGCATCGCTCAAGGTTGATTGGGAATATCTGACAGTTTCAGGTAACTTGACATGCTGTCATCCGTACATGTATTGATATATATCTGTAACTCTTTCGTCCAGAAACTACTGAATGGATTTGGATGAACAGTCCATTCATCTTCTCTTTGGTTACCCTTTCGTCCTTCCTCTATCAGCATGGTAGGTGCCTTTAAGGTTAATTGAGTATTATTCTGTATTCAACATCCGTGTTTACTATATTGGACATTAAGATATGATTTGTTATGTCTCTTGAAATTCTTAGCATTTCATTAATATATCTATCTGTAATGTGTTTTCTTTCACTACATGGATACCTAATTCTACACGTGTCATGAACTGTCGTTTCTTTTCATTCTTATCTTAGTTGTTTACTTTAATATATTATCTTTTACACGACCTAACATAATTTATGTGTCATTAAAGTTCTCTCGTCGCACTCATGACATTTGATGATAGCAGCAAACGTCCAAATGTCACTTTGACAGTTCTTATGCCAAAACAGACGTTAATTTTGTTGTCGCTTGCCAGCTTTATTGTATGTTTTAAGGACAGCACGTTATTACCATTGAAAAGACTAGTTATACACATTTAGACACGTATTGCAAAGTCTACGTCTGTTATGTCCTTTTTAAATTGAGTTAAGGTTAACGAGTTTCTCGGCAAAAATAAAATGGAGGTTTTTTGTAGTGATTAACATCTCATTTACAAGCTATTATGACTAGAAAACGTAATCATTTATTATTATTGTATTAAGACTGACAGTGAACATGAAGCAAGGTAAAGAGAGAAAAAGTCCCAGTTTGATACAATATATAATCTATTTTGTTCTACCACATATAAACAATGTTTTCTTTTGTGGATCAATGACCTCTCCCGCTCTGGGCGGAGCGGAAGGCCGTGTCAGACTTTTACTGACTAAAACCTACCAGAGTTCCTTCACTTTATTCACTTACCTGTGCGCCAAGGCCATGGTATCTCGTTCAAACAACCCGCAGCCCTGGCAGACAGCGGTCTTCGTTACCCCATCACGATGTGACTATAAACAATGCCTTAATTATCTAGGTGGGTACTTGTGAGTGAGTGAAAAAGAAGGAAATTTTGAATCACGGATATACTAACAATCTATTTCAATTTCATTTTACATTACATTTCTCTGATGATCTGATCTCTCGAGATTTTTGTCAGGGCTTATAATTATCAGGCCATTGTCAATTAATCTAGGATTTTTAAGTAAATGCATTAATCGATCTGGCTTTTTAATATAACGATGAGCTCCGAAGTTAAAATGATCTGGCAACTAACCAGAACCCTTAATCAATAGACCACATCGAGTGTAACATTGATCGAATGTATATACGAAGTGTTTTTGTGTGGGTTATTTTTACTATATACATAATTGGAACAGTCAACAGTCATGATTGAATGTTGACATACTCAATTGTGAGCATGAGTAGACTTTGGTCGGCAGGATCAGGGTCAGCTGTACTAACGTCATTTAATTTTTAGGTTTCATTTAGTTTGATATCGGCGCCGATTCTGTTCACACTCTAAACTAATTTTAAGTTAAGTGCATCTTTTTCTTTCCATCTCGTTAAGAAAAGGATAGAAGATAATATTTTAGTTTAATCCTGTCAAATTAAGATACTCCATAGACAGTTTAGACGCGATTATAAACATGGCGACTAAAAATACGCCAGCTTACGTCAGGGGCGCACAAATTTGACAGGTCTAAACTGACATTTTATCTTCTGTCCCTTTCTTAATGAAATATAAAGAAAAATATGCACTGAACTTAAATTTAATTTAGTTTGTGGCAAGGGAATCGAGGCCATTGAACAAATACATAAGACTACTTTAAATCGTGGTATGTGAATGCCGTTCGGTGAATTATGGCACTTTGCAGAGCAAGAAGAAATGATTGAATTACCGCAGAGACGATGGCTTTCGCTAGTCTATTATGGACGACCCTGGACAGTCGTAGAGATTGCGAACAAATCTACGGTTCGCTACAAATCGAACGGTACGGCACGGTTACTTAAAATACAAAAACATTATAGGGGTGTCTTTTAAGACACCCCTATAAAATTGTTATTGTTCAAGAAATGAAGCCTGATAAAAGAATCAAATTCTGCAGGACAATGAAAACCGTTTTAGAAGCTTCAATAACATTTGGTTCTCCGATGAATCGAACTTTCACATCAACGGTCATGTGAATAAACAAAATCGCAGATACTGGGCTTTTGAGAATCCGCTACAACTGCATCAGAATTCAGAAGCCCTTGCACTCGCCAATAGTCATTGCTTGGACTGACATATCAAGTCAAGGAGTTATCGGTTCTGATTTTTTTTTAGGTTGACAAAGGTCGAAGTCAGATCTTTAATTCTGATCGACATTGCCATATGATTCGGACTTTTTTAGCTACAGAACTGGAAAACCAGCCAGGATGGCTACAACTGCACCACCTTTTTCCAGCAAGATGGAGTGACTTCTCGTGTTAGAAGTGACCCATTAGCTGCTCTTTACTATTTATTCCCTGGAAGAGTGATAAGCTACCGAGGTGACATCAATTGGCCATCGAGGAGACCTGATTTAACGCCCACTGATTTTTTCCTATGGCTACCTAAAAAGTAAAGTTTACAATTAATTGCATTAATTCATAATTGGTTACAGTTTTTGGAAACTAAATCTAAAGATGCACGATAAAAGTAACCTTCGCATGCACTGAGTAGACTTTGGAGTCACCGACGATTAAATTCGAGAAGTTTATAGGCGACCTTTCCGTTTCATAAAAAAAAAAAAAAACATTTGCTTCACGTAAACTCTACTCGCTATTGCCCAGGGCTTCGCCCAAGTTTGTGTAGAAAATTCGAGTAAAAAACTAAAAAAATATGCTTTTAAAAAATATCAAACCTAAAAATTAAAAATAATTAAAAAAAAGCGTGAGGCGCTTTGTGCCATAATTTTTGTATATTAATTAAGCGTCACACGCTTTTTTTTTTTAATTATTTTTAACTTTTTTGTTTGATGTTTTTTAAAAGCATGTTTTTTTAGTTTTTGCAACTATATTTATTTTCAACTTTTTAGTTCGATATTCTTTAAAAAAAAAATGAACAAACGAACGTATTGAAAACGGTGGGACATTTTACAGCAATGAGCCGCTCACTCGTAGTCCAAAGACTTAGAGACGGACAAACAAACAAACAAGCAAACAAACATACAAGTTAGCTAATAAAAAGCATGTAAAAACCGAGATGAAATTCGAGTTACCGAGAAAAACTAACATAAGCCCTAACACAAGGTATGGTATTTCCGTGTACTAAGGTGGGTGGACCATGGAAGGCCATGCTCCTTTGAAGGCCAACTATTAAAAAATCGTAGTAATTGACATTTAAATACATATTCCTGCTACTACACACTAAGATCCTACAAACTAAAGGCCACAAACGTGGCGGCGTGTCGATCGTGTCGTTATTGTGGCAGTGAGATCCAACGTTTCATAGGCTTCGGTCGTCGACGTTACAATTGTTATTCGCGCGCACAACAAACTGTAAATTTTTAGTCAATAGCCTCTTATTATTTCATGTTTTTTTTATTGTGTATTGTCATATTAGTACATGTGTATGGTACTAAAGAAAAAAAACATAGCTTTGCCTTAATTTAGATTAAAATATTGGTAGTGTTCCTAGGAAAGCCTTTGGTTCCTTATAAGGCCTATCAAAAATTGGACGGTTGGCCTTGCTATGGTGCAAGGAACCTTATGGAACATTCACAAATCCTGAACAAATGAACACTTAATTTTTAGTTATAAATAATGAAAAATTGTTATAATTATAGTACTTTGTAGTATCTATTTTATTTATTATAATTTACGACAAAGTTGTAATCATAATTATCAATTTTGGCCTTACAAAGAACGGACCCATAAGAAGGCCATTTTTGATTAAAAAAAAGATTGTAATTTCATAATAAAACGTGATGGCAAGTTATTTAAGGCCAATATAATACTCATTACTAATATTTTTAAATAATTTATATTAATAGATTCTTAGTTATAGAATGGTGTTCAAAGTAGTAGAGTTTTTTATAGATGATAAAAATATATTGAGCATTTAATGCTTCGCTTAAATAATAGAGCTTATTATGTAGTTTTAGTAAAAGCGGATATATTTAATGTTACAACCCTATTTTTAAGTTTAACGACAGATGTATAATATTGGCCTTGTTTGGAGCCGTGTTCCATGCAAAGCCATTTGGAAGAGCTTTACAAAACTTGAATTTAATAAATGTTGTTTAATGTTAGGTAAAAAAAAAAGATTTTATACGGTGGACAATAAAACAAAGTATTACTTAATAATTTGTTTCCTTCATTTATCCAATAAATAAACGAATTATAAGCTTTTTTTCGTTAGAGTGGCCATCCATGGTCCACCCACCTTACTTCTACAAATCTTAGCCACGATTTGCTGGATATACCTACATGAAAATGTATTATACATTTAGATAGACCCACCGATGGATAGACAGACAGAGTAATTTCCGTATTTGTAATAATGACTATGTATACATATTATTCATACAATATGTATTTTATATTACTATGCCAAGCAACATATCTCAACCGAGACAAGCTAAAACGACAAAAAATAAGTAATTAATAACCTTGAGTGTTCAAGGATTTTTAATTATTATTTTTATTTTTAAATTGTTATAAGCAGTAGATACATTATACATACAATATGTAAAGAAAACCCTGTCCGATCCGTAAAGGTATTGTTAGGTATCGATAACTGATTCTACTAATGCACAACACTGGGATAAAACTTAAAAAAAACCCCTAAAAACAATAAATATTATTTTGCAAAAAGAGGTAACTTAATACATGTGCGGTAGGCAATCCATGCGCAGGCGACGGGGGGCAGGGCACGCGGCACGTTAAAAATTACGAAATTGCGAGGAAGTTGGAATTAATTTGCGGTAAAACAATATTATTTCAAAATTCATTAGTATTGTTACTATGATGATTACGTACAATTCTATATTATATTTGGTCATGTGTTTACCTAACCTTTATTATCTTTAAGGGTCGGATAGGGTTTTCTTTACATATTGTATAGTAATACATAGTAATAGTAGTACATACATATATTTTGGTGAGGTAAAAGGTACAGAGGCAAATAAATTTAAGACAAACGACTCCCAAACTGAGACATGCTCGTATCTTGGGTAATCGACGGTTGGTCGTTTATATTTCGTGTATATGTATATATACAATATGTAAAGAACACCCTGTCCGACCCATAAGGATAATAAAGGTTAGGTAAACACTTGACCAAATATAATATAAAATTTTACATAATCATCATAGTAACAATACTAATGAATTTTGAAATAATCCTTTTTTCCCGGGAATTAATTCCAATTTCCCCGAAATTTGGTAATTTTTAAAACAGTGACAACACTGGTATTATTATAAGCGAATAGCGACGCGACCACGTCACAGGGGCCGCGTGCCCTGCCCCCCGCCCCCCGCCCTGCGCCCGCGGAAGGGGTTGCATAACGCACATGTATTAAGTTACCTCTTTTTGCGAAATAATATTTATTTTTTTAGGGGGATTTTTTTTTTAACTTTAGTCTGTCTTTGTGGGCATTAGTAGAATCAGTTATCAATACCTAACAATACCTTAACGGATCGGACAGGGTTTTCTTTACATAATTATTGTATAGAAATATAAACGACCAACCGCCGATTGGTGGTAATATGTATACACACCTTTTTGAATTTATTTATAGTTTACAATAAAAAAAAAAAGAGTTTTGCAAAATTCAAACACTTTTTCATTTTGCATTTCAATAAGTTTCTCAGTTATATACGTCATAACAACATCAACCAATTAGCAGTGTTGCTTAGAGCAATTTTTCAGGTTATGGTTTGGTTTTTACACGAAAACATGGTCTCGATAAAACTGCATTGGTCATATTGACTGTCTAGTCCACATGATTGGTTGCTGGTTGATTTTGCGAAGTAATCAACGGCGCC
This sequence comes from Sesamia nonagrioides, assembly GCA_017933935.1. Taxonomy (NCBI): domain Eukaryota; kingdom Metazoa; phylum Arthropoda; class Insecta; order Lepidoptera; family Noctuidae; genus Sesamia; species Sesamia nonagrioides. Next base: position 1,600,087 of record JADWQK010002049.1, on the reverse strand, counting down.
TGCGCAGTCTATTATGTAACTGATTACGTATTGTCTGCGCCATGTTTTTCATGCTTCATGGAATCTTATTTTGTAGCTTGTTCTGTGTGGTATTGCAGAATTAATGTTGTACAGACGACAGCACATCAAGCTACTACAATCTGTCAGTTTTATTTATCCGGTTTTCAACTTTATCTCTAAAGCATTAAGCTCAAGGTTGATTGGGCATATTTGACAGTTTTGGGTAGCTTGACCTGCTGTCGTTCGTACTTTTTATACGTGACTAGCTGAGCCGTGCGGTTGCACCCGCGTAAGTTTCGATCTCGTGGGTATAAAAGTATCCTGTGTTATTTCAGATAGTTTATACCTGTGTGCAAAATTTTGTCCAAATCCGTTTCATAGTTTTTGCGTGAAAGAGTAGCAAACATCTATACTGTATACTTAATACGTCTTCAAAAACTTTCGCATTTATGATAATATAGGAAACTAGCTGACCCGGCGAACTTCGTTCCGCCTTAAAGGCAGTAGTCACATGACTACTTTTTAAATTAGGATAATTTTAAATAAATGAATATTATTATTCAATGATTCTTTATTTGGGAGCACAATCCTGGCGATTCTCCGGAAATCTTTAATGTGCTATAATACTCGCAAACAACATCCATTGGCCCAATGCGAACGCCATTGCGCTATATTATATGCGTATTGAAACGCTGCCCGATTCAAATCGGTATTTGATGAATTTCTTCTTGTGTTTCGTAAATTATCTAGCGCTTGATCTCTGAGGTTTGCTCGACGATTTCGCATTGCCAACCGAGCCATTTCACGGGCTGCCTCCCTTTGCTCTGGTGAGTGAGAAGCACGAAGTCGAGCCATACTAAGGCTGCGCCTTCAAGTGCAATTTCTTGCTCTTCAGTTTTTTTTTTGTTGTGGATGGGAAATCATCAAGTGACCTCTCCCGCTCTGGGCGGAGCGGAAGTGCGTGTCAGACTTTTATTGAGTAAAACCCACCCGTGTTCCTTCACTTGCCTGTGCGACGGCCAGTGCCATGGTTTCTTTTTTAATTAACCCGTAACCCTGTGGACCAGTCCTCGTGGACACCGTCAAGGTGTGCTGACATCTCTTTGAGGCACGTGTGAAACACAATGGGCCATCAACCCGGGCCTGGTTCTTACAAGGAGGCGAGCTGCCTATCCCTCGCCGCCCGCAAGCCCGCGCCTACGGCGATTGGGAGTCCGATGTTGCCTCCCGACCAGGGCGCTTCCTGCGGCGGTTTGAGCCGTGAGTGTAGTGGGATTTCCGCTCCCTCACCCGCTCCGCCTCCTCCTTTGCCAGCATCACTGCTTCACAGAAGGAGGTGAAAGCTTGTCATGCACTCTTGCTCCGGACTATGGCCCGGACCAGGGTCGGACGCGAGAGATCGCCGCCGATCGCCGCCACGAGAACACGGCTGTGCTCTATCCAAGCCGGGCAGACCTCCACCTTATGCTCCACCGTGTCCTCAGGGCGATGCACACAGTGGTCACCCTGGCGTTTCCTCCCGCCTTATACGGAACAGGAACCGCCCGAAACAGCCGTGTCCGGTGAGGATCTACGTCAGTCGGAAGGTGAGGACGCCGTGGCGCCTCTCTAGCTACTCCTCAAAGAGAGGACTTACCGCCGCTATTGCGGCGTGCTCAGTGCTGGATTGCGACAATCACACTTTCCATGTCGCCATGAGACCCCGCCGGAGCTCTGTCCGCTGTACTGCGATTTTTCGCGGCAACAGAGTTATGCCTCCTCTCATGACTCCCACATTAGGCGAGGAATAGTGTTTCTTTACAATTTAATGGATGTTATTATACATATAAACGTTTCTTTTTAATTATTCTATCTATTAAAAGAAACCTCATCAAAATCTGTTTCGCAGTTTTAAAGATTTAATCATACAAAGGAACATAGGGAAAGAGAAAGTAACTTTGTTTTATAGTATGTAGTGAAGTGGTAAATGGCACAGCAATACAATATTAGAAATTATGAAGTTGAAGGTTGCTTTGGGGCTTTTATTAAAAAAATTAAACCGGCAGAGAGCATTTATATTCCTTGCTTTAAATAAATGCATCAACATTCAACCGGTAAGACTTTTTTTTAATATGCTGAGTAGTGTAGGAGTGTGTTTGTACCATTTTTAACAAATGAACCGCTAACTTATATTTTGACTGAGTTGTTTTGTTATTCCATGTCAGTTGCGTTTTGTTAAACCATGTCTTATGTTACGTCACACGGGAACGACAGGAACCGCGGGAACGGGATAAAAAGTATCCTATGTGATATGTCCTTCTCCCAGTTCTTATCTACCTCCCTACCAATTTTGAGCCATACTGGTTAAGCGGTTCTTGAGTTATAAATATAGTAACTAACACGACTTTCATTTACATACATAGACTTCATTCAAATCGGACCAGCCTAGGAGGAATTCAGTGACGTACACACGTACAGCAGATTTAGGATGGAAAGAAGAAACCCATGGAAAGCATTGTCATCTACATTTGTAACAAAGGTATCATACCTCTCTCTACCCCTAGAGCTCTTGTTTCTGTCTCGTTAAGTAAAATAAAAAATATTAAATAATTATTTATTTCTATTTATTTTTTTCTCTTTTAGTTCATAAGTACAAATTTAGTTAAATAAAAAAAAATATCTTTTTTATTTTTTCGCCTTTTAGTTCTTATGTACAATTATATTTTTAAGTAACTAAAAAAATTAAAAAAAAACTATAAACTTGTCTAAAAACAAAAAAAAAACTTGTGATTGACCGGGTTTGAACCAAGGAACACCAGCCATCGCGAGTAAACCATACCAATACCGACTACGCTACAGCCGCTATGTCAAGCCGCGCGAAATTAGCGCCCATATTATGCGTGAAATATTGCGAAAGAGAAAACTCGAAATTATGCGCTTCCCCAGACATAAGACTGAGCTAGATCGATTTTTCGTCCCCAAAAACCATCACATATTAATTTTCAGCGAAATCGTTAGGGCCGTTTCCGAGATCACATGTTTCTTCAAGCGATTAGCGCCATCTGCCGGGTTGATTTGTGAATCTAAACGACCCAGGTCGCCACTCAAACGCATATAGAAAAATTCATTAAAATCGGTCAAGCCGTTTAGGAGGAGTTCAATGACATACACACGTACAGCAGAATTATATATATAAAAATATAGGATAGGATTATTAGGACAAGTTATTGACATAAGGTTAGATGATTTTTCAGAAAATAGCTTCTGCCTGCTTCTTCGACCGCGTTAAATGTCTTGTTTTAACATAACATATGTGCTATAACACTCAGCTTTACTATAGCTTCCCATTACTGAAAGAATTTTTAGAATCGGATCAGTAGTTCCGAAGATTATTCTTAAGTCGCGACTTATTATCCATAAAGGTAAACAAATAAAAGTTTATGGTAAAATAACATTTAATAACTCTACAACATCAAACATTTTTGAAGATGTCAGTCACACCAAAATAAACTTAATTTTCATTGAAATAAAGGTATCGTATATTTATTTATCTATTTATTTAGGCAACCAACAGCGATACAAATATATTTTACAAGTATGAGTATTACAATATAATATTATGGCCAATTATAGGTTTCCCTGTGTAACTGGAAAGTATAATTTTATGGCATGCGAACAGACTAATATCAAATACCAACATCATTAACAACAAAACAATACGGAAGATTAAACAATACATAACATAGTTAACAATTATGAAATTGAATACATAATTATGGCACAAAGGATTAGTATAATATACTTCAAATTGATTCTTATTGCGATTAATAGTCAGTATGTTATGTAAGTGTTTGGCGCCATAACTCAGTACCAGTAATGTGAAATACGGCCCACTCCCTCTCGAAGAGAGGAAGCCAGTGTCCAGTCGAGAGAACATTATAGGCCCATTATGAGTCTCAACTGCAGGGTCTTCTGAGATTTTTTCACTGAGGGAATGACCTGACACCATAACCCATTGCACTCGTTTAACATTTAGCTAAATAATTATGACTTGGTTGGTGATAACGCTACATTCAAATACAACTTCATTTATATTCTTCTCTTTTTCTCTTCAGGAAAGTGCAGAAACACAGAAGACATATACGTACGCTCAGCTGGAGAAAAATGTAGCAGTCTTCGCGACTTCATTAGTAAAGAAGTTTGGTTTGAAGCCAGGTGATGTCGTGGCAGTGATGTTGCCGAATTGTCCCGAGTTCCCTGTCGTGGTATTCGGGAGCTTACAAGCGGGATGCGTGCTGACAACTGTCAACCCTATTTATAAAGAGTGTGAGTTTACTTTTCTTTCTTAATGGTTTGAGAAGGGGACATATTTTTTATAATGTTGAACTGTAGACATAGTATTATTATTTGGTTACTGCGTGGTGGAGCATTTTATGAAGTTATCAAAACTCCAAAACAATACACGATTGTGCATTTTATTTTGTTTTAAAATTTCCCCGTATCAAATATTCCCAACAGCAAATAGGTACTTAGTACTGGTACAAAATGACACGTTAGCATAAAGTCATGTTAGAAAATCGTTCTACAAGCTAATGGTCCTTACTTAAAATAAAAGAACGTATATAATAATATTACCATAAATAAAACGAGATTTTTTGAAGGAATAATATTACTATTACTACTAAGCGAGCAATCTTTAAAAAAATCAGTCAATACAAAATAGCTTTTCGCGTTTTCTTTTTTGCTTTGTTCATTCCCCAATAATATTTTCCACAATTAAATTCTTGGAGGCATTGGTAATTTTTTTTAACATACTTTCATATTCAACCGCCTTTTGGCACGTTTTGATTTTTAAGATTACGATTGATATTCACTATATTTCTCTGGTTTACGTAGTAATGAATCAATTACTACGTAAACAATATTCATACTCATGGTATAATAAGGCCAATTACGGCCGTTCAAAAATTGCCATCGCGGACGGTATTTCACGTCCACACGGCGGGGTATTGGTAAAGTTTTCAACTAGCAATAATCGCACCTCGGATTAACCTCATTGGTTACGATATTGCCTCTGCGCAAAGTTAACCTCGATGAATTTTTCGACCGACCCAACCAAACCACGGTAACGTAACCATAGCGAGATCTAATTCGATCCCAACGCCATCTATCGAGCAAGGAGGTAAACTTTTTTACATTGCTTGGTTCCATACAATTTTAATTAAGGTTGCACCAAGGATAAATGACGTATTTAAGTAAATAAGATTAAAAATAAAAATATGTGAGTTTGTTCTTGTTAATTAAGAATAAGATTTTGGAGATTGTTGCACAATCGCAAAAAACAGCGTTATTTGGTCGTGTGATTAATATGCCAATGCAAAATCTTTTTATTACGATAATTAAATTTCAAGGTATTTTTTTTTATCGAATTGTAAGGAATGTTGTTTTAAAAACCAGCAAAATAATCATGTCAAAATGGTAAGGAGAGACAAAATGAATTGAACACAGTGAGATAAATAATATCACTCACTAGTCACTGAATGAACATGAGAAGAACAAGCTTCTGTAAAGACTAAAGTGAACTGTGTTTTCGATATATTAGCAGAAAAGGGGAAACAGTAACCGTTACCAAATTGTTAGTATGAGAACAAGACAATGCTCCAATACGAAGAAAAGCAGTGGAACAGCACATTTTTTTGTTTAGTACTTTTGGTAGGAATATCAATACCTACGCTACGGTGTGGATGCAATGCCAAATGCTGTATTAGAAACTGTAGAGGTAGACCGCTTTTGAAATCAAATTAGAATATTTATTTTAATATACGCATATATAAAATAATAATAATAATCCATACTAATATTATAAATGCGAAAGTAACTCTGTCTGTCTGTCTGTCTGTCTGTTACGCTTTCCCGCTTAAACCTCTCAACCGATTTTGATGAAATTTGACCCAGACAATCTTTAGACCCTGAGAAAGAACATAGGCTACCTTTTATCTCGGATATAACCGAACTCCACGCGGGCGAAGCCGCGGGCGGAAAGCTAGTAATTTTATATATCAATTTGAATTAGACTCTTCACCTCTCAAAATGTCATGAAAGTCTTATTAAATACAGAAATGATTGGTATCAATTTGGTTGGCTCATTTGGTTTTACAGATGTAACATTTTTGTATGAATTTGTAATGTAATGTTAGAAGTGTAGGAACATAATATGTAGGTAGATACATATACAATAAGATGTTAGTATGTAATTAAGTAAAATTCTACAAGTCAATTAGATAAAGTCCGCGCTTGTGAAGTTTGGATGTAGGTAAGTTAAAGAGGCGAAGAAAATTTGAATATTTCAATAGGTAGGTACAGATTTGATTAGGCGAGAGTACCACAAGGGTGTGTTTTGGGCCCGTCACTCTTCCTAGCCTACATAGACACTATACACCCTTTATTTGGCGTGGATGGGAAATTACCATATGACTTCTCCCGCTCTGGGCGGAAGGGCGTGTCAGGCTTTTATTTTATTTATTAATTAAAACTTCATGCACAATGAAAAATTGCACAATGGCGGACTTAATGCCTTAGGCATTTTCTACCAGTCTACCTTAAGGTGATGCATTTTTTTTTTTTGATATGGCATCTCGTAGGTGGCTACTAAGAGACCGTAACTACTTAATCGGACTTTCCTGTGGATGCCTTAATTAAAATTAAAGCCTCCAGCCAGGCGCACTTAAAACTAACTTAAAATTAGGCGACTACGCACTAAGGGCACCCCCTGTGGGGAACGAACCTCGGCTTAGGGCGTCGCTAGAGAGGACAGCAAGGGACGGCTGGATCGAAAGTTATACTTAGGTAATGGTTTGATGACCGCGGCGTTTCCTAGTACTAGCTCTGAGAAGAAACGCCAAAACAAACTCAGAGGATCATTGTTGGGACATTATGATAATTACTGGCACAGCTGTGGCGCGGGCTGGCCTTCATCGGACAAGGGACGGGGGAGGGAGTTGCCGGAGCGCGTCGCGATGGACCTCGGCGGCGAGGTCGGTAGGTCGGTCTGTTTTTGTGTAACGTGCTGGTGGCCCTATTGGCCTCTTGGAGGAGGGTAATGGGGTCATCGGGGTCTGCGAGGGCATGCCGAGGGCGGCGAAGTCGGGAGATGGTGGAGGGAGTGTAATTGGCGGCCGCTGCTAAAAGAGGATTGCGGTGCTTGGTGGCAGTATCAAAGAAGCGTTTGGAGAGACGTTTCATGAACTGCTGGATGGTGGGGATTTTGAGATCAAGGTGGAGGATCTCATTACGGACGAACTTAAGGTGATGCAGAGACAAATCATGGTAGGTGCAAAGATATAAAAGAGAAGTTAAAAGAGAAACACACAAAAAAAAATTATAATAAATACATAAATACTTACATACAAAATATAAACATTAGAGAGAGATAAAAAAATATAGATAGAGAAAAAGAATAAATTATACATATATTTGATGAATCTGCCAATTTCTTGCGTAAGTATTCCCGAGCTTTAATTTTAAAAGTGTACCGACTGGTCAACGTCCTGATATTCTGAGGAAGATAATTCCAAAGGAAAACCGCTTGGACAAGAAGACTTAAGAAAACCAGAGCGGTGAGAAGGACATCGTAGAAGCCAATTATTGGAAGAACGAAGATTCCTATTATGCGCAAAGCATAAATATTGAAAATGAGAAGTAAGATACGAAGGAGAACAGGGTTTGTGTAGGAGTGAAAACAAGGTCGTCAAAGCTCTTAGAGGTCTGCGTTGCCTGATGGGTAGCCATTTCAAGATGGACCGGTGAGAAGGTACATGATCGTACTTACGAAGATTAAATACGAATCGAATGCAGTTATTTAGAAGTCGGCCAAGTTTATTGAGTAGATCTGCATTCAGGTCTTAATAACACACATCACCATAATCAATAATGGGGAATATAAGGGATTGAACAAGCATTGCCTTTAAGTGTGATGGAAGAACTTTTTTTAGCCTAGAAAGCCCATTTATTTGATGCTTTTGACTGACTAAAACCCACCCGAGTTCCTTCACTTGCCTATGCGCCGGAGCCACGGTTTCTTCTTCTTCTCTTTTGACATACCTTGCGGGTATGCCCTGACCCAGATCTCATTAGATGCGCACGTGAAACAACGCGCCGTACACTATGAACCCTAGAGTACATATGTAGGTAGGTACTTACTATTAACTAAGGATAGCACAAAAGTACATAAAGCAGGACTGATTAATTGAAGTTGTTTCTCAAATCATTAAGTTATATTATTCAACATACAATGATTTCAATGATTCCAAGCAATGATTCTTGAAATTATTCTAAAAAAAAAATCTCTTGGTTTTTATCTTCCTAATAATATTTAACGGGAAAACATCAACATTCAGTAAAAACCTATATGTATAGCTAATCTTTAAATGTTCACTTAGTAGCATTATAAGTCATTGACATAGCTTAGTGTATCTGCTTATAAATTTTATTTAAATTGCTAAATATATTGTATGATAAGCGACCATTTAACAATAATCATCCAGAATCGACATTTCATTCGATTGTTAACAAAAAAATTCTGTCCCTTACACTTTAACTGCGGAAAATTACAATACCTACCGTATTGTAATTTTCATTGAAACTATTTTTATTTATTATAAGGGCAATTTTAACAATAATTCCACACAGACTTTATAGTAAGTATTGTTACCAAATGATCACTAATTAAGTTGAATATTGTTAAACACTAAAACGGAAAAAGGTCCCACGACTAGATTGGAAATATTTTGTTGTGTATACACACATACGATAATGTAGAAATTGTAGAATATTTTTTTTTTTTTAATTATTATAAACTAGTGCTTGACTGCAATCCCGCCTGATGTTAAGCAGTGATGCAATCGTTGATGGTAAAGCGCACTAGTTTATTAAGCCTATTCACTTAAAAAACTAAGGAATAGGAAGGATGACGACAGATGAGCGAGGTGATGCAATGTTAAACCCAAGACCAACACGACCAAACGAAGCTGTGCTAGAGGGAGATTGATCTGGAGACTCTCCACGACCAAACTCCCGACACAACAACATTTGGCGCATCATACCCGCCACACATCGCAACACAACTGTTCAGACCCGTCCTCCGTACGGCTTTACCAGACATCATGCCGGAACACGACGAATCGCTTGGCAGCAAGACTTTATCTGGTGGGTGGTAACTTCTGCCGGCAGTCGATGTTATGGCCTACCACCGAAAAAATATGTACGTGATTTTAACGCCACATCGTTTACTGATCCTGCCATGGTCGGGGGTTGTTTGAAAGAGATACCGTGGCTCTGACACAGACAAGTGAAGGAACACGGGTGGGTTTTAGTCAGTAAAAGTCTGACACGCCCGCCGTTCCGCTACGCCCAGAGCGGGAAACATTCTTTGATGATTTCCTACCCAAAAAAGGCCCTCTAGAATCATGCCTATGTCATGTCTTTTTTCGATTCCCGTTTTCGAGACTTTGTCCTTGCTACCTAATATAAGCAATAGTATGAATGTTTATTAAGATATCCGATTGTTTTAACTAGTCATCATGATGCTAAAGATATTTCTGATTTTTTTCACAAGTCATCATGCTAAATATAAATATTAAAATGAAGAGCAAATAATTAATAAATATCATATTTTGCCCATGAGATAAGATAGTAAATATTTTCTGTATTATCGCAGACATTTATCGTACATTACGATAGTTTTCGGCGACTCCAGCAGAGTAAATAACACGTCCATAATACATAACTATAACAATATGAACTGATAAGTCTTTATGCTTTTATCATGTCATTATCCTATTGTAAAACAATATAGAGTTTGATAATACCGGTGTTTTTATTGTTTTGTTTTCGAGTAGATACGCTATCAGACGCTATCTGCGAAAATGTCTTAATATATGGTAATACTGTGTGTGTCAGAAATATGTGTGTGCCAAACTGAACAATATTCTCCATGGGACCAACAACGTTATCGCGAATTAATAGCTGGCGGCCCCGTGCATAGGACGAATAGGTTTTTACTCAAGTTTTCAATACCGGCCGTTGTTTAGTCAAATTGCAACAATGATAGCCCACTTCCTTTATCCAATGACTATCACCCAAGACACATGTCAGGACACGCTCAGTATAGAGTTCTATGTATAGTGTGGTGTTCACTATAATCACTTATAGGGGCTTTGAGGTTTGAAGTAAAACCACCAAATTATCAGTAAGTACACACAGCTTAAGGGGCACGTCTAGTCGCCACTCGGGATAGAGTGGGAATGCCTTGAGGTGCTACATTAAGCTGTGTGCCACATTTAATTGTATATACATCACATCTCTTCCTTTTTATATGTTAATTGATGTTTAACAATATTTATCATTTAGACGTTAATTACTTTATAAAGTAAGATAACAATTTTAGACATTTAATTTCAATCCATTAAGATTAAAGTAGCCACTAAAACATTTAGAAAATAATTACGTTTTAAGTACAGTTCAATATTTCACATTAAGCTACAATCATTAAACAGTACCTATACAGTATGAATTAAAATTATTTATCTGATATGGCTCTTCTTTTACCTGATAAGATAACAATTTTAAACATTTAGATTAGTTCTTATTTATCTGATACGATAACAATTTTAAACTTTTACGTTAGTTCTTCTTTATCTGATATGATAACCATTTTAAACATTTAGATTATTTCATTAAGTTTCACAAATAATTATGCTTTGAGTATAATATAGTACATAAATATTTCGCATGAAGCTTACAATATTTATACAATCTTTAATATGTGAATTCTTCTTTATCTGACGCTTTGTCATCGAGAGCGTTTCACATAAATATTTCGCATGAAGTTTACAATATTTACACAGTCGTTAACATTTGAATTCTTCTTTATTAGACGCTTCGTGATCGACAACTTTTCATTGACCCTCTACTTTTTTGGTGTACGATGTTCAGTCTGTACTCTTTACCAGTTTCATCATTTCTTGTATTTATATCGCTTCTTTGAGCATTTGTGTAACTGTATGCGGTGTGTGATTAAATTCTTGAATCAATTTGTTTTCATTTATAGTGTTCTTATTATGCTTTTTCGTCAATTTCTAATTCTATGTGTGTAGGTTTTTTCTTATCTTCGTTTAATTTAACCTCCCTTTTTTTTCTGTCTGTCTTCTGGATTATTGTATCTATTTGCACGATCTCTCGTAACTTAGATAAGTTTGGAAGTAGATTTTCTTGTGGAGTAATAAGGTCTTTCCAGTTTTGACTTCGCCGCGCAATCTGATTTTGTTTTTTTTTTTGGTTATATAATTGTCTGAGAGGCCGGTTCATTCAGTTTCCTTTTGTTTAATTTGTGTAGATTTCATCATTTTAATGTCTTTTTATCGTCTTCAATACGATGATAATAAAATTATAATTCCCACTACACAGCGGATCCAAAAACCAACATCAGTATTCAGTCAATTTTTTTAATGGTTACTTGTGGAATTAGGCCTGAGACTAAAGTATTTTAGTCTAGTAAGTATTTTAGTAGTCTGTTTTAGAGGTTGTATAGCCTCTGCAGTAATTTATAACACGGTGCTGCTCGTCATCTGTTACTTGAACTTGGCTCGACACACTACCGCGTGTCTAGATAATCTAGATTACTTTCGCACCTTTGTGCGTGACCCAGTCTTTATATTAAGAATGCCTGGATGAACTTCTTGGGCTGCTTCTTATATACATATAATATGACTCCATTATGTGTCAAAGTTCATGTTCCATTAAGTTGTAGCTGTTTATTGAAACCTCCCAAGCATTATTTTGTAAAACGTCTTTAAATCGTATTTAAATTCATGGTCATTATTCAATGATATAATGATTGTTCGAAGGGATAATGCTACGGGTCGCTTGTGTGAACATCTAGCTAATATGATGTTCATGTTCAAAACTTTTTTGTATGCTGTTACTTTTATTTATTTTTATTATCCTATAACCTCTAGAGGTTATGGTCTGTGATAAGTTATTTTTTTTTTTAAATGGTTCTTTAGTCGGTTTGACAATACGTTTTTAACGTTTATCATTCCGAAGGAAATGATGCGGCGCCTTTGGTGAAGTACTGAATCAGTAGGTACAGCCTCTAGATGAACAGGACTTGCATCAGCAATTACTGAATACGGTCTTTTGAGTAGCCAAGCCTGAGAATCTCAGACAGACATGTTTTATTGTTTGATCCTTATGCCAGAATGTACCTACCTATATATTGACATTTTGTGCATATTGTTTTTTTGTACTTGACAAAGGGATCTGTTAAGGTTGACAACTCGGTGATCGATCAACAAAATTGAAACCTTTTGTTCAATGGTTTCTGGTGGTCTAAAAGACCCTTTTGTTCAAATTTATTTGTCACATGGTTGACGCTTGATGATGATTACTTTTTTTTTTTGAATTTCTCCTGTATCGTGGGTGCGTTTACAACACATAAACTCACATACACAAACAACTAGTCCCAGAAAAACTATTGGTAAGTCGTACTAATATGTATTTGTTCCGTGCGGGAATCAAACCCGCGACACGAAACGCAGCAGTCAAACATTTAACCACATACGCCAATCGTGCCGTCATACGAAAATTCAATCCATAACACAGAATCTGAATAGTGTTGAAATGAAGAATTATTTAGTTTTGTTCAGTAAATCATGATTGTCCTTCAGATGTTCTCTTTCATCACATCCAACGACAATAATGACGTGAATAAAATTTTCATTGCATGGCAATAAGATTATCCATGATTTTTTTTTTTTTTTAAATGTTCAAGGACCACTTTATTGATTTTCTCTAATGACAGCTTTGTTGGTAGCATACTACAAATATCATCATCGAGCTTTAGAATCGCATTTTTACCAGTTCGACTTTTTTTTTGTTCTTTTTTTTTCACATCAAGGTAATTGTTTGATTGACAAACGGGCGTACCTTTTTTGACATCTATCGGAACATCTTTTAATTAGGGAAATGATTTAACCCTAATGGAATTGAGATGGAAACTTAGTTTCTTGATAATTTTTTTATAACAACGTTTTGCCGATACCTACTGATTTCGACCTAGCTTTTATGGGTGCATCAAGCAATCCCAATATTGTTATAGATGTTAGGCACCATAAGCCATGAATGTTTGGTCCAGAGACATTTGCTGGTTGGACCACGGTTGGACACTATACTTTAGATAGTTTCATTAACTTTCAAGTTTTATCATTTATTATGATAAATCTACTACGGGAATCAGTGAGCATTGTCTATATGTAGACAGACTTTTTATTTTTATGAATTTTCATTTTTTTTTTTGGGGTCCTTAGCTTTATTGTTGTCAATTGACTCGAGGTTAAGAGCTTTTCTTTCGTTGATCCTGGTTCTGCAGTGGGTATTGAAATGTCCTCGGAACCATATTTTATGTAATTCTGGTTAATTGCAGGGCAGGAACAATATCGCTTTTGTAATTTTGCAATTTCTGTTTTTGCCATAATTTATGCGATTCTGATTAATTGCAGGGCAGGAACAATTATCACTTTTGTGATTTTGCAAGTCATTTTGTTTAGTGTCAATTTTGCCATATTTTATGCAATTCTGATTAACTGCAGGGCAGGAACAATTATGTATCCCTTTTGTGATGGGTTGCTTGAGGAACAATTATGTATCACTTTTGTGATGGTTTTGCAAGCAACCTCTTTTTAATTAAAAGTATTTGGTTTTAGTGTCAGTTTTGTTTAGTGTCAATTTTGTTGAGGCTGGTACTTGTTGAACTTGTACTGACCATTGTGGCATTTTCGCACCGTCGTTTTACAGATTCACAGAATACAGAATTTTATGTTTTTTCGATTGTTGCTGTCACAAATTCAGTTTTCATGTTGCTGTGCCAAGTCAGAGATATAGACAGCACGTATTGTAGTAAGAGAATTTACAGATTACTCAATAATTTAAGGTAACTTGAATTATTTCTTATCATCGTTTAATAATCAACAAAAGTACATGTATATTTCCTGTTGAAATATAATCAACAACTTGGGTTATTTATAACCAATTGTTCTTTCTCGACGGATAGACGGGTTTTTGTGCTTAAGCGCTCACCTCACAAAGGTTCTTTATTAACGCTCTAAGTATTAAGTGTAAACTTTTAAATAAACAAGCTTTAGTAAGCGAGTCTCACAGAAGGAGACACCTTAATTACGCTCTAAGTGGCGTGCCACAATTCCAACGGTCACTAGAGTTCTTTTGTTTATTACAATAGCCAGCCAAAATGCATTGATTTGACTAAAATTAGTTCAATCATTACAACCAGTTCAACCTTCACAGATTTTATATAGACACTAGATAGTTTTAACCGGCAAGAATAATTATTCTTTACCTTACTTCGATTTGACCGAAGGGGGACTTTTGTTAAAACTGATACATTTACGTTATTTTATTATGACACTAGTGTTAGTCTTAACAGTACTTAAGATAATAAATAATTCCGTACTTTTGTTGGAACTTCTGTTAAAACTGGCACATTAACGATATTTTCGTTGGAACGTTTTTTTCCTTATTTATTTTGTGTAATACACTGTTTTAATAGTTATAAAGATATTTTTTTTTTCTTTACTTCGATTTTACCGAAGTGGAACTTTAGTTAAAATTGTTACATTAACGACGTTTTCATTGGAATGTTTTTTTATTTCTGAATTTTGTGTATTACACAAGTTAGTTTTTATAGTAAGATAATAATTTCTTACTTTACTTCGATTTTACCGAAGTGGAACTTGTGATCAGATTTATACATTCACGATATTTTCTTTAGAATGTATTTTTTATTTTCCTTGAGTTGTGTGTACTTACATTATTGGTATTTTCGTTACTTACGTTGTGTCACTTTTCATGATTTTTCGAATAATATTTCATTGGTAGGTATTATCTACATACGGATTTGGTCAACCATTCAGTAAGCATTTAGGTCATAATTTAAGGTATTGTACCCATATTTACATAAATGGTATTACCTCATAAATGACGGTTATATAATATCATCACCCGTTTAGCTTTTCCTATGTTGTATGTTGTAGTCGGCTTTCAGTCTAACCGTTTTCGGCAGAATACCAGTATTTTCAACGGAACGACTGCCTGCCTGACCTCCACAATCCAGTTATTGGGTAATTCCCCATGGTAAGACTGGTTGTCAAACTTTCGGGCTACTGACTACCCATAACGACTGTCAAATATCCATAAATGTCAGCCGGGAGCAACGGTTTAACGTGCTGTTTAATCTTGTATAACACACTATCAGCAGCAATGGGTTTCATTTTGACAGTTCAACAACATTCATTGCATTATTTATGTTGTTGAGCAGACATTTTCGAACATAATATGAAGCAATGGATTGGCAATATGCTTCGAAATGATTCCAATTAATAGTAATGGCGCGTTACACAATTAGGGTGCTGATCGATCGACCTTTGCGGGGCTGTCGATGGTTAGCCACGAGCCCCACGATGGTTTTATATTAGGTATTTGAGTTGAATTTAAGTGGTCGATCTGTGCATCACGTTCTCGTCTCAGCTGATCGCCAACGTAGATTGAGCATAGATAAGAAGATAATTGCTTAAAGATGCATGAATTTATATGGAAATTTTAACCACCACGATTAATGTATGGTTACACTTAAGTTTTTTTTTTTTTTTTTTTGTATATTTAAAACTCTCTACACAAACAAACACTATGCAACCATATTTTCATGCTGACCAATTTCCGTAAGCAGATAATTTCAGTAATAGTTTTACTTACTGCGCTTTTACTCGTCGCCAATGTGGTGTTCACTATAATCACTTATAGGGGCTTTGAGGTTTGAAGTAAAACCACCAAATTATCAGTAAGTACACACAGCTTAAGGGGCACGTCTAGTCGCCACTCGGGATAGAGTGGGAATGCCTTGAGGTGCTACATTAAGCTGTGTGCCACATTTAATTGTATATACATCACATATAGTTTCTCGTCCGTCACAATAAGTGTCTCCCAAAAATGGGCTATTTGTTACGTTGAGTTGATATACTAAGTACGGAATCTTAAAAACTGTTATTAGGCCGCTGTTAGGGAATGAATATAATATGATATACATATATACAAGGCTACTATCTTCACATTGTTTACGTCAATGGATACTGCTTCACAGTTATCAATTTCACTGTAAGATTGCGAGTTGGAATATTCTACATTATGTTTTGCCATTTCATGTTCACCGAAGCCAGGGTTTGCAGAATACTGTTTCGGGCCATTTGTTCGGACTACTTCTTCAAAATTATTCATGTTTAATAAATTTTGAAGGCAATTCCAAGTTATACGATGGAGGTTTGCGTGGGTCGGGTGGAGCACCGCCGTGTCTTCGTGGCGGCGATCTCTCGCGTCCGAGTGTATTATAGGCCGTCACCTTCTTCTGCGAAGCTTCTGTGATGCTGGCAAAGGAGGAGGCGAAGCGCGTGAGGGAGCGGGAATCTCAGCGCCGTAAAGCTTCTAGCCGCCGGCCGCAGGAGACGCCCTGCGCACAACATCAAACTCTCACCGTAAGGGCCAGGCCCAAAGAATTTTCCCCTTGTCAATGCCTTATCATAACTGAATGACCTTAAAATGTTTCCAGAAGCAAAATCTTTAAAATTTATGCAAGTCATTTGCATAATCATCATTACCTATCATATAGTAATCCACTGCTGGACTTTGGCTCGGCGTATCGAACTTTATTCAACTTTGCTTTCGGCACTTCGTCCTGCTGCCACGCCGACGCAAAAAGTCGCTCCACCTAGCCTGAGACGCAAGTCATTCCTCACCATCTTCATAAGTTATTATTTAATGTCCTCCAAAATAATTAGATTTCATTAATTAATTTTGATGCTATCAAACGAATTTCAATTATGTTTTAGCGATTGAATAATTTTTTCGCTCTACCGGTGTACCCATCACCGGTAAAAAATTATTGCATTGATTAATTAACATGTAGTGAAGATACACAGATTTCATTTAGCTGCTGGCTATATCTTTATTTGAGATAGCTATCATAAAAATATATATAGGAATGCTAATCCACGTTTGCGTGCTGAAGCAACCATATTCTTCATTATTATACAAGGTAAAATCTTACATACAAATACACATAAAATCTTTGAAAGTACATAAACTTTTTAGCCGATAGAAAGTCACGATAGTTGCCGAGCGTCTTAGATTACCGGTGTTTATTTGGTATACTCACATAACAGATAAAAGAGATATATTCCGTGGTGATATAACCAGGTGAAATTTCACCCGGTTAAGCTTCGTTCCAGTGGGAATATCCGGAAAAACTATCATATATGTTTTATTCCTGGTTATGAACCATGTGTTTACTAAATTTCATCGAAATCTATTCAGTAAAAGTATTTTCAGTAAGAGACTAACAAACATACACATTTATATTATTAGCTGGATAAGTAGGAAAGAATGTTGTACTTTGTGTTCTTTTTCGTCGTGGTGGCCTAGTGGTTAAAACACCAGCCTCTCAAGTATGAGTGTACGGGCTCGATTCCAAGTCAAGAAAGTACCAATATAACTTTTCTAAGGTATATGTACTTTCTAAGTGTATCTTAGACACCAATTACTGATTAAAAATTGAAGGAAGACATCTTGAGGAAACCTGTAACACATTTTTGTCAAATGATTGCGACTAGTTGGGATCGTTTGGACCGAACGGACCAATGGGCAGCCCGAACGTTATCTACCAACTCATCCAAACTAGTCGCAATCATTTGACAAAAATGTGTTCGCCGATTAGGGGGCTGGTCTTCAAGTCTGAAACCGCCAACCCGCATTGAGCAAGCGTGGTGATTACGCTCAATCCTTCGCAAAAATCTGAATTCTGTTTATGCATTATTATGGTTTGACATGACACGATCAGGGAGTTTTGTAAATCTATTGTATCATGTTCTTTTCTTGCAATTACCTCTTTGTACATATTTACTTCAAGTACCTGAGCGCAAAATTACCAGTGAAAAACACAATCCATCCATACTAATATTATAAATGCGAAAGTAACTCTGTCTGTCTGTTACGCTTTCCCGTTTAAACCTCTCAACCGATTTTAATGAAATTTGGCACAGACAATCTTTAGACCCTGAGAAAGGACATAGGCTACCTTTTATCCCGGAAAAATTGGATGTGCCCGAGGGAAATATAAAAAGCGCGATATAACCGAGCTCCAAGCGGGCGAAGCTGCGGGCGGAAAGCTAGTTACCAATAAAAATCGTCGCAGATATGTTAAAACGCCTAGATAAAAGTTCATAGCAATGTTACTGTTTGAAGTTTTTGTACCTTTGTCGTAGGGGTTACGCGATATATTCAGTATTGTGCAGATATGAAAAGTTCCTAAACCTTTATAAATATAAAATAATAATTTTCAGATATTCAGTATTATATATTCCTAGGGATCGTGTTTACACATGCGTTTTCATTGCGGGGTCTCTTCCATACTTCAGTCACCCCAATTTCTTCAGTAGTTTTTGCGTGGAAGTACCTATAACAAATAATTATACATACATCCTCACAAACTTCGGCACTTATTTTAGTAGGATTTATTTTTAATAAATGGCATTCTTACATTTCAATCGTAAAGCGAAAAAATTACACATTAAAATTATTTGTTGACCAGACACAGTCTTCGAAATTCAAATTATGGAGCAATGGATGAACCAAATGCTTCAAAACCATTCAAATTGATAGTGATTGTGTGTTATGCGATTTGGGTTGCTTTAAGGTGCAGTGACATTACAAACTACACACATCAAAAGTGTCTAGGGATCAAGCATTTTTATGCGGATTTCTTGAGATTGAGATGTGGCTTTGTAATAAATTTATGATTTTATAAATTTATATGGATCCTTTTTGGTGCATTTCATAATTTGAATCAGGAACTGTGAATCAAATTCGAGTAAAAGATGAAAATCAGCTGTCAATATTTTCCCTATAAAAACATACAACGCATTGAAGACATTATTAGTGCTACTGTTTCCCTACTACTGATTAAAACCAACGTTATTATGGAGCGGCGACGTCATTTAAGCAGGGAAGAAATGCTCAGAGCCGTGGGAATGATAGAAGCTGGTTCCCGGCAACGTACTGTGGCTTTAGCTCTGAATACAAGTCAGAGTGTTATCAGTCGACTTTGGACACGTTACCGAAGCACTGGTGCCGTGGCTGAGCGCCATGGAGGACGGTATCGCTGCACCACACGGAGACAAGACCGATACATTCAAATCTTAACTCGAAGAGCTCCAACAATAACCGCCATGATGTTAGCCGTGAGGCTTCATCA
Organism: Sesamia nonagrioides; assembly: GCA_017933935.1. Classification (NCBI taxonomy): domain Eukaryota; kingdom Metazoa; phylum Arthropoda; class Insecta; order Lepidoptera; family Noctuidae; genus Sesamia; species Sesamia nonagrioides. The sequence goes on along the minus strand of JADWQK010002049.1, from coordinate 1,580,739 downwards.
CTCTTCAGGGAACTTAATTAGCGACCAAACAGTCAGAAACCGCTTGCATGAAGTGAACCTTCATTCCCGAAGACCGCTACGGGTACCACCTATAGCAATGCACAATCGTAGGATTCGATATCAATGGGCTCTTGAACACAGAAATTGGGCAGAAGAACAATGGCGTTTCGTGTGCTTTTCTGATGAGTCTCGTTTTGGTATGAGACCGGATACAAGACGTATACGACACTGGAGAACCCCTGGACGCCAACAGCGATTAAAATCCTGCCAGGAAGTCCATCCTTATAGTGGTGGAACCATCATGGTATGGGCGGGTATTTGGATCGGCGGAAGAACTGAGTTGATTTGGATCAGAGGCAACCTCAACGCTCAAATTTATGCTGAAACGATTGTATCAGACGTCATCGTTCCTCTACAAGTGCAAATCGGTCCCTTATTTCAGTTAATGCATGATAATGCACGACCGCACACCGCAAGAGTTGTAAGACAGACTCTCGCCGCAGCTAACATCAATGTCCTGCCCTGGCCTGCTCAATCGCCAGACTTGAACCCGATTGAGCATGCATGGGATATGCTACAGAGAAGAGCTCTGCCGAATATGGAGGGTATCCAGTCGCAAGAAGACCTTTTTTTGTTGTTGCAACGAACATGGGCGGCCATTCCACAGCGTGATTTGGATGAACTCATTTTGAGTATGCCAAACCGATGTTCTTGTGTTGTTAGTGTTCGCGGTAGAAACACGGATTATTAATTGTTTAAGTTACCCAATAAAATTTTAGAGAAAACTGTTATTTCAGTCTTTTTTTCGAACTTTTGTGTTAGTGGTTCAAATGTCAAATATCCCTTTATTAGGAAAATGGCAAATTTCTTTATTAATGCAAAGGTGACTTGGTTTATCGTTACTGTGACAAACGAAAACACTTTATTTGATGAATCCTTAAAGAAAATTTTAATTAATATCAATCAGGAGAAAAGTTATTGCAAAAATATATGTTGATCCCTAGACACTTTTGATGTGTGTATTTATGTGATTAAATTGGCCTTTATGTGTGGTTTCAGATAAGTAAGTAATACTAGACTATTTACGTCTGATTAAAAGTCATGAACCGGACTTGATGTTCACAGATAAAAATGTAATCAGGTACCTACTAACAATACGATCTTAGTCCAAGAATAAATGGCGATAAAAGTAGATAATGGTGACTTTTATCATTTTCGTACTTTAATAAACCCTTAGCTACGATTAAGTGGTTTATGAAGTTATTAAATTTATCATATTATCAATTAGATAATATATTTACGTATGATTGTGTTGTAGAGGTCATTGTTAGCAAGATAATGGCGCCGATTCTGTTGTTCACAAATTAAATTAATTTTAAGTTATGTGCATCTTTTTCTTTCCATCTCGTTAGGAAAAGGATGGAAGATAACATTTTAATTTAATCCTGTCAAATTAAGATACTCCATAGACAGTTTAGACGCCATTATAAACATGGCGACTAAAAATACGCCAGTTTACGTCAGGAGCGCACTAATTTGACAGGTCTGAGCTGACATTTTATCTTCTGGCCTTTTCTTAATGAAATAGAAATAAAAAGATGCACATAACTTAAAATTAGTTTAGTTTGTGAACTAGAGAATCAGTGCCTTTGACAATGCGGTATCTACTACATGTATAGGTAGAGAGTTTTGGCGGGAAGCTAAGATGAGTGCCACGCTCATTTTTCATTGGACTTTTAAATTATTTATAGTGTCGTTTACTAAATAAAAACACGTGATTTATGTAGTAAAAAGTGCATTCAGTGAATAATTCATAAAGAACAGTGTAATATTGTAGCATAGTGGCCACATCATGGCTTTGAACCAAACCTTCCTCCGTGTTCGGTTCGCGCGGCCGTCTTTTTCGACATGAATAATTCATTACGTGACATTGGCTAAATGCACAAACCGAGCGAAGCCATAAGAGAAAGAAAGAAATGTATAGGTATGGTTGCACCAAACAAACTTATTGAATTACTATCATAGCTTGTGAAGACGCAAGTAGGTACAGTAGTCTACTACATTCTGTCAATTTTCTATAATAGATTTTATAGATAGATTTTCATATTTTAAGGACTAAGTTGAAAATCTGTTATTTTTGACTAGCTTGAACTGCTGGAGTCTCCAGCAGTTCAAGCTAGTCAATTAACCACTAAATTGAACACTTTAAGGTCAAATTTCTATAACAGATTTTTCAGTGCACAGTCGTGCACTATTACTTCTTACACCGTTTTTATTAAGAAATAGTATCGGTTGTATACATCATTACAATCAATCTTATTCTTATGATATGCTAGTGTTATCTACATAAATAAATCCAAATAAAGGCCAATTTTATCACTTTAATAGTTTAGTAAGTAGTCACGGCAAAGAGCAAGGCTTGTAAAGACTAAAAAAACTAAAGACATACTAACTAAAGACTATCGACATTGATTGATTGATCAGCGAGAATAGTGTTTCAAAGCAAAGAATCGACACTACCGAACATTTAATAGCTCGTTAGTAAAATATAGTTATTTAGAATATTTTTTTCCTTATTTAAATACACCAAATGGATATTTTAATAATTACTGTGATAGGCTAACTACTTGAAGAAAATCCATAAAACACACATGCCCTGAAAGTGGCGAAATTTCTGGTCAGCAAGATCTGAATTCAGTTGTGCCAGCAATATGAAAAAGAAAACGGCTCTCTGTTTTCATGTCTGCCTTCCCTTAACCAAATTTACTTGGGATCAACACAAAGTATTTTTTCTCCCATTCTACCCCTGTAAACTACCACGTTAGTATTCAATCCCTTTTCATTCATATTATCTACGTAGAATGTATGTAGATTTTGTGTTTTTGCTATTTATTCAAATTAGGCTGAATCTCAGCACTTTTCGCACCTAAAATTACAAAAACAGCACTTTTCACACGTAATATTGTTACAAAAGGCAGTCCTCAAAAACGTGTATACTTATATTTTACAATGGCTACAGATTAATAAATAAAAAAATAATTTAGATAAATCTAATTACTTACAATTTAATAAATCAAAACATGCCAAATACAATTTTAAACTTAATATTGACAGACTAAAAGAAGTAACGGAAACCAAATTCTTTGGTGTATTCATAGATCAAGACTTACACTGGATGATCTTAGATGATCTATACAATAGGATTAACAAATTTACTTACGCACTTAGACATGTTAAGAACATAAGAAATGTAAAAACGGCTATTATTAGGTACATATCATCCATATATTGAATCAATATTACGTTACGGACTGGCTGTATGGGGAAACAGTACGGATAAGGACAGAGCATTCATTGCACAAAAAAGTGCATCAGGGCCATTTGCGGACTTCGTCCTGACGACTCTTGCCAGCCATTTTTTAAAGGATAGCTCTGTTACCACTTCCTGCACTTTACATATTATATGTAATCTGTAACTTTGTTTACAGTAATAAGGGATTGTTCAAAAAAGCATCTGAAGTAATCACAAGGGACAAAGACAGACTTATTGTAAAGGATAATCCGCAATCGGCCAAATTTGCTAAAAGTTGCCTTGTGATGTGTGTGCGCATTTACAATAAAATCCCCAATGAGCTAAAATACATAAATAATGAGAATTTATTTAAAAACAAGCTGTACAAAATGGCTAAATAAACATAATTTCTATAACGTTAAAGATTTCTATTACTACATATTAATTTGGATTATATAATGACATTGTTGATATAATTATTAATTTTGCATGCAATTGATACATATTCTGTATAGCTAAACATGTGGGCAAGACTGTAACATCATTATACCATGTTTAAGGCAAATAAAGACTTATCTTAATTATTTAGAGCTTTCTTATCTAAGGTTTTTATCTTTTGCTTTAGTCTAGGGCAAACACATTATATATTTTTTTCTATTTTACTTATTTTATTTTTTTCTTTCTTTACAGACGAACTCGCCAACCAAGCAGCCATCACAGAGCCAAAAGTCTTCGTAACGCTCCCAGAATGTTACGAAACCGTCTCAAAATCCCTAAAAGCAGCAAAGATACAAGCCAAAATAATCCTAGTTGATAATACCAGCAAACCACTTCCTAGTGGTGTAGTGAGATATTCAGAAGTTGCAGAATCGGGTGAAGCTGATTTTGGTGTATTAGATAAAATAACTAGGAAAGGAGATGATGTGGCTTGTATACCATTCTCAAGTGGAACTACAGGGTTACCTAAAGGCGTTGAAATTACTATTGATAATCTATTGGCTGGAATGGAGATTATGCATCAAAAAGAGAACTGTTTTCCCATCATTGCACACGGTAAGTTTGAAAAAGTCACTTTGTACACACTTAAATACTAAGCGAACACGCTAATGTTGGGCGTCGCTGGAGAGAAAAGCATGGGACGGTCGACATTATTCATTTGGTTTGATGACATCAACAATAGGAAATTTTAATTTCTTAATTCAACCATGGAATATACATAAGTCTCATTCATTGTAAAAGCTTATAAATATTTATGTTCTGTAATCTATATGGTGTACATAATAAAGAGTATTCTATTCCATTCTCTACATGTATTATTTTTTATATTTTCAGATGGTTTCCAAGATATTCTCCCAGCTTTCCTGCCCTTCTTCCACATATACGGCCTCGTTGTTAGTCTCTTGGGACATCTTAGTAAAGGTTGCAAATTGATCACTATGGCTAAGTTCTCTGCCAGTTCGTATTTGGATATCTTAAAGACCCAGAAGACTACCTTGCTTTACATCGTACCTCCTGTTGGTGAGTAATTTTGTATTTTTTTTCATTTGTCATCATCATGATCATCATCATCATCATCACAGCGTTAATCCCAGTCGCATCCGAAGCCTTTTCAGCTTTGGAGTCTGGGGTCCGCTTTGCCAGTCTAACTGCTGATTTTGGCTAAACTTCCATATTTTCCGTGAAGCGACTGCCGTCTGACCTCCACAACCCAAAGGCGACATCGAAGCATTGCAGTTAGACCAATTGTTGGACTTTTGAGGGCTCCAACAACCCGTAACGACTGCCACTAGATGTTTGTATGGCAACCGGGACCAACGGCTTAATGTGCTTTCCGAGGCACGACCAGACCAGTGCAAGTATTCGTATTCATGCATACAAATACTTGCACTGTGCGGGGATCGAACCCGCGCCACCTTGCGCAGCGGCCGCGTCATCATCATGATTTCGGATGAAATCCGAAAGACGTCCACTCGACATGGAAGTCGCCTCTCCCATCACCACCTTGGCTGGCTTTATTCTTGTAGCATGCAACAGGTTTTAGCGGCCTTTACAAGGTCATCGGCCCATCTTGTGGGATGTCTTCATTATCTTTTTTTTACTGTCTATAATTGATATAGCTGCAGCTCTATGTAGCCTTCTTTTTACTAGTTTATGAGACTTTGTTATTAAGAGGACGAGGAGATGTCAAATTATTGGCACCTTCCAAGGCAACTAAACGTTACTACGTATATTATGCTGATTTTTGCCTATTGCTTTATCATCTGCGTAAGTATTATATTGTAACATATGCTAATGGAATTTTGTACGTTAAAAATATCTAAACAGCCCTGAGTACAGCCTGACAAGATCCTTGAAATTACGTGAATTTAACTCCTCGGTTAACATGTATTGTGCTGTACCTACGTATTTTCTTTAAATAGTTTAATCAATTCAATTGCTTTCTCATTGCAGCGATCCTCCTGGGTAAACACCCAGACGTGAATGAAGCGCACTATCGTCACGTTAGACACATTGTCTGCGGCGCCGCTCCATTGGCTGCAACAGACGTTGAAGCTATTTTACAAAAGAGTAAAGTAAGTCTTCAGTTTAAACTAACTTTACTCCCTAGAACCGTCGATGGACATAGGTGGAAATGTGGAACTCCAGCCTAGTCAAATAGGCTACCCTGGAACGGCCAGTGGGTTGTCGATTTGAAGCTATGATGCAAACTATACTTCACCTCATATGCCTGCCCTCTGTGTCAAAAAAGTGCAGTAAAAGTGACCTTTACGCTGCTACCGACGACGCCCTGAAAGTGGCAAAATTTTGGGTCAACAAGATCTGAATTCAGTTGTGCCAGCAATATGAAGAAAAAAACGGCCCTCAATTTCATGTCTGCCCGTATCCAAATTTACTTGGGATCAACCCAAAGTACTTTTTCTCCCATTCTACCCCTGTAAACTACCAAGTTAGTATTCAATCCCTTTTTATTCATATTATCCACGTAGAATCTATTGTGACTTTGTTTATTTTTGTTGCTGTAATTGCATCAGAGATTGCGCATGACATCACGACACTGTATTCTGTGAAGGAGTAAACAGTGGTCAATCTTAGTTCTTCCACATTTTGTTTAGATAAGTTTAAGTCCCATAAAAAGATGTCTAGGTATGTGATTGTTCAGTATGACATCATTACAACAAAATACATCACAAACATCACAAAAAAGAAACTGAATAATAAGCCGAAAGCTGACAAGATTAAACAGCCTGTTCTGTATAAATATTACCTTGAAAACTTAGGTTAAGTCAGCTTAAAGTACCTAAACATTCAATAGCGTCAATCCCAAGTATAAACTGTACCGTTATTGCGTTATCCACTATCAAGAATAAACGGAATCATATTTAAGCATACTGCAGCTGCGGTGGATGTGTGGAGTCCGCCGTAGGCTGCTTTCTGAATCTTCTTTCTGCCTATGCAGATAAGAACATCGTGTATGACAACGGATATTTTGCGCACCAACGCAATACGAATCTTCGCCTGCTAATATAGCCCCGGCATAAGAGTGTCAACAAATTCACACCACGGGATGCCAGGGATCGTGCGAAATGGAGGTGTTTTAGTTAGGAAAGCGGACCCCGGGCTCCAACGCGAAAGCCGCGTATGCAACCGTGATTATACGCTGAGATGATGATTCTGATGATGATGACTATAAACCACAGAACAGATAAAAGAGATTTTCTATTTCGTGCTATAAACATTGATTTATATTATGTTCGTAAAACTAATATGCTCAACCACGTAAATAAAACATTGTTGTTGAATTGTCAACATATCTTCAAAATTTTCAAATAAATAAACTGGATAGCGAGAAGAAAGGGGGTAATTTACATGTGCGCCAGTTTATATTTGTCGTCCATTTACATGTTCATTGACCTTTTGCCTTATGTCCTTTGGTCCTGATGCATTGTTCTATTCGATCTTATGTTTTGTTTCATAATTATATAACCTATTGTAATCGATAACGCCTATCTGGCTTTATGAAGACCTCCAACAAGTTCTTGTACCGGAGTCCGGCAAGACACTATCTACCAGATAAGCCGATATACTTTAATCCGTACTTAAACCGGAAAACAAGCCATAAAAGTTTTATCTTCGATATTTACGATTGAAATATGTTATCAAGCATGCCTATAATAATTACAAAAAAACTTCTGCTCATCATTGAAATTTGAATGAAATTTCTTGTGCCATTTTATCGCATCGTATGCCATTTCTTTTGCTTGTCCACTAAGGGTCACAGCGTGCTGTTAAACAGCTTATAATCTTTCTCAAGAATTCGGTTTTCAAATGCAAATGTATTTTTTTATCCAACTTGATGTTTCAGAGATTAAGCCGTTCAAAAGAACTCCTCTTTTTCTTTATTAAAATAGTATCTTTTGCTCGCATTGTTACTTCGTTTACGCTCTTCCTCATTATTTTTTTTTTTGTTTTTGCCAGTCTACAAAGAATCCTTGCGTGGTGTTTACCTGTCATCTTCCATCTGAATTAGTGGATAGATGGTATAACTTCTCTTTGCCTGTATACTTATCAAAACCCACACACCTAACATAACCAACCTTTGGACTCAAACCTAATTGCCTGTTATCTATACGAAATATGCTCTTGTCCCAATTATTTAAATCAGAAGCTATTAACTTTAACTACGGAGACATGCCTGTTACCATAATAAGGTACAGCAATAGGTTCGTCCTTGTCCTAAAGACAGCGAATATAAAAACAATGCTATTAATACTGCGACTTTGCTTCTTGAGATGTAATGTAACAAATATTGAACACGAGGCATAATTTCGTACTAACAATAGCAAAAGCTTTTATTTAGACAGTTCAATAACAATCATTGCGTTATTTACATTGCTGAGCACACAATTTATAAGAAGAAAATAAGCAATGTATCACCAATATCATTCAAAATAAAATATTGCTGCTGATTCTCTTGTTGACAAACTAGACTAAATTTAAGTTCAGTGTCTATTTTTTTCTTTCTGTTTAATTACAAAGGACAGAAGATAAATATCTGTTAGGTGCCAATGCGTAACGCATTTTTTAGATTGCTTCTTGGACTCAATCGCCATATATTATTTCTCCAAGGGTCTGAAACCGTTTTCTCCCTTTTTCTCTCTTTCTATCGAACCAATCTGAACGTCCGACCCACCAATCGACAGATATTCGTCCCTGGTACCATGGAATACTATTTTCAAATTATTAGTGTTGACGCTTCCTGGAAGGGTCACTGCATTCTCCTATCAACCCCAGGGTCTCAAAGCAGGGAAAACAAACATGCAAAGCACTAACCTGGATCCAGCAGGACAGGAAGGGAATCACCAACGACAGGGCAGGCGCCGGCCGGTCAGCTATCTCCTTTTTCGTGGACTTGATGCTGCTTGTTCACTGCCTACACTCGTCAAGCACAGACACACCACCAATATGGAAACCGAGGGTTCATTTGGCCAGCGAAGCCCTTAGGAAGTCAGATATTCGATATTATTTAGAATACACGCGGCGTCGTATGAGCTGAGTTCGCCATCTTTTTTTGTACTAGTTCTTTTTCTTGGCACTCTTGAGAGAGGCGCCACCAGCACGAGTTAGGAGAAGCCCGCGCTTATTTAAATCGTCGTTGACGCAACATAGATGGAAAATGGAAATGCATGGATAAATTATTAGGATAGTTAATGCTTACACATTTCCCCCCACCTGAAATCCACAAGGGTTTCAAGAAGAATGCAAAAAATTAAGAGTGAAATCAGCAATAGCTGGACTATGAGCTACTGCCGAAAAAATGCATAAAAATCTAGTTAATAAGTGTGGATAATATGGAGACTTATTTTAAATAACCTAAAGACAGTGTGTACTTATACTCTAGTTAGGTATATAAAAGGAAAATAAACTAATTAATTGGTAAGGGACAAACCTTTACCACCGGCCTACGAAACGTCTTTCCGTTAGCAGTTTGGAGAGTTCATCATTGGTTGACAAGCAACTGGATTCACTTTAAAACATTTGACACATTTTGATAACACGGTCCGTATCAGGAGCCTTAATCCGGTTATCCAAAATTTTCTTTGAATAAAAGATTGTAAAGAGCGAGGGCCACAATGCAAATCTTTTATATGGAAATATTCGACTATCTTTCGAGAGATAGGACATTGTTTAAGTAACAAAAAAGGGTGTAACGCAGATGGCGACAGTTGAGCCTCATCGATGCGTCCGCCTACTCGCAAAATACCATCATCGTCTAGGAAAGGTGACAGCTTTTGAATAGATTTTACACAAGGTTCATTTTTACGCACCCGGTCAACTTCCGAAGTCATGTAATTATCTTGACTGAATTTAACCAGCACTTTCATTGCTTTTTCAAGCTCAGCACTACTAAGAGGAGAGAGATTTCGGTCTTGCCTGGCCGTTTTCGAGTTAGAAACAAAACGATTACACCATGCTACCATTCTTTGAATTTTTGTAAATGAAGAATGTTTAGAAATTAAGTTCAAAAGTGGATTCTCATCATCCGTAACAAGAAGACTTCAACTTTCTATTGATTTAAGTTCAGGCAAGTTCTCCTTCGGAAGTAATACCTGCCTTTTAGGCCATTGCTCAGGTGATTCTGTCAGCCAAGAAGGCCCTGTCCACCAAAGCGGGTGATCTAGAATCTCTGGACATGATACTCCGCGGCTACAACAGTCGGCGGGGTTATCATTTGTTGATACATAGTACCAGCGATCTCGACTAATTAAATCAGTTGTCTGAACCGCACGATTGGCTACATACATTTTTAGTAAATGAGGGTCAGTGTTAAGCCAAGACAAGGTAGTGCTGCTGTCTGAATAAGCTCGAATGGAATCGATGGAAATTTTATCTTTAAGTAAATCATACATGTGTGATAGAACTTTTGCTAGAAGCACAGCTGCGCTTAGCTCAAGTCGATTCACCGTTGTTGGTTTTAAGGGGGCAACTCTAGATTTCCCTATTAACAAACTGGTCGTGGTTACATTACCGGGTTCATACTGAGCCTTTGATAGTAACGATATAATATTGTTTTTTAATGCAATAGTTTCTTCGAGAGAAGATCCGCCAGAGGTGATATCGTCCATAAATGTCTCCTCTCGGATAACCTATGCTGCACGACTAGAATACTCAGCACCGTGGTCTTCAGCAAGTTGATGAAGTGTTCGAATGGCTAAGTAAGGAGAACTACTAACTCCGTACGTAACGGTATTGAGTTCGTATTCCTTTAAAACCTCAGTTGGGTCATTACGCCAAAGAACGTGTTGATAACATCTTTCTTGCGGTCTTATCAATATTTGTCTATACATGCGACGAATATCCGCAGTAAAAACAACTTTGTGAATTCTGAATTTGGTGATTAGGTCAACGATGTCTACTTGAAGTTTTGGACCCACATGAACAATATTATTTAGTGACAGGTCACTCGAAGTCCGACTACTAGCATCGAAGACCACTCGTAACCGTGTCGTGGTACTCTCAGGTCGGATTACAAAATGGTGGGGAATTATATAACAGTCAGTAGACGAGGTCTGCACTGGCTGCATATGTCCGAGATCCTCGTACTGTTGCATAAATTCTTTGTATTCAGTTTTTAACTCATTTTGACTAGCTAGTCTTTTTTCCAAATTTAGGAAACGATTAAACGCTTGTTTATATGATTCTCCTAAGGCTGGAGCATCATCTTTAAGCATAATTGGTACAACGTAACGCCCATCGGAGGTGCGATACGTGCCTTCTTTATATTTTTGTTCGCATATTTCATCCTCGGGACCGGAAATTTTACATTTCGGCGGCTCCTCGGACTCCCAAAACCGTTGAACGATCTCGTCGAGCGCACTAGAAGACGCGACGAGGAGCGTAACGGGTGTAGCCGGAGTTTTAGCTACCACGTTTTGAAGAAACTGACCACTTATCACCCAGCCGAATACACTAGAGAGTGCGCATGGAAAGCCCGGGCCTGGACTGAAACGTGAGCCAGTATATATCTGGTCAAAACAGTCTACTCCTAACAACAGATCGATCGGACCGGATTTATCAAAGTCCTGGTCGGCGAGATCCAGATGTGTAAACTTATCCTTGACGATTGTCGGCAACGACACCGAAGGAATCAGGGATGTGATTTTAGGTAGAACCACTAATTGAATATCAAACTGAGGAGTGTCACTCAATCGAGGTATTATTGAACCGAAGGTGTGACCTTTAATGCTACACCCATAATTTTGACCGATGCCACTTACATTTAATTTACATTTCTTGATATGTAAACCTAATTGTCGCGCACAGCTACTTGTAATAAATGAATCCATCGAGCCACTGTCAACAACTGAACGGACATACTGCCACGAACCATCCGATCGCTTCAAACGAACTACTGCTGTACCAAGAATTTTTGTGCTAATAGGTTGATTTGAAATGTTTGACTGGGTAGCACTAGTTAGAGTAGTGTTCATATCGGGATGCTGGGATGAATCCAGTTCACTAGTATGAGACAGTAAACTCTTATGCTCTTCATGTAACAAAGTATTATGCTTTGCATTACAAATGAAACATGTTGACTCAGATTTACAATCGGTAACAGTGTGACCCGGCCTTAAGCAGTTTTGACATAATTTTAAATCCTTAACTAATTGTTGTCGCTGTGTCATATTCATAGAACGCAATTTACTACAACGGTAGATTGAATGATTTTCATTACAACACACACAAACAATCTGACTAACTTTATTATTATTGTTGGAAGAAATTAGAGATGATTTTGGTTGACGCGATAAATAATCTTTATTTGTATTAGGCCGATTTTGTTTGCTTGTAGAATTTGATGATGGAATATTAACTGGTTGGCTAACTTCTAATACTTTTATGTAATTTTGTAAATAAGTAATGAAGTTATTAAATTTCGGAATTTCTTCAGTGTTTTGTAATTCAAACCTTTTTCTTGTTTCTGTATCTAAAGGCCTAGACGCAATGTAGAATAAAATAAATTCGCATAAATCATCAATACACAAACCGCGCAAGGCACTAACGCATTCATAAAGTGTGTTAGATAACTCAGATAAGTTAGACAAAGATGGTTTTTGTATGGGATTAATTTTAATTATTTTTTCTAAATAAGCTGTTGCAAGAATACGCTTGTTGTCATATCTGTCCAGTAAAGTTGCAAAAACCACTGAATAATTTGCCGATGTCACAGGCACGCCCTTCGCTAATGTCAGTGCATAACCAGATAAGCATGACAGCAAATAGTGAAATTTCTCAGTGTCGGATAATGAACTATTATTATGAACAAGTGCTGTATAACTATCTTTAAATGTTTGCCACTTTTCTATATTACCATCAAACTTTGGAAGTTCTAGCTTCGGTAACTTCACTTGCGAACGCACGTGACCTTGACCTAATTCCGGGCGACAGTCGCTACCTGCGCTCGCATCGAGAGAATCCGCAAACTCGATAACACAGTAATACAATTCATCGAATGACAGTAACACTTTATGATCGATAACAAACGAAGGTTTAAGCTTTAATTGCAACTGGTTAACATCATCGTTGCATTCCAAAAATCTATTACGAATCTCGTCAATCTTTTTGTACCTAGCTCGAAAAGCTGCAAATTTAGTTTTAGTTTCCTTAACTGTATTGGCTAAATCGTAAAGTATCTGCATACTTGTAAACTCATATTCCCGCCTTTTAATAGCGGTTATTAATTCCACTTCGCTCATAGTTCACGTGGTATACGATATCCGCACGCTCAAAAAGATAAAAGTTATAAAAGTAGGTAAAACGGTAAAAACGTAAGCCGGTAGGTCGGCAGCAATGCACGCGCGAACGTATTGAATGAAATACAAGTACACACGTCTCAAAGTTATTTGTTAGAATATAAGTTTTGACTTTGAAGTAGTTCAAAGCTAATCCGTCTCCCGCCGGAGATAAGTACTACGATTGTAGGTACCTCGGTACTAAATTCGAGAAACTTCGAACTCACGTTTTTTTTTTAGTAATTTATGCAATTTGTTATTTAATACAAATAAATGCAGCTTATTACAAGGGAATTAACGAGGTATGAATGTACGATTGAATAGTCAATCGGTCTCAAATAGGAAACAATAACTAGGTATCATGGAATGACCTAGGTTTTATTTAGACACTTAGAACTTGAAAGGCAAATTGAAATTGCCTTAAGTAGGTAAGTATACAAACAAATTATAATTGGGATTACGTATTTAACGTAATAACGAGAATGGAAAGATTTAATTTCCGATAGTAGGTATTTTTGAAATAACTACGCGAGGAAGATTCCTCACAGGAGGCACCATAATTAATGTTGACGCTTCCTGGAAGGGTCACTGCATTCTCCTATCAACCCCAGGGTCTCAAATCAGGGAAAACAAACATGCAAAGCACTAACCTGGATCCAGCAGGACAGGAAGGGAATCACCAACGACAGGGCAGGCGCCGGCCGGTCAGCTATCTCCTTTTTCGTGGACTTGATGCTGCTTGTTCACTGCCTACACTCGTCAAGCACAGACACACCACCAATATGGAAACTGAGGGTTCATTTGGCCAGTGAAGCCCTTAGGAAGTCAGATATTCGATATTATTTAGAATACACGCGGCGTCGTATGAGCTGAGTTCGCCATCTTTTTTTGTACTAGTTCTTTTTCTTGGCACTCTTGAGAGAGGCGCCACCAGCACGAGTTAGGAGAAGCCCGCGCTTATTTAAATCGTCGTTGACGCAACATAGATGGAAAATGGAAATGCATGGATAAATTATTAGGATAGTTAATGCTTACACAATTAGTATAGTGCGAATTTTTCGCACGGGTCAGCTAGTCATCCATATTAATATTATAAATGCTGTCTGTCTGTCCGGCTTTCACGCCAAAACTACTAAACCGATTGTAATGAAATTTGGTACACAGATAGTCTAGAGCCTGAGAAAGGACAAGGGCTATATAACATCTCATTATGACTAATAGGAGCAGAGCAGTAATAAAAAATGTTGCGACGACGGGATTGCTCCCATTATTTTAACAGGCGCTTATTTTATATCAACTGAGCTCCTGTAAACTGAAGTCCACGCGAACGAAGTCGCGGGCAATAGCTAGTAGAATATAAACTTACTTTTTTCATAGTCATTAAATAGAATCTTGAGCATGACAGTATTTTGTTGTTGATGATGACGGAAATGTTTGGTATAAGAGAACAAGGTAAGAGTTCAAAAGAAAAAAAAAAAGAATATGAAGGGAGTGAATGAACACGCGGTGCTTGACTCCAAGTAGAAAAGAAAAGCTTGCGGTTTGTCAGCTCTTCATATGACTACGGAGTTGGAATATTATTAATATTTAAGTTTTTGGCCCTCCTTCTATGTATTTGTACGGACGACAGCAGGTCATGTTACTCGAAACTGACATATACATATGTATTTTCAATCAATCATCATCGTCATCTCAGCGTTAATCCCAGTCGCATCCCAAGCTTTTTCAGCCTTGCGTGTCTGGGGTCCGCTTTACCAGCCTAACAGCTGTATGTATGTATGCTGATGTATTTCCAATCAATGTTAAGCCTTAAGGCTTTAAGCAATATAATTGAAAATCTATTAAAAAAACTTGATAAATTGTAGTACCTTGATGAGATGTCGTCTGTACATAATTATTATTATTTTAAAACTCATTCGTTTTTTAAATTAACCTTAATGTAACCTTGTTTTTTAGCAAGCCATCGAGTTCAATCAAGGCTTCGGTATGACGGAGACGACGTCACTAGCTACAAGTACTTTCAAGGGCACTCAGAACGTGAATTTCGATGCCTGTGGCGTTCCTATGGCCAGTTTCCAGCTGAAGTTTGCTGATCCAATCACTGGACAAGCCGTCCCTATTGGACAAGTAAGTAGTATACAAATGTTAGTAGCTTTGCCCGCGTAGTGGTCCGAAATGATTCTAGGAGAACGGTAGTTCAGAAGTCAGATCATAGTAAGCTAAATTTCATATGAATGTGTTTTTCCAATTAGAAGTGAAAAAGTAACAGACCGACGTGCGGATATAATTTACTTTTGCAGTGGTATTGTTACGGGCTACGGGTACTAATACGCCGGTTAAGGGTTACGAAGTTTATTGACGACGAAGGTACAGTCGATTGTAGGCAATGACAAGTAGAATGTCGCTGATGTTGCACCGAAGTCTTCCCTTATGTCCACGAAGTCCGTGTTGTAAACACACAATAACACTACAGATGTTACTTCAAGTAGTACTCGAAGTTCTCGTTATAGTTGTCTTAGTAGGTCTTCTTTAAGATCGCTTCTTAACTGTCGCTTGTTCTCGTATCGCTAGTCGAATTCAGACTGACTCTGCGCCGGCGTCACGGCGCTATATATAAATCAGCTAATCGAACATTCCAGATTCGTCTAGACGTAATAATAATACCGCATAACTTCGAGGTCATTTAGTAATTACCTACGGTAATTCCCGGAAACTGGTTTCTGGAAATTTCGATGTCGACACTTTGTTGTCAAAATTGTTGAGACCTGTACCATTCGATAGGCCATCCTAAGTCTAGCAATGCGTTTTTATATTGCACTTTTAAAATGTCTAAATCTGGAAATATAGGGCTTAAAAGTTACGCGCTGCATGTCACGCGATATTGAACCTTATCCCATCGACATAAGGTCCATTCGTAACAGTATTACATATTTACTATCATATTTTTTTTTAGATTAAATGGTAAATCACTGCATAGAAGAAATTAAATAATGTTATGTTTAAATAACAAGTTTTTTTTCTGCAAAACAATTAAGTTGCTTTTATTACTATCTGTCGTTACAGTAACGTTATCAACGCACTAGCTTTTGCCCGCTTTCGATTTTTCTCAACTATCTCCCTCACTATGGGTTAAAAATATTATAAAGTAGCCTTACTCAAGTACCGGAAATACAAAAATAATTCAAAGTTGATTTTCTAGTTCGATTAGCGATTTCTACAAAAATCTTGAAGGTAGTCGCTGATAAGAACGACTCTAAAATAATGCAGCGTTTTATGCGGGTCCTAGATGGAGTGTCTGGGTGAGCTCGCGATTAAATAAATATTGTTTTGCTTTTGATTTCTACTAACATAGGCTGAAGATTTTTTGTAGTACTAACCGAATACGAAATATGGATACTCTCCGAAATAAAATATTACCAATAACACAATATGAAAAGTTAAACCTTTATTTGTAAAATTACAAATTTTGGAAGAGTTTCCTCAAAGGACATGTTTACCTTTCCGCGTCCTAAACAACACAAGTAACCGCAAGAAATACTCCACGCGCAACTATGTTCTACGAGACACATACGTGGCCACAAGGTCATGTGTCTTTGCGTATTCCATTCCTTTATTATTAAGATTTCTGTAGCGAGTTCAAACAACCAACTCTTCAAATTCATAATGTTAAGTTCTTTTTTTTTGCCAGCCTGGTGAAATGTATGTCAAGAGTCCAACAATAATGAAGGGATATCACAAAAATCCTAAAGCCACTGAAGAAACCATGACCAAGGACGGTTTCTTCAAGACTGGTGATCTGGGCTACTTCCAACCTGGTGTCGGATTATTTATCACTGATAGAATTAAGGAACTTATTAAGGTAAGAGATGACACGTATTCAATATTTTTTTTTTTTTTAATGATTATAAACTAGTGCTTGGCTGCAATCCCGCCTGATGGTAAGCAGTGATGCAATCGTTGAGTGTAAAGCGCACTAGTTTATTAAGCCTATTCACTTAAAAAACTTAGGAATAGGAAGGATGACGGCAGTTGAGCAAGGTGATGCAATGTTAAACCCAAGACCAACACGACCAAACGATGCTGCGCTAGAGGGAGATTGACCTGGAGACTCTCCACGCCGAAATTCCCGAGACAACAACATTTGGCGCATCGTACCCGCCACACATCACAACACAACCGCTCAGACCAGTCCTCCGTACGGCTTCACCAGACATCATGCCGGAACACGACGAATCGCTTGGCGGCAAGACTTTGTCTGGTGGGTGGTAACTTCCGCCGGCAGCCGATTTTATGGCCTACCACCGAGAGGACCAATTGTACCACCAATTGTTCACAAATTAAACTAAATTTAATTTCAGTGCATCTTTTTCTTTTTATTCCAACAAGAAAAAGAAAGCAGATAAATATTAATTTTATCCTATCAAATTAGTCCGCGCCTGAATTAAAATGACGTGTTTTTCATCACCTCTTTTTAAATGTGATTGTTTGAAAGGATTGAATAAACATTTATTTCTTATTTTTTTCTGAATGAAATAGTAGAACTATAATTTTTCTGTAATGTCAGTTGCGTGCCGTGGAACAAACACACACCTACACACAACCTCACCAGACACACATAACATGTAAAGCACACAAACATTACACATACACACGTACCATGGTTGCGTGGTTGCGTGCGTCGATCACGCGTGTCGCTGACGCTGCAACGCTGTCGTTAGCGGCGTGTACATGGCCACGCGCCGCGTATTACGTGGGTCTATTTCGCTTGTCAGTGCTGGGTATGTCGGCGGACCATTAAGCAGGGTGCCGTGCATTGTGGCTCGCACAATGTGATGTATGG
Organism: Sesamia nonagrioides; assembly: GCA_017933935.1. NCBI lineage: Eukaryota > Metazoa > Arthropoda > Insecta > Lepidoptera > Noctuidae > Sesamia > Sesamia nonagrioides. Next base: position 1,562,816 of record JADWQK010002049.1, on the reverse strand, counting down.
ACAACAACAAGTTACCCTTAATATTTTCAATCAATCTTGAGCCTTAATAAAGTTCAAAATCTAATAAAGAAACATGACAGATTGTAGTAGCTTGACGTGTTGTCGTCTGTACCGTAAGCGTCAGGAATAATAAAAGCCTTAGTCTCAACAAACCGTCTAAAGAAAGTTTAACCTCTCTTCCTTCCTCACCAGGTAAAAGGCATGCAGGTAGCACCAGCTGAACTGGAGAGCCTCCTAAGGTCACACCCTGCAGTACAGGACGCGGCCGTCATCGGCGTCCCCCACGAGTTCTTCGGCGAAGTACCCAAAGCGTTCATCATCAGAAAGAATGGCTTGAAGATCACTGAAGAAGAGATCCAAGACTTTGTCGCGAGTAAAGTAGCAGTGTACAAGAAGATTGATGAGGTCATGTTTGTTGATGACATTCCTAAAACAGCGTCCGGGAAGATCTTGAGAAAAGAGTTGAAGAAAATGTATGCGTAGAATAAAATATGATGTAACACACTATCAGTAGCAATGGGTTTCATTTTGACAACAACATACTCACACACATGTTGATTTAACAACATTCACTGCGTTATTTACATTGACAGCCTCCGTGGCGGAGCGGTAGCGGACGCGGCCGCTGCGCAAGGTGGCGCGGGTTCGATCCCCGCACAGTGCAAGTATTTGTATATGCATGAATATGAATATTTGCACTGGTCTGGTCGTGCCAAAAAAAAAAGCTGCGGATGCGACTGGGATTAACGCTGAGATGATGATGAGTGTGTTAAGCGCTCTACATACCAAAGCCACGGTTGTGTCGGCGGCACAGCCCGTCGAAACATCCAGCTTATGTTGAAAGAAGCATGTCGGCAACCTTCGCCCGCGCGTGTTGCCCGCCGGCATGTCAGCGGCTAGCGACGAGTTGTTCAAAACGGCTATAAAAAAATAGCACGCTACAGACTATAAACTATTAATTTATAGCGCGCTATTAAATGCGCTATGTTATAGCGCGCTATAAATAAGAAAGCACGTGGACGTCCAGCAGGCGCGATAATTCTTGCAACACGCTACATTTCGTAGCGCGTTACTTTACATAGCGTTCTTTGATACATAGACCGCATGCTATAACGGAATGCTAAAAAAAGCAATATAAAAAGATATCAATGCACTCTCTTTCATACTTTTCAGGCTTAGGACTGTCTATAATTGGTAAAGGTTATTCTAACATTAATTTTAATAAATCGTAAATCAATTATAGGCGTATTTAAAAGTTCATTGATTGTATATATACAAAAAACAACTATTTACATTATACACAGATATAGAGTAGTTCTTCTTTAATTTATATTTTATTTACATTTAAAAACATTAGTTGAACTACTTGTGTAGTAGACAACCGTGTTCTTCGATTACTGATAGTATATCCTGATTTCGAAAAAATAAATTTAAAGGACAACTGTCGGTGACAATAATTACAAATAGCAGTCTTGCTGCCGTCTGCAGACTTTTCAAAAAAGTTCCAGATTGGCAAACCACCACCTTTGCGATTAGACATTTTTACATAGAATACACACTAAATAATATTCACTATTCGTTTTGCAACAGAATTTTATATTATTATTTACACACACTAATAATACCTTTGCAGACACTAAATAATCGTCACTAGTTCGTTTTTCAGCAGAACTTTATACTGATATTTACATTAACAATTAAGATCGCGCGCGATGAAAATAGCGTGCTGCGACAACAAACAAACATTTATAGCCCACAGCGCTCACGCGATTACTGACTGCCCGTATAGCGCATAGCGCCATTCTATAGCACGCTATTTTTTCATAGCGCATAGCGCAGCTAGCGGGCAGCGCCCGCGGAGTGCCGGCGCGCGCTGTGCGAGTCGTTAGATCAATTTCATTCATAGCGTAAATAGCGTTATAGCGTCTTAACGTCCCCCTACATAGCGTGCGCTATGCGCTATGAAAAAATAGCGTGCTATAGAATGGCGCTATGCGCTATATTAACCACCTCTAGCCTAGCGTACGCAAGCGATCAGTTGCCCGGCGACATTTTCGCTGTAGCGACGTGCTCGTATTTTAAATGCCAAATAAGTTTCTAATGTCGAGCCGCCGACATGCCGCAAGCAGTTTTACGACTTGCAATGACTGAAGCCGCCAACCTAGCCCGCCGGCAAAATGTTCCCGACATATGCCGATATAGCGCCTTACGCAATTACCCTGCAGTTTCTAGTTGATAAAACTAGTGGGTATTTTTGGACCACCTTCTGGCTGTCTCCTAATGTACAGGAAGGAAATATCTACATGTAGATTCATGTAGATATTTCATGTTATTTTGTATTTTTTTCTTTTGTATGTATGAATCATGTGTGTTATCATAATAAAGATTATTATTATTATTATTTATAAAATGTTATAATTTTAACGAACGAACATCACAAGAAAAATAATGACGCGAATTTTATTTTACAAAGATTCAAATTAAAGTATCTGGATCTTGAGGGGCAAACTTCGAATAAAAACGTTAATTGTTTCGCTTTTAAATATTAATTGATATTAGACATAGTCTTCTTTGTCCTAGCCACTTCCCATTATTTGGGGTCGGCTCTCCTCGTTCTTTTGCGCCAGGATGATCTGTCCTGGGTTGTCGAGATGTTCAGTTGGGCACGCTCTAAGTCCTTGGCCACTGTGGACCACCAGGTGGTTAGTGGGCGTCCTCTACCTTTTCTCTTATCTGGCAGTGCTAGGGCCCGTTTCACGACATGATCTTTGGGGCGTCTCATGACATGACCGAACCATCGTAGGCGGCTTTCGGCGAGTTTTTCTGCTATAGGCGCAACCTTGTAACTTCCTCTGATGTGCTCGTTTCGCACTTTATCGAGTCGAGTTACGCCCGCTGCCCATCTTAGCATCTTCATCTCGCTTACGTGCATCTTTTGTTCGTGAGCTTTCTTTATAGCCCAGCATTCGGCACCGTATGTCATGGCTGGTCTAATTGCGGTTTTGTAGATCTTGCCTTTGGTTTTAACAGGCATTCTTGCGTCACATAAAACCCCCGTCAGAGCCCGCCACCTCTGCCACCCCACGTTAATTCTATGGGTAACATCGGCCTCAATGTTCCCGTCGGCTGTAAGAATCGAACCTAGAAACTTGAATTGGGATACCTTTAGCAGTGGCTTCCCATCGATGTGGATTGAGTTGGGGTTGTTGGTGTTACCACTAAACGCGCATTTCAAGTATTCCGTTTTATTTCTACTGATTCGGAGGCCGTTGTTTTCCAGCGCACGTTGCCACTTCTCTAGGGTACTCTGGAGTAATTCGGCATCTTTGGCTATGAGGACTATGTCATCTGCGTACAACATACACCATGGCAAGGGAGACTGAATGTCCTTTGTTAAGTAATCCATTACCATGTTGAAGAGAAGCGGGCTTAGGGCTGAGCCTTGATGGACGCCCACCTTAACTTCGAAGCTTTTGCTAAGCCCAGCCAAGCTTCTCACACTTGTGCAGCTTCTGCAGTACATGTCCTGTACTATGGCGACATAGCATTCAGGTATACCTTGTGCTCTCATGGCCTGCCACACTAGTTTCCGAGGCACTCGATCAAATGCCTTCTCGAGATCGATAAATACTAGATGTAGGTCTTCGCGGTTTGCCCGATGCTTCTCCATGATGATTCGGGTGGCTTGGATAGCGTCCGTAGTAGACTTTAACGGTGTGAAGCCATATTGGTTTTCAGATATGTCAACGTGTTTAAAAAGGCGATTGTTAAGTATCCTCTCCCAAATTTTGAGGGTGTGTGACGTTAACTTAATCCCTCTATAGTTTCCACAAACACTGACATCCCCTTTGTTTTTATAAAAAGGTATTAAGTAGCTTTGGCGCCACGATTCTGGTATGGTGTATGAGGTTAAGATGGCATTGAGCAGCCTCACCAGCCACTCGCAACCTATGTGTCCTAATCTCTTCCAGATGTCTGCGGGTATTTCATCAGGGCCTACGGCTTTGTGGTTTTTCATTTGCGCTACTGCGAGTTCCACTTCAGCTATATTAATTTTGGGTACCGGTCCTTCAACGGGTAGCAACGGATGCAAAGGTTGGCTAGGAAATTCTTTGTTTAATAGCTCTTGGTAGTATTGATACCATCTACTAGTGATACTCGCATTCTCTGTTAGGAGCTGTCCCTTTGCGTCTCGGATGTATTTATTGATCTTAATGTCCAGTGTTGACTTGTGTCGCTGTTTTGCTAATTTATATATTTCAGCATCATTTTTAGCATCCTCGATCCTGTTATAGAGACTCTCTCTTGATTGCGCAATTGATTGGGCCACTACACGCTTCGCCGATTTCTTCGCTTCCTTGTAACCGGTGCGATCTTCCTCAAGTTGCGTCTTTTGCCACAGTTGGAATAGTTTCCTTTTTGTTTTTACTACCTGTCTTACATCGTCATTCCACCAGGTAGGGTCTTTGTTGATGTTGAGACCACCTTTAGATACTCCCAGGACTGTAGCTGCGTTTTTTCGACACATTGTTTCGAAGTTTGACCACATTAGTTCAGCGCTGTTGTTATAGTCATTGTCCATATCTTCTTCCAAGTATTTCACCACTTTGCTCGTTAGTTCATCGCCCTGAGCACCGCATAGTTGTTGCCATTTAATTTTTGGTGTTCTATCTCTTATTGTTTTAATAGGGTTAGGCAGTGTGAAGCTTGTGACTAAGATCCTGTGTTGGGAGGTAAGTCCATGGCCGGGGATTACTTTGCAGTCTTTAAAATGTTTCAGTGAGGTCCTGTCTGCCAAAATGTAATCTATCTGTGTACTATGACCAGAGCTTTTGTACGTTATTAAATGTTCAGCCTTTTTTTGGAAAAATGTATTTATTATCGAAAGGTTGTGTCTCACACCAAAGTCCAGAACTTCCTTACCCTGCTTATTAACCGTACCGTAGCCGAAACCCCCGTGCACGCCTGGGTACGATCGGTCGGCAGCACCTACGTAACCGTTTAGGTCCCCACCAATATACTTTGATTCGTTGGGTGGTATCTGGTTGATAAGATCATCGAAGTCTTCCCAGAACTGGTCTTTTTCTGCCTCTGTGCAACCCGTCTGTGGGGCATAGGCCGAGATGATATTTAGTGGCTGCTGCTTATCCAGAGCAAGTTTCACGGAAATAAGACGGTCGCTTTTCCTCTCTATGTGAATAATCCGTTGTTTAAGGTGGGGGTCCAGCACTATACCCACGCCATTCCTTGTGTTAGTCACACCATGGTAGATAAGTTGATAGCCCAGTCCCATATCTCGCGACTTAGAGCCCTTCCATTTAGTCTCCTGTAAACAACATGCATTTATAACTCTTCTATCTAATATTTTGCTTAGTTCCTGGCTTCTACCGTTGAGAGAACCGAGGTTCCACGACGCCAATCTGATCTTATGAAGAGTAGTTTGCGAATACGATTTCGTTTTCTTGTTTAAATCGTCGCTTCGGGGGTACGCCCTAGCATTTTCATTAGCAGTCGTATTCGTATCCGAGGATGCATCCACGTCGCTTACGGGGGACGCCCTAGTATTAGACTTATTCCTTATAATTTTACTTATCATTTTATTTTTGAACGAGGAGGTGTAAAATTTGACTTTAGTTTTACGGCCGGTTGCCACCTGACGCCAAAACTGTCGTTCTGCTACAGAGCGTGAGCGCCGCCGTTGGTCCATTTAGACTCATCCGCCGCCATCTCTTCTGTGTACTCCAGTCCAAATACACAGCACTGCTTTCGGCCTCGCTTCCGAATATGTCGAAAAAGCCCGGAACAGGGGTTTGATAACGGAGTTTCCATCTCCGGCCTGTTGGTCCGCGGGAGCTATTTTATTTCGCTCCTACCCTCCTGGAGCCTCTTGCGTGGCCCCAGGCGAGCGTTCCACTATCCGCCACCTGTGGACGCGTTCCCTAGGGGTGAGGCTCCCCCGGGAAGATATTAGACATAGTATTTATATAATTTAAAAAAGTTTGTAAATACTATGTACAAGTCTACAAAATAGGCAGGCAATCAGAGGGCATCGCTGTCAACAGGAAACGTGCCCAAAAGGCTGGCAGCATTGCTACGTTGTATGCTCTTTTAAATATTGATTATGTCCATTCCAATAAAAATTAAAAAGAGCTCAGTTGATATAAAGTAAGCGCCTGTTAAAATAATGGCAGCAATATGTACGTCCTCGTTCGCTCCCGTTTTCGCAACATTTTTTGTTACTGCTCTGCTCCTATTGGTTATAGCGGGATGTTATATAGCCTATGTCCTTTCTCAGGGTCTAGACTATCTATGTACCAAATTTCATTACAATCAGTTCAGTAGTTTTGGCGTGAAAGCCGAACAGACAGACAGACAGAGATACTTTCGTATTTATAATATTAGTATGGATTATTTAAATATAGATCTCTATAAACGCTCCGTCGAGAGGCTAATAAGGCTAATAAGGATCAAATTTGCAGAACACATAATCTCTCGTCAGCTGCTCTGTATAGACGACAGCACATCAAGCTACTACAATATGTCCTCCTTTAACTGATTTTTATCTTTATGGCTAATGAATTAGGGCTCAAGGTTTGTTGGGAATATTTGATAGTTTCGGGTAGCTTAACCTGCTGTCTTCCATACAAACAAAGTACAGCTTAAGTGTATGTCTGTTAAAAAAACTACAGAGCAACTGTTGCAAATAATAGAAATGAGAATTGTAAAAAAAAACTATAAAATAATATAATATCAAATGTTATACAATATGTAAAGAAAACTCCGTCCGACCCATAAGGATAATAAAGGTTAAGTAAACACATGACAGTAGAATAGTAACAATACTAATGAATTTTGAAATAATCTTTTTTAACCGCAAAATAATTCCAACTTCCCCAAAATTTGCTAATTTATTAAAAAGTGACAGCACCTTTTTTGACGGTATTATGTATTATGAATGAGCGATACTCACGTGTGCCGCGTGCCCTACCCCCTTCGCCCGCGCATGTATTGCCTACCGCACATGTATTAAGTTACCTCGTTTTGCGAAATAATATTTTTTTAAGGGGATTTTTTTAATGTTTAGCCCGGCTTTGTTTTAGTAGAATCAGTTATCGATACCTAACAATACCTTCACGGATCGGACAGGGTTTTCTTTACATACTTATTGTGTATGTAGGTATAGTGTGCCTTATTGGAAAGTTTATAGACGATAATGTGGGTAGGTGCAAAGTACTATTAAGGTAATCGTTGTGAAAAATTAATTTTTTTTTTTTGCAAGCAAATTTTTTTTTCACTTTGAATTCCAGAACGTCTCTCGTTTTGAAGATCCCAATTCTTAATTAGTGTAAAGAAAATGGACCATTAGCATTTTAATGGTGTCAGTGAATTTAAATACGGTGCGTTAAATGGATGCAAAAGCATAAAACTGCAATGCTTCGATATTGCTTTCGGGTTGTGGTCTTGTGGAGGTCAGACGGCAGTCGCTTCACGGAAAATATTAGTTAAAATATAAGTTTAGCCAAATCAGCAGTTACTGGTAAAGCGGGTCCGCTTTACCAGCCGATCGACCGACCCCCCGACCCCACCCCCCCACCGACCGTCACCCCCCGACCGACCGCCGACCGGCAGTCGATCGAGGATCGGCTGCCGGCAGAAGTTATCACCCACCAGACAAAGTCTTGCCGCCATTCGTCGTGTTCCGGCATGATGTCTGGAGAAGCCGTTCGGAGGTCGGGTCTGATTAGTTGTGTTGCTATGTGTGCCTGGTAGGATACACCAAATGTTGTTGCGTCAGAAGTTTGGTCGTGGAGGGTCTGCAGCCCCCTAATCGACGAACACATTTTTGTCATTTTTGTCTAGTTGGTATCAGTTGGGATCGTTCGAAGCGCCCATTGGTCCATTTGGTCCAAACGATCCCAACTTGTCGCAATCATTTGTCAAAAATGTGTTCGCCGATTAGGGGGCAGATCAATCTCCATCTGGCGCTACATCGTTGGTCGTATTGTTGGGTTTAACATCGCATCACCTCGCTCAACTACAGTCTTTCTTCCTATTCACTAAGTTTTTTAAGTGAATAAGGCTAATAAACTTGCGCGCTTTACCATCAACTATTGATCTTCTTACCATCAGGCGAGATTGCGGTCAAGCACTAGTTTATAATTATTAAAAAAAAAAAAAAGGAAAAAGAGGATAGAAGCATATAGAAGGAATGAAAGAATATGAAATAGGTATGATATAATATTGAGTAGAGTTATGATGAGTAGAGGTAATATTGAGTAGAGGTATGATGGAGTAGAGTATATGGAGTAGAGTTGATCCCTGTCGAGCCGACAGTTTTTCTTGGATTAACTATTGACGCCAAGTTACAATGGGGTCCTCACATTGAGAAGCTGTCGGGTAGACTCAGTTCTGCCGCCTTTGCTGTTAGAAAGGGCACAAAGCCCTATAGATTATAGATTTTAAGAAGTAAAAAGACGTAAAAATCAGAACCTATACCTATACAACGCAAATAGATTTTTGAATATGTTTTTAACAAAAATAGCCAAGAAAACCTGCGACATCTGTTATGTCAAACCGAGAAATATTGGAAAAAATAGAAAATAATATCGAAGATGTTGACAAGATCTGCCGCTCGCCGTGCACGCTCACCACCTCCGGACTCGTCGCCCAGCTCCGCCTCGCCGCCGCCGGTCTCCAGCCCCACTGTGAACGCTGTGATGACCCCGGCCGCGGCAGTTGCGTTGAGCTCGAGCGACGAGTATTTCTCTCCGCCGACGACGCCACCACCTGTTCGCCGACGGGGAGGACGCCGGCCGCCGGACTGCTTGGGACCTCGAGGCCCACCGGTCTCTGATAGGGCCCCCGCTACCGGTGGAAATGTGCAGCGCATGAAATGGACTCAATCAATCAACGAGAACGTCATGCGCGCATACTTTGGGGCTACAGAGGGGGGAAGTAACTTGACTGCGTACCGTGGTTGGATGCTCTCTCTGTTTCAGGTGCTTGAGCCAGCTGTCAACGTGTCGGCGCAACGACTGTCGGATCAGGTGCGGGTCATCCAGCGTAACCACATGCTGGATGATGTGGTGCTTGATCGCCTACGCCTCGAGTCACGGAATAGCCATGTTACGCCTGCTTCATCACTGGTCGCGGTACAACTTAACAGTGTTCCATCGCGACCCAACCTCGTCGATGAAGAGGATGATGATGAGGCTATATCCGTGACTCCTCAATGCAATGAAAAAGTAAGGAGCGCTTTGGAGGATGCTTTCCGTGAGTACCGCTCTACTCCGCCTGAACTTAGACCACGTTTACCTCGATGGCCCATGCATAAAAAAAACAAGGCGCTGGTGTGTGCTCTAGACTCTCAGCTGTCTAATTATTTAAAGGACAGCAAAGATCTGGCTGATACACATTCAATCTTGTACTGTGGAGCTGTTGCGATATGTCGTGTGGCTCATGTCAAATTCCCAGACAGTGACAGAGCCACACGACCAAAACCAGCTGTACCAGCTTGGCAGTGCAGGATTGAACGTCGTATCGGAGAGACTAGAGCACTCATTGGCAAGCTTATTAGTTTCAGGGAGGGCAATACACGCCCTAGAGTGATGCGCTTTGTGAGGCGGGCATTCTCGGGGACTGATGTTAGTACCCGAGACTATTTGTTACGTGTCACAGAGCGCATCGACTTTCTTAAATAGAAAATATATGCATGGGCAAACCGTATTCGTCGGTATAGGCGAAGAGTGGAGCGGTATTCTCAGAATCGCAATTTCCAAAGCGATGAAAGGTGGGTCTATAGAGCTTGGGAGCGATCAGACCAAGGTGTCACTGACACGTGCCTACCGGATGATGATGCCACGCGTTCATTCTGGCGCAATATCTGGTCGGTGCCTGTCAGTCACACCGAAGGTGGTTGGACTCGGGATGTTGAGCGAGCCTGCGATCCAGTACCAGAAATGGGGGCTATTACCATCTGCCCCCAAGATGTAGCTCGTGCAGTCCGTCCGTTGCCTAATTGGAAGTCTCCAGGGCCGGATGGGCTGCATAACTTTTGGATTAAATGGTTTTCCGGGTCGCACGCTTGCTTGGCATCTCAGTTCCAGACTGCTTTAGAGTCTGGTTCGCTACCCCAGTTCCTAACAACAGGAATAACCCACCTGCTCCACAAATCAGGTAGCACCGCGGAACCCAAAAATTATAGGCCGATCACATGTTTACCGACGGTCTATAAAGTTCTTACATCTATTTTGAAAGCAAAAATTAATACGCATATTGACAGCAACTCCATCATGTCTGCCTCTCAAAATGGATGTAGAAACGGGTCCCGCGGTACTAAGGAGCTACTCCTTATTGATATGGCCATTAGCCAGCAGGTTCGTCGTTCCCGAAAGGATCTGTCGACATGTTGGATAGATTACAAGAAGGCCTATGACTCTGTGCCACATACATGGCTCATGCGGGTGCTAGAGTTGTATAAAGTAGATGCAACTTTGCGCACCTTCCTGATGACATGTATGTCACAATGGAGAACAGTCCTTCGCTATCCAGGATGTCGAAATATTCAGAGGAATAGCGAACCGATAAGGATTGAGCGAGGTATATTTCAGGGCGATAGTTTGAGCCCACTTTGGTTTTGCTTAGCACTGAATCCTCTAAGCACACTATTGGAGGATTCAGGTCTAGGCTATCGGTTGAGGAGAGGTGGTCAGGTTATATCGCACCTCCTCTACATGGATGACCTGAAACTTTTTGCTCACACCAATTCACAACTGAAGGAGCTACTGAAAATTACTGAAACTTTCAGTAGCGCCATCAGGATGGAATTCGGTGTGGACAAATGTGCGGTCATGCATGTACAGCGAGGAGAGATTGTGGAATCCGTGGGAACCCAACTCACTGGTTCCATAAACCTTAGATCCCTCTCTGCATCCGAAACCTATAAGTATTTGGGTATGTCGGAAGCGTTGGGTATCAATGTTACTGACATGAAGCAATCGTTGAAGGAACGCTTCTTTGGCCGCCTGAAAAAAGTACTTAATAGTCTTCTATCAGGCGGAAATAAGGTGCGCGCTTTCAACGGTTGGGTCATGCCGGTATTGATGTACTCTTTCGGCATACTCAAATGGACTCAGACCGAACTTGACGCCCTGGATCAGAGGGTCCGTACGTTGTTGACTGCAAATCGATTGCATCACCCACGGTCATCGGTTATGAGACTGTATATCCCGCGAAAATGTGGAGGTCGAGGTTTTTTAAACGCTAAGACACTCCACAATCGCGAGGTATGCAGTCTCAGGGAATACTTCCTGAAAACTGACGTGGGAATGCATAGAGATGTGGTCGCGGTTGACAAGGGCCTCACTCCGCTCTCCTTGGCTAAAGAGAACTGGCGCAAACCAGTAGTGCTTGAAACTAACGATCGCATGGAGGTATGGCAGAGCAAGGAGCTTCACGGACGCTTTTTCCGAGCCCTACGCGGGCCGGATGTAGATTTTCAAGCGTCCGTAGCCTGGCTACGTTACGGTGACCTCTTTGGGGAAACCGAAGGTTTTGTCTGTGCAATTATGGACGAAGTTATGATGACGAACAATTACCGGAAATTCATTGTGAAAGACGGCACAGTTGACATCTGTCGGGCATGTCACCGGCCGGGTGAAACAATCAGACATATTATTTCCGGGTGTTCTCGTCTAGCTAATGGAGAGTACTTGCATAGACACAACCTTGTAGCCAGGATAATTCATCAACAACTTGCTCTGAAATACAACCTTGTGGAATCTGAGGTGCCGTACTACAGGTATATGCCCGACCCAGTTCTCGAAAATGGCCATATCACATTGTACTGGGATCGATCCATCATCACTGACAGGACTATTGTTGCCAATAAGCCTGATATAGTGATGGTGGATCGATCAGAGCGGCGTGCAATGATTGTTGACATAACCATCCCGCATGATGAGAACCTCGTGAAAGCCGAGAAAGATAAACAAATCAAGTACCTTGATTTGGCTCACGAGGTTGTCGACATGTGGGAAGTGGATTCAGCAATCATTGTACCGATAGTCGTGACAGCCAATGGCTTAATAGCCAAGAGCCTCGACCAAGACCTCAGGAGGCTCTCGTTAGGCGGCTGGATCAAGGGCTTGATTCAGAAAGCGGTACTGCTGGACACGGCTCGCATTGTCAGGAAGTTCCTCTCTCTGGAGCCCTGACCGCCGGTAGCTTGGACCCTGTTCCCGATACCGGTGGGCTACTATTTTTTATATTTTTAAATGTTTTTGTTTTTTTTTTATACAAATATTTAAAAATGTAAATTATATGTAAGGAAGGTAAATAAAAGAAATAATAATAATAATATTTATTTCATCAAGAAAGGATCAGATTTCACATAGTTATAATGGTTTATGTATACAAATAACTGATCTATACACCAAAAGAGGAAACTCTGCCTCTCAAACTAGGCGGTAGCCTGTATCTTGAGAGACAGTGATTCGTTGCTTTAACTAATGATTAATACTAAAGTGGACTGGGTAGTACAATATTAATGATTGGTCGTGATAATGCCAAAAATTTCAATTTCCTACGCTACATTTGTGAATGTGTGTGTGCGTGAGTGTGTGTGTGTGTGAGAGAGGGTGTGTGTGTAGTGTGTGTTTGTTTTAAGTACCATTCGAGGACATCGGCATGAATACACAAGGCACATCTGAGGACATTTTCAATCCGAGGACATTTTTGTGGGTCCTCGATTTGACTTGACTACTGTATCGTATTATTCACGCAATTTTGAACATTACTGTATATATGATAAGGAAAACTCAAGAAATCCTCGGATTGGTGGTGATCATTCATGTACACATTTCGACCGTGTGTGACCACTAGACGGCGCCACTAGTGATTTTCACACACTCAATAAACACACGACTCATGTTTATAATACTATCCGAGGACGTAGTGTGTAAATGTTACACTCAAGACCTCGGAATAGTACTTGAACTAGTCAGTGTGTTGAGGTCCTCCTTTCGGGTACAATTTCAGGTTGTATCTGAAATTATAATTGCTATAAGAATAAGAAAACATTGATTTTAAGTCCGATTGTGAATGAAATAGTTATTAAATAAATCCACCAGAGAGCATTTGTGGTGCTTGGTCGCAGAGGAAATATTATTTTCCTTCAGTTGACGCCCAACCGTAACTGTCTTTAGAGAGCGTGTGCATTATGTCGTAAATATCTACTCCGTTTTTTATTAGATACGTATCTCGTAGATTATAATATTTATTTATTATAACGAGTTATGTATTAAATATGATGTTTACGAACCTTGTTTTAAGAACACAATCTATACGTAATTTAATTTTTAAATATTGCTTTTTTAAATTTGGGTGCTTCGTGCATTGCTTTATGTTGAAATTTTTATCAATGGACTTGCCGTACGGGTATCTATCAGGTTATGACAGTGAGCCGGAGTTTCGAATCAGTGTTCCAACTTTAATTAAATTACTGATTGTCTAGGTACAAAAGTTTATCGTAATGAATATCACTTCATAAATAGTGTAGGTACACATTATATTTATAAGGTGATATTGATTACAATGAACTTTGGTCGTGAAATTTGATATTCTTATCAAAGATAAACTAAATTGACCTTAATTGTTCAGAATTATAAAACTTTATGAACATTCCGGTGGCTTCGATAACAATATTTTGTCAACACCAAAATGCTGGTCTTAATAGCGCCATCTAGTAGTTTGCGTAGTAAACACCGTTGCTTGGAGCTTTTGTAAAAACAATAATTTAAACTAGATGTCGCTAGTGAGAATTTGGCCACAATCTAGTTATTATAGGATAGAAAATCAATTTAATTAATTAAATATAGCATGCATTAGGTATCACTAAAGATACCATTAATCTTTGCTACCAATAACAATTCATAATGTTTTATTATTTACCATCTATTGTCATATTATCAATGAATTACATACTTTCAAACAGAACACTATGACTAGGTATATTTGTAAGTGTGTAATGTTGATGACATAATCGTCCATAACTTACTTGGTATATAACCTATTTTAATGTAAGCTGATTTTAGTCCATAACAAGTGCACAGCTGACGAGTACTACTATTAAATTTTATTAATTCGTTTATCGTGTTTATCACGGTACAAACTCCATTCATTGCCTAATGGCATGTCGTAATGTGCGTATACAAATAGTAAACAATGCGGAGTATATAGTGCATGGAGATTTAAGCCACAAAGTCGGTGCGCGGCGCGGACGTATGTAGCTTTGGATACAATCACGTCTCTGCTACGTTAGCGTAGCGCTGCGCCTTCGAAAGTTAGGCGGCCTACATGGCCATAGTCGTCTATTCTGTAATTCGATACATACTTTAAAATAATGATCTAATCTCTGTTTAAATGGTAACAGGAGCACACAGGACAAACTTGTCAAATATATTTTTGAGGAACAGAAACGCTGTAAGGCAGATTCAAGATAAAAATTATTTACCGTATCATAATTAGGTAGACTACTACTACTCATAATCTAGATAACATTTTTTAAAATAATATATCGTGTTCAATAAATGAGTAAGTTTACCTTACAGAAAAACGTTACAGTGGGTGAGAGTGTGTCAAAAATCTTCGAAAACTGCGTTACGTAATACTTGAATGCTCCCTTGCCCATAAAACTTCACTTCACCACTTATCACTCCATTTGTCCCTCCTCCGTGGCACAATAGTGATTACATGACCGACTTCACGCATAATCGTTCGTATGCAGCTAACGTCACACGTAAACTATCGGGTCACAGAACCTGTGCACCGTGTTCCAACTAACGGCTACTGTGTATTAGTTTAGGGACTAGAATAAATAAGTACAGATGAGACGCTACTTTGAATGTTGTACTTCCCTATATTAAGGGACATTGCACGCCGAGCTGTAGAGCTATTAGATCGTTTTCTAAGATGTTTTCTTAATAAGACAATCATACATTTCTATGAAGGCAAATCCTTCGTTTCAGACGTATAGCTGAAGTTTTTCCTCGCAATAGACGGCACAATACCTTGCTATGTCAGGAGCCAGCTAAGACAGCACTTATGCGCAAGTGTCTACTGCATGCTGGCAGATATTTATAATAAGTTAACAAAGAGCTGGAAAGAGCTTCCGTTAAAATTATTTAAAAAAGGTCTCCGAAGCTTTTGAAAAGGTACCTACATAAAACACACACATATAATACACAATACATACACGTCGTTACATATAATATAAGTGAGTACCTTACTAAATAATGATTTTTTGTTAAGTTACAATAATATAGTTTTGAACTATTTTCCTAAACTGTATTTTTTAAATTTAAGTTAAATGTCTAAAAAAAAATGTTTGCTTGCCTAAATGGTAAAACATGGCTGAACCAGTCATTATTTTTTGTCATCGTTACTTACCCATGTTTGAATATCTAATAAAATTATCTTTATGTATCATTCTTCTTCTTCTTCAGCCTATAGATGTCCAATGCTGGACAAAGGCCTCCCCCAAGGCTTTCCACATAGACCGGTCTTGTGCTGCCCGCATCCATCGGCTTCCCGCGACCTTCACCAGGGCATCGGTCCACCTTGTTGGGGGCCTCCCTACGCTGCGTCTTCCAGTACGTGGCCGCCACTCCAGAACCTTACTGCCCCATCGGCCATCGGTTCTACGAGCAATGTGCCCTGCCCACTGCCACTTAAGTTTAGCGACTCGCAGAGCTATGTCGGTGACTTTGGTTCTTCTGCGGATCTCCTCATATCTCCCAAATTATTCACTGCTGCGTTGGAGGATGTCTTCAAGCTCCTGGACTGGGAAGGACATGGCATCAACATCAACGGCGAGTACATCACTAATCTCCGTTTTGCAGATGATGTCGTGGTCATGGCTGAGACCCTGGAAGGCTTAGGCAAAATGCTCAATGACCTCAGCAGAGCTTCCCAACAAGTGGGTCTAAAGATGAACATGGATAAGACGAAGATCATGTCGAACTCTCATGTCGCACCCACTCCAATTCTAGTTGGCTGTTCTGCACTCGAAGTTGTTGACGAGTATACGTGGGACAAACAGTCCAACTAGGTAGGTCCAACTTCGAGAAAGAGGTGTCTCGTCGAATCCAGCTCGGCTGGGCAGCGTTCGAGAAGCTACGCTACATCTTCTCGTCGTCCTAGATACCACAGTGTCTTAAGACTAAAATCTTTGACCAGTGTGTGTTGCCAGTAATGACTTACGGAACTGAAACGTGGTCGCTCACAATGGGCCTCATACGAAGGCTCAGAGTCACACAAAGGGCAATGGAAAGAGCTATGCTCGGAGTTTCTCTGCGTGATCGAATCAGAAATGAGGAGATCCGCAGAAGAACCAAAGTCACCGACATATGTTATCTATTTTTTACGGACCTATTGAACTATTGTAGTGATAATCACTTTTCATGCGTTGATGTGGATAGGCTGGGGTTGACGTCGAACACTTACACGTATGTCAGTGACTGTAACGGGGCTAGGCGGTGGCTTGATCACTGTCTCTGTACAGAATCGTCTCTGAAGACGGTTCGTAGTGTTAGCGTTAGGTATGATGTGATGTGGTCGGATCACTACCCGTTGTTGATCGAATGCGATATTAATATAATTAGGCCAATAGTAAAACGTAGTATGGTCTGTGACAACTTGGTTGTGTGGGGAGAAAAAAGCTCGGAGGCTATCTACACTTACAGCCAAGAATGCCATCGGCGATTGCGAAATATTGACTTCCCTCGCATGTTGTCCGATTGTTGTGATCGCATGTGTAGTGATTCAGACCACAATCTAATAATTGATTGTCTATATCGGGATGTGGTATCCGCTCTAACGGAGGCCGCCATTGTTAGCAGGGGGACACAGGGTATTGGTGGGAATCATACGAGGACGAAGCGAGTAGTGGGTTGGAATAAGCACGTCAGCGGGGCTCACTTGTACGCTAGGCTTAGGTTTAATGAGTGGCTTAGGTGTGGAAAACCTACGTCTGGCGTGATTTACGAGGAAATGTGTCGCACTCGTAGGATCTTTAAGTCTAAGTTAAGGTGGTGCCAGAATCACCAAGACCAAATCCAGATGGACATCCTAGCAGAGTTGCACACTAAAAAAGGCTTTCGGGACTTCTGGAAGTCTACAAAAAAGCACAATTTTAGGCCTGGTTTGCCGGTCAGCGTCGGTGGTGTGTCTGCTGAAAGGGATATTGCTAATGCTTTTAAATCCCAGTTTTGTGTTGAGCCGAGCAGTATTCCACCTTCGGAGGTGGTCGATGCTGAGTCAGAGTGTACTGTCCCGCATCCAAGAGTTAAGTTTACATGTGCGGACATAGCTAAGACCATAGGGTGTATGACCAGGGGTAAGTCTCCAGGACATGACGGACTCAGCATCGAGCACCTACAGCATGCGGGTCCCCACCTGCCACGTGTTTTGGCCATGCTGTTCACGTTTTGCCTTCGCCATTCGTATTTGCCGGACGAGCTGATGAGGACGGTCGTAGTACCAATTGTTAAAAATAAAACAGGTGACATATCAGACAAAAACAATTACAGACCGATCTCGTTAGCGACAGTCATCGCAAAGGTATTTGACGGCATGCTTAATGCTCAGTTAAACAATACGTTAACTTTGCACGATAATCAGTTTGGGTTCAGGCCCAAGCTGTCCACTGATAGTGCTATACTGAGCTTAAAGCATGCTGTCAGATATTACACGGATCGGAGCACGCCTGTTTACGCCTGCTTCCTCGATCTGTCCAGGGCGTTTGACCTGGTTTCGTACAAGGTGCTGTGGAGGAAGTTGATCGATAGACAAGTTGCGCCTGAAGTTGTTAAGATCTTCCGGCACTGGTATGGGAACCAGGTCAATAATGTTAAATGGTCGGGAGCTCTGTCGGACTCGTACAGGTTGGAGTGCGGGGTAAGGCAAGGAGGATTGAGCTCACCAACGCTCTTCAATCTGTATATTGATGAACTTGTTGCCGGGCTCAGCAGCCGCCATGTTGGATGCTATGTTGATGATGTTTGCTTTAACAACATCAGCTACGCTGATGATATGGTGCTGCTGAGTGCGTCAATTGGGGGACTCAGAGAACTTATAAGCATTTGCGAAGCGTACGCGCTTACTCATGGCCTAAAATATAATGTAAAAAAAGCGAACTTATGGTTTTCAATGCGGGTTCTAAATGTCCGACTGAGGTTCCACCAGTAAGGCTATGTGGGGTGTCCTTGGAGCGGGTATATTCGTTTAAATATTTGGGCCATATTGTGACGTCCGACCTGAAGGACGACGCTGATATTGAACGAGAAAGGAGGGCGCTGTCGGTGAGGGCGAATATGATTGCCCGCAGGTTTGCTCGCAGCTCCAAGAGTGTGAAGATCACCTTGTTTCGAGCCTACTGCACATCTTTTTATACGAGTAGTCTGTGGGTGTCATATTTGCAGAAATCCTACGGCGCTCTCCGCGTTCAGTATAATAACGCGCTGAGGGCGCTGCTGCGGCTGCCTCGCTTTTGCAGCGCGTCGGGAATGTTCGCGAGCGTCCGCATAGACTGTTTTTATGCTAGTATGCGCAAGAGGGCGTCCTCGATGGCGAGTAGAGTGCGGGACAGCGGCAACAGTCTTCTTACCGTTGTTGCCAGCAGATTGGACGGGCCTTTCATGCAGCACTGGCAGGCCTTACATGCACCCGTTTATCAATCTTGCGGCAGGTAAAATTGACATTATTATTATTTTGTTTTGAATTTGGACATTTTATATTTTGACATTTTAATTAACATTTTATTTTACGATTTGACAATTTCAATATTTTTAGATAATTCAAAATTGGGACACTTATCGGGGCCATCAATTGCGCTGTTCAAATAATTTTAAAATATGGGGTTTTTAACGGGAAATGTTTTGGACTGTCAGTTTGTGAACCACTGCTGCTTTTGTATTGTTTGTATTACTAACATAGTTTGTAGGCACATGTAACTAACACTATGAGTCTGGTTGCTCGAAATAAATAGATTAATAATTAATATGTATCATTGGTAGAGGACAATTATTATAAATGAGAGGCTATTAGAAGTTTTCTATGCGATACATTATATTAATCTATTACGACATTAACAACAATTACACTCATTAGTTATCTATAGATTCAATGAACCGTTTTCCATTACAAGATACTGGTCCCGATTCACTTGTTCACAAACTAAATTTAATTTTAGCGTATCGTTTTCTTTATACTATTTCATAAAGAAAAGAACAACAACTGTCTGGTGCAGCCGTACGGAGGACGGGTCTGAGCAGTTGTGTTGCGATGTGTGGCGGGTACGATGCATCAAATGTTGCTATGTCGGGAGTTTGGTCGTGGAGAGTCTCCAGATCAATCTTCCTCTAGCGCAGCTTCGTTTGGTCGTGTTGGTCTTGGGTTTAACATTGCATCACCTCGCTCAACTGCCGTCATCCTTCCTATTCCTTAAGTTTTTTAAGTGAATAGGCTTATTAAACTAGTGCGCTTTACCATCAACGATTGCATCACTGCTTACCATCAGGCGGGATTGCAGTCAAGCACTAGTTTATAATTATTCAAAAAAAAAAAAACAGAACATAACATGTTAGTTTAGACCTGTCAAATTAGTCCGTTTGACGTAAATTGATGTATTTCTGGTCGCCATGTTTATAATAGCGTCTAAACTCTGGAATAGGTATCTTAATTTGACAGGATTAAGCTAAAATGTTTTCTTCTATCTTTTTCTTAATGAAATAGAAAGGAAAAGATGCACTGAACTTTAAATTAGTTTAGTTTGTGAACAAGAGAATCGGCGCCACTGTGTTAGTTAATTGTGTATTTATTTATTTTATTATTTATGTACACACAATAAAATACATAAAGATACGACAAAATTAAGATCTTAGTCCAGAGGTGCTGCTAATTTCTTAAGAAATTTCTTCCAGTAGACCTGCGAAAGAAGTAAAACAGAAATGTAGACAATAGTGTGTTTTGTACATAATAATAATATAATAATAAACTCTTTATTCAAGTAACCATGACTCAATAATGTTAGAAATACTTAAAACTATGTTAGTAACATTTAACAGTTTAAATTACAATATACAAACGTCAATACAAAAAATAAATAAATAAACAAAAAATAAACAATAAACAAACAACTCACAGGAGTCACCGCTGCTTCACCCCATGAGATATGGCACATCAATGATTGACGTAAGAGCAGTCCAGACGCCCAGCAATCATACTGAGGACACTGTTGGAGCTGTCCCACACCCTGCGCAACAGAGAAGCACACCTCTTCCGCATAGTTGCATAAAAGCAATCTACGTGTCCGTCAGGAAACATCCCCGATGCGCTACAGAAGCGAGGCAGCCTCACCAGTACCCTAAACGCGTTATTATATTGAATTCTGAGAGCGCTGTACGACTTTTGAGTGTATAGCCCAAAGGCTACGCGGCCGCCACATAGACAAGGACGAAATAAAATATGACTATGATAACTATAAAAGTAATAACATTAAATACACCTAAACACATAAACCAAAAATAATTATATAAGTATAGTTAAATAAATACATAATACTAAAATATATAAATAAGCATAAATAATAAACAAATTCTCACAATATAGAGGAAAGATAATGCTATTTTAATCGACGTATAAATTTGGAAATAGTGTGTGTCACTAATGTTAGGCGGGAGTGAGTTCCACAATCTTACAGCATGCACAGAGAAGGAATAGGAATAGTAAATCGTTTTATGAGAATGAGATTTAAGGATGGATCTTAGGTGTGATCTACAGGTTGCGCCGCTAGAGCGCGCGTAAGGAAAAGGCTCACGCAGGTAGGAAGGATAAGACGGGTTGTGTAAGATGTAGAAAAGGAGCCATAAAATCCTAGTATTCCTGCGAAGGTGGATTGGGAGCCACTTGAGTTCCTTGCGAAGGTGAGAAACATGGTCATTGGTCATACTTACGAAGTCCGAAAACAAAACGAATGCACAGGTTGTGTATTAATAATTTATTAATATCTATTCTGTATTTTAAGTATTATAAATATTGTAACTTCTTATGAATATGAGTGGGTGAACTACATTTTTATTATTTTTATCCTACATTTATTCTGGTTGGTCAG
Source organism: Sesamia nonagrioides (assembly GCA_017933935.1). Taxonomy (NCBI): domain Eukaryota; kingdom Metazoa; phylum Arthropoda; class Insecta; order Lepidoptera; family Noctuidae; genus Sesamia; species Sesamia nonagrioides. Next base: position 1,541,647 of record JADWQK010002049.1, on the reverse strand, counting down.
TTTTGTAAGAACTTAAAAATATTGAAACCAAACACTCGTCAGCAGCATTAGGTATGCTGCTGACGAGTGTTTGGTTTATGCTGCTGACGAGTGTTTGGTTTCAATATTTTTAAGTTCTTACAAAACTGACCAACCAGAATGATGATTATTACAGTTATTTAAAGTTCCGAAAATAATTATATGTAATTATAAATTAATATAAAAACATATCGATAGTTTGAACACACTTCTTAAATTAAATAAAGTACGTATATATAAATGTTAGGTTAACATAGAACAAAAAAATATTATTTAAAAACAAAAAACCCGCCTGCATAAAACTCTAACGAACTGAATAGGTAGAAACAAGTTGAACAATCGCAGTTGGGGGACTGTTCTATGGAATACTTGTTTATCTAGCTAAGAAGTCCCCCAACTGCGATTGTTCAACTTGTTTCTACCTATTCAGTTCGTTAGAGTTTTATGCAGGCGGGTTTTTTGTTTTTAAATAATATTTTTTATTTCTATCTTTTTAGTTTTAACAAATTATGTTTCTAATGTTGGAAAAATTAAAAAAATTGTTTAATTTCTTTTTTCATCGTTCCATTTAATATTAAAAGTGCACGTTATATACATATTTTCTAATGAGTATTTTAAATCCTTTATTTTAAAACCTATTCGATAAGTTTGGTTAATAAAAATTACCTCATAATTATGGCGTCAAACAACCGCCTTTTTTTTTTAATGTCACCGTCTAAGACAAATCTAACGATGTCTCAAATGTGAAAATCCGTTAGCCGGTTCTGGAGATACAAAATAATAAAGAATATTACATACATTCATATGTACAAGATACGCGCTTTGTGCATGCCTCCGAATGTAATTCTGTTTATAATTTTGCAAAAAATTGAAACTGACTGACTTTTGTGCTGAAATTTTTAAGTGTACATTAATTACGTAGGTACGGACGACAGCAGGTCAAGCTACCCCAAACGGTCAGATATTTCCAATCAACATAGAGCCTTAATGCTGTAAAGTTGAAAATCTAATAAGGAAATCTGAGAGATTGTAGTAGGTTGATGTGATGTCGTCTGTACATAGGTTTGGTACTGTTTCAATGTAGGTTTCTGGATTTATCATAGTTTTTTTTTTAAATGCCTTATCATCGAATTTTCATCTTGTTTTAGTCTTTTCAGTTGATTTTTAATTGTAGTTATCCATGCAAGTGGTTTTTTTTTTTGTTTATTTAATTAGTAATAAATTTATGTCTTTTTAGTTAAGAAATATTACGTAACCGGATTAATTCCTTAAATGAGTTTATGTCATGTGGTTGATTTAGCAATTTGTTAGGGTTAAGAAAACTGATATCAAGTCCGGAAAGAGTCCTCACTCTACTCAAAGCAACGTAAGCTTGACCTTTTGCAAATAAGTTTCTACTTAAATCTACAACTGCTGGGTCTAAAGTTGTGACCTGTAGTTTATGCACCGTCACTGCCCAGCATAAAATTAAGGGAAACATTCGTCGCTCAATCTTGCCTTTACCACGTAAAGCATCAAATTCTGTAGCACGAGGCTGGATCCAGACTCCAATACCAGGTAGGTTCCCTGTTATACTTGTGTCATCGAGCTCCACAAATACCGCTTGTGGTAGTTTTCCTGGCTCCAACTGCTTTCTGCGTAGTGCTGGCCAATCTATTCGTCGGATAATACCCATAGCACCGTTAACCAGCCCATGGTTAACATTGATGTTCCGTCTTAGCATGGCTCGAGAGCTTATACCTAATTTGAGTTGGTTTGGTATACTACCTGATTTATTGGGATCTTCAGGTATGTATTCCTCTCGTGGTTTTTGACCATATGTTTTAGGATCAAATGAGATGTCTACAGCACTAACATATATTACTATATATTTTTTAACATATATTACTATATACTATACTATATATTTTTGTGAGCTTTTCTAACTTTTCTGTCATGGTCGCGTTATATACATATTCATGTAGCAGATTTTATTCTTTCCGTTTATAATTTATACTGCACGTTATAATAGTTCAACATTCGCCTTACTCACCAGACCTTTCGCCTACAGACTACTACTTTTTCCAGAATTTGAATAGATTTTTTTTTATTTGAAATTATAAACTAGCGCTTGACCGCAAATGGTAAGCAGTGACGCAGTCGTTGATGGTAAAACGCACTATTAGTTTATTAAGAGCCTATTCACTCTAGCCTTGAAGACACTCAAATTGTAGTCCGACGGAAACACCGCCGCTGGCAAATTGTTGCAGTCCCTCGATGTACGCGGTATAAAAGAGGAGGCGAAACGCTTCGTCCGGATCGTAGTGGTGTTAACAACGTAAGGGTGGAAACTTGCCGTACGACGGGTCGTCCGATGGTGGAACGGAGATGGGGGAATTAAATCATGCAATTCCCTCGCACACTCCCCAAAATGCATCCTATAGAAGACCGAAAGGCTGGCTACTCTACGCCTGTGCTCTAGGCTTTGGAGACCATCTCGAGTTAAGTCAGGGTTACCAATCAGCCTCTTCGCCCGCCTCTCCACTGAATCCAAAGTGGCCAGGTGACACTTAGCAGCACCAGCCCAAATGTGGCTGCAGTACTCCACACGAACCGACCTGTGCTTTGTACAACATTAAAAGCTGCCCTGGTGTGAAGTACCGCCGGTCCCTTGCGATAACGCCAAGTTCCTTGGCAGCCACCTTGGCTTTGGACTCAATGAACCGCCCAAAGTTTAGGGTGGAGGGAATCTCAACTCCCAAAAGCTGAAGGCGGTCGGAACACTCCAAGGATACGTTTCGAAAAGTAGGAGCCAAGGTGAACGGGCTTTTTTTGGGGGTGAAAAGGTTTTGGCGGTATTGAATGCTACAAGTTTGGCATTGCCCCACTCGGAGACTGCCACTTGCCTCTCGTCCAGCTGATTTCTTTAAGAATCAATAAACTGCCACTGTGTTGGCAAAAATACATTGATTGCATGGGTTATAACTTCAATTAATACAAAAGATTTTTTTCCTATTAAACGGCAATTTTATATTTAAAGACTTTTTTATATAAAATACTAGCTTTCCGCCCGCGGCTTCGCCCGCGTGGAGTTCGGTTTTATCGCGCTTTTTAGATTTCTCAGTGTTTCTCTACTATATTATGCATTTATTATACATACAAACCTTCCTTAAGAATCACTCTATCTATTAAAAAAAACCGCGTCAAAATCCGTTGCGTAGTTTTAAAGATCTAAGCATACATACGGACATACAGCGAAAGCGACTTTGTTTTATACTATGTATTGATATTTAGAATCAATATTTTTATTATAATCAGTGATTAAAATCCTTAATTTTGATACCCAACTCTATATGCTTGGCAGAAAAAAACATGTAATTCTTTTTTTTTGTTCCATTTAATATTAAGTTATATACATATTTAGAATCAGTGTTTAAAATCCTTCATTTTGATATCCCACTCGATATGCTTGGTACAAATTTATTTCTTCATATCTCACAATATGGCGTCATACATCCGCCATTTTGGATTTTTTTAAATGTCACCTATCTAGTAGCAGTTGGGCAATTAAGTCAAATCTAACGATACCTCAAATGTGAAAATCCGTTCAGCGGTTCTAGAGATACTAGGTAATAAAGAATAATACATACAAGATAGGAGCTAAAAACATAACCCTCCTGGCAGTCGGGTAAAAATAACTGCAAATAAAAAGATCATGCATGGTAATCAGAATACTAATTTACCAATTTGAAATTCGAATAGAAACCAAAAATTTCACAAACCTATCTCTTGTTTAGTTCGTATAAATATCTACTCTATGACCCACACACACAAAGACTTGTTCTATTCAAATTACACAGTCACAGAGTCACACCCACCGAAATAAGAAATTCAGTATTCTATTTTGAGGTTCACAACACACTTGCACGTAGGCACGTCGCAAGTAAATAAACGCGCCGTATAAACATGTTTTTGATAGATACCAACCGGCAACTACCTATCTCATAATTACTACGATACCAGCCTCATGTCATGTACCTATGTAGTGGTTTACTAAGTTTTGTATAGTCTTCTTTAGTCGGGCTTATAGTTTAGTTTAGTTGACAACAAAACGCCGTCGCGAGCGGTCGTCCCGTGCGAAATTTCTCTTGCTCGAATTTATAATAATTTATACGGCTCTCGTGTGTGCTTCGGTGACTGTTTAAATAGTGATTACATGTTTTAAAGTAGGTATTGTATGTAGATGGTATGGGTATTTCAAAGTTCATTGTATAAACATAATGTACGTGCGTTTTCAATTTCAACTTTTGATCGCTACGCAAAGTTAACTGTCGTCTAGCAACCCAACTAGTGATGATTAGTCAAAACAAACATTGGGATTTATTGTTCTAATGTCAACGGAATGGTGTAGGCTTTATTATTTTCTCAGGGCAAAGTTTTGAACTTTGTTGACGCGCCAATCGCCATTGTGGGTTATTATTCCGGTAGGTGAGTGTGGAGAATTGTACAAGTGTTAGCAACAACAATAGAAAACTCCTCGCTCAATAACCACATGAAGTGCAATAAAATTCTGATGATTTGATTTCTGACAACTTTGACAGTTTATGCTCGTCTAGTCGCCAACGTTATCTCTTCTAAATATGTATGTACTTATTCATTGCCATGATTTTCGACATAGACTAAAAGAAAATAATTGTTGTAAAAACGTTTCACGCCTCTGCATATGCTCTTTCTAGACATGCAGAAGGCCTTTGACTGTGTCTCTCAGGGGGAGATCTGGTGGGCACTGAGGTCCAAAGGGGTACCAGAAGCCTATGTTGACATAATTCGAGACATGTTCCTCAATTCCCATTTCGTTGTTAGGACCGCTGTTGGTGACACTAAATCCTTCCTCATCACCTTCGGAGTCCACCAGGGTTCCGTGCTTAGTCCGTTTCTGTTCAGCGTGATATTAGACGTCTTGTGGGATAGCATCAGTGGACAGTGATTCACATGAGCAAGGATGGTTGCTCATGTATGCTGACGATATCGCGCTGGCGGACGCGGACAGGGATCGGTTGGTGCGGCGTGTGAACGTTTGGAAGGACTCACTCGAGAGCGGAGGTCTGAAATTCAATGTGGTGAAGATTATGTATATGGCTATCGACACGACATACCCCATGTCTGTGCGCATAGGCGGTGACATGGTCGAGTGCACACACCAGTTTAAATACTTGGGGTCTGTACTTGGGCAAAATAATGTGAGGTGACAGGTGTCATTTGTGACCCCGGTTAAGTTTAAGGGGCTGGTCTATAAGACGATCATTAGAACTGTTCTCCTGTATGGCAGTGAGGCGTGGCCTGTGCTTGAGCGACACAAGCAGGAGCTGCGAGTCACGGAGATGAATATGCTGCGGTGGATGTGTAGAGTTACGCGGAAAGACCGCATCAGGATCTCCCGCATCCGTCTTCCGCAGTCTCCATGTCTTTTACATAGCAGACAAATTGCAGGAGAGTCGCTTACGCTGGTACGGTCACGTCTTACGAAAACCGGCAAGTTACGTGGGTAACAAATATCTTGCCATGGTGCCTCCGCCGGGTCGGAATAAACGGGGTAGACCAAAGAAATGCTGGCTTGACGTTGTAAGAGATGACATGCGTGCCAACAATCTGACACCACAGGATGCTAAAGATCGCGAGAAATGGAGGAGATTGAGTAAGAAAGCGGACCCCGGGCTCCAACGCGAAAGCCGCGGATGCAACCGGGACTAAAAATTGATACGGAGATGATGATGACTAAGAGAAAATAATTGTAATTCTTGGAGTGTTCATTGAACTATTATTATTATTTTAAGAACGCTCAATCTATCAAAGCTACCTGTATTTTTTCTACATTTTTGATATTGGGTGTCGCTGAGATGAGATTGCATCTGTGTGTGTGAATTACGGAAAAGTGTCTTTCAGACCTTCATAATACAAGCAAACTGTCTTTTAGACTGTTATTTGTATTTACAAAGATGATTCCAGGATAACTTATTATTAATGATGCCAGTGCATATAATTCTGCCATTTGGTTATTCAAAACCTAATTAAAGACTTTAGACTATGCAGACCGAGAAATCTATTCTATTTTACGTATAAGTAGATAACCATATCGCTTGAGCGACAAAATTATCCGTTATGTCAACCTAGGTATAATATAAAATAAATACTAACATTTATATCTGTAATTATATGTATGTATTATGTAATTACAGAGATATACACACACAGAGGGCGATATCAGAATACCAATGTCGATTTTTTTAAAACTTTTTACTGTTTGTTGTTTTTTAAATATTATTGTTTGTGGTCGGGTTTGTTTTATGATCTTCCTGGACGAGTCAAGATAATTACTATCTTTCTATTCTAATTCGCATGGTGTAACTACATAATAAACACTATTCTAATACCCATTAACTTTACAATAATTAAACTCCTATCTAAATGTCTATTATTATCATTTCCTCCACCTACATTATAATATACAGACGACAGCACATCAGGCTACTACAACTTGCCAGATTTGCTTATTAAATTTTCAACTTTATTTCTAAATCATTAAGGTTCAATATCTGACAGTTTGGGGTAGCTTGACCTGCTGTCTTTCGTACATGCAGCGGTTCGCACACGTAACACAACAAACATTACTACAACTAGGAATGCAATTTCATTGTTTGTAACCTAAATATTTTGTTTTTCTATATGATATCTTACTAGATGATGATTAGAACTAGTATCGCTTGGCAGGAGTTGGGGGTTATAGGTATATTCAAATTAAAGCTAGACGAAATTATTTTATCTTTATTAGGCGTTGTATTAGATATGACAATGAAGTATGAACTTATGAAGCGAAAGTGACACGTAGGTACGCCATTTGGCCTTCCTTTATATTCTTTACGGCTTACATAGAACGTGAATGAAATATGTATGGGGCCCCAAATAGGCCAAATAATGTGTATGTTAATATATTCTCGTAATTTATGGTTTGTTTTTGAGAACTCTTTTTGGTTTTATGTCCTCCCTTATATTTTTGTGTCCTTTACTTTTGAAACGCTGTCTACATCTCTGCATCTATTGTCGTGTCACAGGTATTATGGCAGAGATTTCTCATGAAATCTACTGACACTAAATAATAGGATGGTGTTCATGATTATGGCCGTATAAAGATATTAAATGCCTCGTGTGGTACCGGGCTCACAATAAATAGTACCATACCATATATTATCTTCCCGTGGGTGTCGTAAGAGGCGACTAAGGCAACTCTCACCAGGGAAGCAAATCAAACTACTGCGATCCCCAACCCGCCTGCCAAGCGTGGGGATTATGGCAAACCCCCCCATGCAATGAAAGCCTTGGGGGAGGCCTTTGTCCAGCAGTGGTCCTCTATAAGCTGAATAAGAACAAAGATATTTGTGCGGGACGAATAGTTTTAAATAGTAGTACGAATAGTGTTATGAATAGTGTATACAGTATAGATGTTATATTACTTACTTAGAATAGAACATTTCTGCATAGAAATTTAGAAAGCTTAATAAATAACAAAGCTTTAACGATCGGTCATTGCAATAGGAATGGTTGTGGACATTTGGCAAGGTAACAATGACAAAAAGGTAAACGTCATAAAATGCTCCCTTGTTATAAAGTGCAACAGACAATAAAATTGTAATAGAAATGGTTGTCCCACATCTGGCTGAACGTAACAACGTCAAAAAGGCGGGCGCCATGATCCTTTGTTATAGGTGCAAAAAAAATATCCCTTGGAATAGGAGTCATAAAGTGGAAACCCTCAGGTTTAGGATGCAGCCCAGAAACGTGCGTAAGACAATGGCTGGTGAGACCCGACGCTCTCGTCGCTTCAAACGGTTTGAGCCCTTGTATAAATAGGCCCCACGTTTGAGCATCAGGATCCCTTTTGATTCGACCGTCTCTTGCTGTTGTAGGTATGTTGGTGTGTAAGGCTTGAGTTATAAATCATGACACAGTAGATAGAATTTTGAGATGTTTAATACAGATCACAGAGGATAGATGTACAGTTCTAGTTGACAGAGATAGATAGAAGATAAGATGTAAAATTGAAATATAAACACAAGAAAGAAACCGAAACACACTGTCCATTTTACTTAAGGCATCCACAGGAAAGTCCGGTTAAGTAGTCACGGCGTCTAATGGTCAACTACGAGATGCCATAACACAAAAAAAAGCATCTGGATCATAAATTCATCTTCGCCATTGAGGAGTCAACAGTAACAGCTACAGTAACAAGATACTTATCTTCGACGTTGAGGATTCAAGATCCACAGCAAGATCTCTTCAGGATCAACAGTCAAGAAGTTATTGTCAAGAATCAATAGTAGTATAAGTTAACTAGTGTCCCCGCTAATATTTTGGAAGAATATACCAAGTACGTCTACACACCGAAGTCTCACTTATTTCCACCAACCCAGCAACAGAGTGAGCATCAAAACGTGCATAGTGCAACCGCATACATCCACTAAATGGTCCTGCATGTCTGTCACGCACAATATTACTTAAATTAAGAGAGGCAATTCTCGTAAATTTATGAACATTCTCAATCCGCGGGGTGATTGTAGACACAATATTAAATAGTAGAAAATTAGATTTTATTTTGACAGTTCAACAACATTCATTGCGTTATTCACATTCATGAGCTGACACATTTTTCGAACATAATAATGAAGCAATGGATTAGCAATATGCTTCTTTCTTTCTTTCTTTATTTTTTGGCTTCGCACGGTTTGTGCATTTAGCCAATGTCACGTAATTATGAATTATTAGGTATTCATGGCGAAAAAGACGGCCGCGTGACCCGTCTTACGAGTGAGGTTTGGGAAAAAGTCTTGACGTGGCCACTATGCTGCGATATTTCACTGTTCTTAATGAATTATTCACTGAATGCACTTTTTACTACATAAATCACGCGCTTTTATTTAGTAAACAACACTATAAATAATTTTAAAAGTCCAATGAAAAATGAGCGTGACACTCATCTTGACATTCCCGCCAAAACTCTATATGCTTCGAAATGATTCCAATTGATAGAAATAGTGTTGTGTTACGCAATTAGGGTGCTGTGTCGCTACCATTAGTTTACATTACGAGACTCGATCGTCGATATCGAGCGCGTTTGACTCATCGATTGACCCGCTTCAAGGTTGTAAGAATTCTCAATCAATGAGAGCGCCAAACGCGCTCGATATCGACGATCGAGTCTCGTAATGAAAACTCATGGTAGCTACACTGATAGTATCTGTCAAAAATATTTACTTACCTACGTCTAACTTTCCTACACTTTGATAATTTTTGAAGTTTGTTTGTCGAAAAGATGACATTGTAACTAGACTTTAAACGTCTTAAAATAAGTAAATTGGCCTTCAGAATACAGTAATGTATAAATAATATACAACAACCGGCGAAGTGAGGGTCGGACGAAGGCTTCCGTATAAGGCTCGACCGAGATAGGGTTTTCCCCAGCGGTAGGGTAGGGGATAGGGTTTTTTAAATAATTTTGTCTCTGTTGCGACCGAGAACAAAAAATAATATATCGGTCGAGAAAAAATTATTTAAAATAAAGTATTTTCTCGTTGATAGCGGATGTTATCATCCGCTGCCGGCAGAAATTACCACCCACCAGATAAAGCCTTGTCGTTAAGTGGTTCGTCGTGTTCCGGCATGATGTTTGGTGAAGTCGTACGGAGGACGGTTCGGAGCAGTTGTGTTTGCCAATGTTGCGTGTGTTTTGAGTGACTAGGCTCATAATAAACTAGCTCGCTTTACCATCAACGATTGCATCACTGCTTACCATCAGGCGGGATAGCGGACAAGCCAAAAAAAAATAGCCGAGAGCCGAGACCGGGAATAGAAGAAGCATGTAAAAAAATTTAAACGCTCAAAATTAACTGTTTTAAGTATAGTGTGTTACACTATCAGGTTGGATCTCAATGGGTTTCATTTTGACAATAGTAACATAGTATCAACATTCATTGCTTTATAAATTACATTTTTGAAAAAACACGTTTTTCAAACTTATTGAGCAATGGATTGGTAATAATTATGCTTCAAAATTATTGAAATTGTTAGTATTAATTTGTTAATCGATTAGGCTACACCCTAATCGCTTAACGTATTCGTGGTGATTTTCCATCAGTCGTCTGTACTTGTTGGACGTGTTTAGCTTACTTTCATTTCAAGTCCAGCACTTTCTTTACCGCTTCTATTCCCTTGGTTTTCTTTCATTCTGCCTTTTAAAAGGAAAGCCAATATAATATTAATTTGGTCAGCTAATTTTAGTTAATTGGTACTGGATCGCAGCCGTTCCAATATGGAGGGGCAATGGTCACAGATTAATGCGACAAAGCTGTCACTGTAAATATTATTGTATCCATTATTATCTCTTATCGTATAATTCATTGATAAGATAAAAGATAATGGAAGCCGATCTTTGGTTACTAAACTATACTAAAGTAATGGTTCAACTATAAGCTATGTAGTGGTTCTAAAAGCAGATGTGAATGAGTGATTATGTCATGTGTTATTTACTTTTATATTGCGTAAGAGATAACAAAAGATTAAAATATTATGGTTACTGCAGGTACTGTGTCACATCATAAATTATACAAAATTTACATATTTACTACTTCTTTATATTGTTATACCTATTATACTTATGAGATATCATATTACACTTGGTAGATCCCGTCAAGATGTACTGACATCTCTAGGAGGCGCGTGTGGAACACGACGCGCCTCGTCGACCAGGACCTGGCACTTACCGGGCGGTGAGTTACCCACTGCTCGCCGCCCGCGCCTACTTTGGCCGGGAGCTCGATGTTGTCTCCCGACCAGGGCATCTTCTGCAGCAGCAAGAGGCGTGATGGCGCTGGGTATCCCGCTCCATCACGCACTCCGCCTCCTTCTTTGCCAGCATCACTACTTCGCAGGAGACGACGGTCTGCGATGCAACTCGCTCCGTAGAGATAGCCGCCGATCGTCGTTAAGAGGACATGGTGGTGCTTCGTTTAAGCCGGGCAGACCACCACATGCTCCACCGTTTCCTCAGGGTGGTCCCCACCGTGGTGACACCCTGGCGTTTCTTTTCGCTTTATGCGAAACAGGAACCTCCCGAAACAGCCGTGTTCGGTGAGGACCTGCGTCAGGCGAGGCGAGGGCGCCTTGGCGCCTCTCTAGTCACTCCTCAAAGAAGGGATTCAACGCCGCTATTATGGCGTGCCCATCACTGGGTTACGACTATTGCGCCGCGGAGTTATGTCCCGACGTTTTGCCTCCTCTCGCCACACCCACATATGTGCGAGGGTTTTGGCCTCAAGCACACACACACATCCGCACATCACATGGCGGTAATCCAGCAAGGAGGATCGCTGCCTTAGCGGAGACAGTGCGGTATTCCCGGACCAGGCGAACAGCAATGACTCTCTGGGACGCGGGCAGGCATCGGGTTGGTCGCTTCCTTAGCGACGGCACCCAAACCGGTGCCCCCTAAAAGGCCATGGACCGCAATGACCGCATGGGTCATGGGCGTTTGGACCCCATTTATTAATATAAAAAATTATGTACACACATAAATGGAATTAAATGGAAAATGGTACAGAGGAATTGCTTATTACTTAAGAAATCTCTTCTAGACTACGTTCAAAAATACAGTAAATACGGAGATGTACATAGTGTGTGAAGTAAAGGACAATAAAGATGATACAAAAACAAAATATCATATCATCACCTCTTAATCCCAGTAGCACGTTCTCGTGGGACAAGTTTTGACATCATGACAGGCTAAGCCAGATACAAAAGATCATATTTTATAAGATTCTTTCAACATGAGTCTCTTTTCCATCTGGATGGTCCTTTGTTTAAATGTACGTGCTTATTTTATAAAATGTATTTTTAACTCTACGATAACAAGCCATTCACTTAGTCGTTCGGAGGACGGGTCTGAGCAGTTGTGTTGCGATGTGTGCCGGGTGCGATGCGCCAGATGGTGTTGTGTCGGGAGTTTGTTCGTGGAGGGTAGCGGGATCCGAAGCACGGTTCTCCGCTGGCCGACCGCAGGTAGTTGGGGGCCCAAGTAGTGTGCCAGCCACATACGAAAGGCTGCCCCGCCAACTGCGAAAAATCCCAGGGTGGCCCCATCGTGCCGGTTGGCGACCGGACGAGAGGACCCGATGGCGATCCCTGGGGGGGTTCGGGCGTCCCCGCAGTCTCCAGAACAATCTCCCTCTGGCCCAGCATCGTTGGTCGCATTGTGAGGTTTAACGTTGCATCACCTCACTCAACTGCCGTCTTTCTTCCTATTCACTCAATTTTTGAAATAATGAAAAGTTCAATAAAGAAAAGTAGGTGTGCACAGCGGGCGCACGTCCTCTCATTTAAAGTGCACCTCGCAAATATTAGAGGTCTGCACTCCAATCTCATTGCAGTACATTACCACCTTGAGACTGAAAAGCCACATCTACTTTTCCTGACGGAGACCCAGATCAGATGTCCGTCTGATGCGGCATACCTCGGCTACCCGGGATACTCTTTGGAGCATCATTTCCTGCAGCGTGCCGGGGTCTGTGTGTATGTCCGCAATGACATCTGTTGCCGGCGCCTCCGTCACCTCGAAGACCCTCACTTCTCGTCCCTATGGCTGTTGGTTGACACTGGTGTGGACAAAATTGTTTACACCTGTGTCTACCGATCGCACAGCGGTGATCAGGAGACAACTAGATTATTTGACCACCTCAGTGAGGCTGCTGACAATGCGCTGCATCGGCACCCTGACGCTCAGTTCGTCGCTCTGGGGGACTTCAACGCCTGCCACCAGGACTGGCTCTTCCCATACCAGAGGACCGACCACGCTGGGAGAGAAGCGCGAAACTTCGCGCTTTCTATGGGCCTTTCCCAGCTGGTAGAGCAAGCGACTAGGGTGCCTGATGTAGTTGGGCATACTGCCAACTGTTTGGACCTTCTGCTGACCACTGATCCGGACAGATGTGTTGTAACAGTTTCCTCACCGTTGGGAACTTCAGACCACTGTCTGGTGAAGTCTGTGACGTCCTTCTCCCCACCAGATCACGACTCTCGTGGTGAACGGCGAATGTGGCGATACAGGTCAGCGGATTGGGATGAGATGCGCCACTTCTTTGCGTCTTATCCTTGGCAGCAGGTCTGCTTCTCCTCTGACAATCCTTCGAGCTGTGCGGACGCTATAACCGATGTGGTGCGTCAAGCTATGGAGTATTTTATCCCATTCAATGACGTGCCCGTCGGTGGCTCGGCTCGCCCATGGTTCAATGCCGATTGTGTCCAAGCTGAACAGCGTAAGCACACGGCATTTCTCGCCTGGGTTGACGCTCGTGACCGCGGAGCTCCGGATCTAAGCTCAAAGAAGAGAGCCTTTAACCGTGCTGCCAAGTCCTTCAAGAAGGCGCTCAAGAAGGCTCGCTTCGACCGCATTACCCATATTGGCAACAAGTTATCTGCGCAGCCATCCGGTAGCAGATCTTTTTGGTCCCTTGCCAAATCGGTTGAGGCGAACTTCTGTCGGCCCTCACTGCCTCCGCTGGTTAGGCCTGATGGAACACTGGCTCATACGGCGAGAGAGAAAGCAGGTCTCTTTGCATCTCTCTTTGCCCATAATTCGCGTCTTGATACTGGCAGTGCTACTCCACCTAATTTACCTTATTGCGGAGCTTCAATGCCTGAGGTTCGCATTAGAAACAAGGAGGTTCTGAGAGTACTGTGTCGTCTGGACGTGAATAAGGCTAGTGGTCCGGATGGTATACCAGCGATTGTTCTTAAAGCATGTGCGCCCGAGTTGTCTCCTGTATTGACGCGCTTGTATCGCCTCTCATTTAGGACTGGTATAGTGCCCAAGTCCTGGAAGCTTGCTAACGTGCAGCCTGTGCCCAAGAAGGGTAGTCGTGCCGATCCTGCCAACTATCGGCCGATTTCGATCACCTCCATACTTTGCAAAATTATGGAGCGTGTATTGAACTCGCGCCTCTTGGCATACCTGGAAGGTAACGATCTCCTCAGTGACCGACAGTACGGGTTTCGCCGCAATCGGTCAACTGGGGACCTACTAGTGTATGCCACTCACTTGTGGGGCGAGGCCCTCGAGAAGAATGGGGAAGCGATTGCTGTCTCCCTTGATGTCTCGAAGGCCTTCGACCGGGTTTGGCACGCTGGCTTTTTGAGTAAGCTTCCAGCGTACGGCATTTCCCCTAGCCTGACTGGCTGGGTAAAAGACTTCCTGACTGAACGGTCCCTCCGAGCTGTTGTCGACGGATGCTCTTCTGAGCCCATGTCAACTAATGCTGGTGTTCCTCAGGGGTCTGTTCTCTCTGCAACTCTGTTTCTGCTGCATATTAACGATCTGCTGATGCCCGGTATCTATGGGTATGCAGATGACAGCACAGTTGTAGAGAGATACCTGCCGGATGCTCGGGCTAGTAGGGAATCAATCCGGTCCGAAAGAGAGGCCATGGTTGAGCGAACGAGTGTTGCACTGCGGGCAGTCTCCGAATGGGGCAATGCCAATCTTGTAGCATTCAATGCCGCCAAAACACAGGCGTGTCTTTTCACCGCCAAAAGGAGCCCGTTCACCTTGGCCCCTACTTTTCGGAATGTGTCCTTGGAGTGTTCCGACCGCCTTCAGCTTTTGGGAGTTGAGATTTCCTCGAACCTTAACTTTGGGCGGTTCATTGAGTCCAAGGCCAAGGTGGCTGCCAGGAAACTTGGCGTTATCGCAAAGGTCCGGCAGTACTTCACACCTGGGCAGCTTCTAATGTTATACAAAGCACAGGTCCGTTCGTGTGTGGAGTACTGCAGCCACATTTGGGCTGGTGCTGCCAAGTGTCACCTGGCCACTCTGGATTCAGTGGAGAGACGTGCAAAGAGGCTGATTGGTGACCCTGATCTAACTCGAGTTGGTCTCCAAAGCCTAGAGCACAGGCGTAGAGTAGCCAGCCTTTCGGTGTTCTATAGGATGCATTTCGGGGAGTGTGCGAGGGAATTGCATGATTTAATTCCCCCATCTCCGTTCCACCAGCGGACGACCCGTCGTACGGCTGGTTTCCACCCTTACGTTGTTAACACCACTACGATCCGGACGAAGCGTTTCGCCTCCTCCTTTATACCGCGTACATCGAGGGACTGGAACAATTTGCCCGCGGCGGTGTTTCCGTCGGACTACAATTTGAGTGTCTTCAAGGCTAGAGTGAATAGGCTCTTAATAAACTAGTGCGCTTTACCATCAACGATTGCGTCACTGCTTACCATCAGGCAGGATTGCGGTCAAGCGCTGGTTTATAATTTGTAAAAAAAAAAAAAAAAAGTTGTACAATTTACTTGTAACCTCATTGTTGCATGCAGTCGGTAACATAAAAACAGCCATGTTTGGCATACATTTTATTGGTAACTATTCATGTAAAAACAAACTACTTATAACCGTAATGCTACAAGGGTCCTGAATCTTGACTAATTTTAATTACACACTTTACATTTCTGTAATCTTTTTTTGATCAAAGTCAGTCTAATCTGCGCTAAAACCTACCGAATAAACTTATCCATTGGATTGAGCGTTCTCTACCAGCTGTTTTAGAATACGGGCGACAGTGGGTCAATCTACCCGAAACTGCCAAATATTCCAATCAACCTTGAACCTTCATTTTTTAGTGATAAAGTTGAAAGTCTATTAAAGAAATTTGACTTGAGAGGCTGGTGTTTTAACGACTAGGCCACCAGGACTGCTTAGTGACTGTTTTGACATCTGAATACCATACAACTTTTATTCATTGTTTATGAATAAACCAAGTATATTGTGTGTTACTGCAATCACTAATTCCATTTGTCAATAAATGGTTTACCAATCAAGCAAGTCTTAAGATCTGTGGTTTACCTAAAGGACAGAGTATTGGTACTTTAAAATAGCCATTCTTGTCGACTTTTAAATTACTCATGCCCTTGAAGCCTAATTCGACAAAACAGTTTAAAAATATGTCCTAATAAATGTGTTATCTTCGCCAATTAAACATGTGCTGGAACTCATCCTACACAGACATGCGTGTGCGACAGTTTCTATTTTTAGAATGAACGGGCCTTATTCATCTGACAGTCATAAAACGCAGTCTAAACTCATTCTCTTTCAAAATGTTAGATCAATCGAATACAGATGATTTACTTCATAACTCTAAAATGTTATTGATAATGAACAACAAAATTAAACTTACGTACTTTGTTGCCACATCGTTATGACCTTTGTTTTTTGTTTGGGGTGGGAAATCATCAATCCTCCTAAATCCGCTCTCTGAGCGGAGCGGGAGGGGCGTGTCCGACTTTTATTGACTAAAACCCACCCATGTTTCTTTACTTGCCTGTGCGCCAGGGCTACGGTATCTTTTTTAAACAACCAGCAACCTTGACCCACGAGGCGTCGGTCTTCGTGGACCCCGTCACGATGTGCTGACAAAGGTTATGACCTTAAATTTTTTAAACTTCTGCCTAATGCTGCCGCTAATGTAGTATTCCATTTTTTGTCGATTGGAATACGAATGGAGTATTACATTTGCGGTAGCATTAGGCAGAAGATATTTTAAGGTCATAACGTCGTTATGGCAGCAAAGTATTTTTTAATTTTGCTGTGTTATAATGGCTTCCGCTAAAATACTGTTACGACTGGACCTTATGTCGATGGCATAAGGTTCAATATCGCGTGACATGCAGTGCGTAACTTTTAAGCCCTATATTTCCAGATCTAGACATTTTAAAAGTGAAATATAAAAACGCATTGCTAGACTTAGGATGGTTTATCGAATGGTACAGGTCTCAGCAATTTTGACAACAAAGTGTCGACATCGAAATTTCCAGAATCCCGTTTCCGGGAATTACCGTAGGTACTTACTAAATGACCTCGAAGTTATGCGGTATTATTATTACGTCTAGACGATCTGGAATATTCGATCAGCTGACCTATATACAGCGCCGTGACGCCGGCGCAGAGCCAGTCTGCATTCGACTAGCGATACGAGAGCAAGCGACAGTTAAGAAACGATAATTGAGAATACCTACTGCGACAACTGTAACTAGAACTTTGAGTACTACGTGAAGTAACATCTGTAGTGTAATTGTGTGTTTACAACACGGACTTCGTGGACGTAAGGGAAGGTGCGACATCAGCTACGTTCTACTTGTCATTGCCTACAATCGACTGGACCTTCGTTGCCAATAAAGTTCGCAACCCTTAACCGGCGTTTTAGTACCCCTAGCCCGTAACAATACATAGCCATGTTTGATGGTCATTCACATGTCGATTTATGAATCTTACTTGTTATTTGCCGGTTTAAGTTATTTATTTGTTACCGTTTGTTTTTATTTTGATATTTATTATATTTTTTCATTTATTCCGAAAATTTTATCTTTAGTTGGACATCTGTGCTTCTATGAAACTCTTTTGTTTAAAGCTAACGCGAGAGCTGTATACAGTGTTGTATAGATTTCAGGGAAGAAAGAGATGGCAAATGATGCATGATGCGCGGCCTGCAGGGTAATTGCGTAACACACTACCAGTACCAGTAGTAATTGATTTCATTTTGATAGTTCAATGATAAAATGCTGATCCTACTTCTAGAAGTACGGTCCAACATTTGTTGATATCCCGTGCATTCACACAGACACACTCACACATACACACGAACACACCCTACTTTGGTGTCTAATCTTTTATATTCATTACTAGCTGACCCGGCGAACTTCGTTCCGCCTTAAAGGGAATATCACATGACTACTTTTTAAATTAGGATAATTTTAAATAAATAAATAGTATTATTCAATGATTCTTTATTTGGGAGCACAATCCTGGCGGTTCTCCGGAAATCTTTAATGTGCTACAATACTCGCAAACAACATCCATTAGCCCAATGCGAACGCCATTGCGCTATATTATATGCGTATTGAAACGCTGCCCGATTCAAATCAGTATTTGATGAATTTCTTCTTGTGCTTCGTAAATTATCTAGCGCTTGATCTCTGAGGTTTGCTCGACGATTTTGCATTGCCAACCGAGCCGTTTCACGGGCTGCCTCCCTTTGCTCTGGTGAGTGAGAAGCACGAAGTCGAGCCATACTAAGGCTGCGCTCTTCAAGTGCAATTTCTTGCTCTTCTTCAGTTCTTTTTTTTTTGTTTTGGATGGGAAATCATCAAATGACCTCTCCCGCTCTGGGCGGAGCGGAAGAGCGTGTCAGACTTTTATTGACTAAAATCCACCCGTGTTCCTTCACTTGCCTATGCAACGACCAGTGCCATGGTTTCTTTTTTAACCAACCCGCAACCCTGTGGACCAGTCCTCGTGGACCCCGTCAAGGTGTGCTGACATCTCTTTGAGGCGCGTGTGAAACACAACGTGCCGTCAACCCGGGCCTGGTTCTTACCAGGAGGCTAGCTGCCTATCGCTCGCCACCCGCAAGCCCGCGCCTACGGTGGTCGGAAGTCCGATGTTGCCTCCTGACCAGGGCGCTTCCTGCGGCGGTTTGAGGCGTGAGGGTAGTGGGATTTCCGCTCCATCACGCGCTCCGCCTCCTCCTTTGCCAGCATCACTGCTTCACAGAAGGAGGTGAAAGCTTGGCATGTACTCTTGCTCCGGACTGTGGCCCGGACCAGGGTCGGACGCGAGAGATCGCAGCCGATCGCCACCACGAAGACACGGCTGGGCTTTACCCAAGCCGGGCAGACCTCCACCATTTGCTCCACCGTGTCCTCAGGGCGATGCACACAGTGGTCACCCTGGCGTTTCCTCCCGCCTTATACGGAACAGGAACCTCCCGAAACAGCCGTGTCCGGTGAGGACCTACGTCAGTCGGAAGGTGAGGACGCCGTGGCGCCTCTCTAGCTACTCCTCAAAGAGAGGATTTTGATGTTTGTGGCGTGCTCAGTGCTGGATTGCGACAATCACATTTTCCATATCTCTGTCTTCTGTACTGCGATTTTTCGCGGCAACGGAGTTGTGCCTCCTCTCGTTACTCCCACATGTGGGCGAGGGATAGTGGTTCTCCACAATTTAATGGATGTTATTATACATATAAAAGTTTCTTTTTAATTACTCTATCTATTAAAAAAAAAAACCTCATCAAAATCTGTTTCGCAGTTTTAAAGATTTAATCATACAAAAGGACATAGGGAAAGAGAAAGTAACTTTGTTTTGTAGTATGTAGTGAAATGATAAATGGCACAGCAATACAATATTAGAAATTTTGAAGTTGAAGTTTGTTTTGGGGCTTTTATTAAAAAAATTAAACCAGCAGAGAGTATTTATATTTCTTGCTTTAAATGAATGCATCAACATTCAACCAGTAAGACTTTTTTTTTAATATGCTGAATAGTGCAGCAGTGTGTTTGTACCATTTTTAGCAAATGAACCGCTAACTTATATTTTGACTGAGTTGTTTTGTTATTCCATGTCAGTTGCGTTTGTTATACCATGTCTTAAGTCACGTCACACGGGAACGACGGGAACAACGGGAACGGGATAAAAGTATCCTATGTGATAATGTGATATGTCCTTCTCCCAGTTCTTCTCTACCTCCCTAACAATTTTGAGGCATACTGGTTAAGCGGTTCTTGAGTTATAAATAGAGTAACTAACACGACTTTCATTTATATATATAGATTTAGGAGGAATTCAGTGACGTACACACGTACAGCAGATTTAGGAATGTACCCATGGAAAGCATTATCATCTACATTTGTAACAAAGATATCATGCCTCTCTCTACCCTAGAGCTCTTGTTTCAGTCTCTTTAAGTTAAATAAAAAATCTTAAATATTTATTTATTTCTATTTATTTTTTCTCTTTTAGTTCATAAGTACAATTTTAGTTAAATAAAAAAAATAACATATTTTTTTTATTTTTTCCCCTTTTAGTTCTTATGTACAATTTTCTTTTTAAGTAACTACAAAAATTAAAAAAAAAAACTATAAACTTGTCTAAAAACAAAAAAAAAAAAACTCGTGATTGGCCGGGTTTGAACCGAGGAACACCAGCCATCGAGAGTAGACCATATCGACTACGCTACAGCCGCTATGTCAAGCCACGCGAAATTAGCGCCCATATTATGCGTGTAATATTGCGAAAGAGAAAACTCGAAAACATTCGCTTCCCCAGACATAAGACTGAGCTAGATCGATTTCTCGTCCTCGAAAACCCCCACATATTAAATTTCAGCGAAATCGTTAGGGCCGTTTCCGAGATCACATGCTTCTTTAAGCGATCAGCGCCATCTGCCGGGCTGATTTGTGAATCTAAACCATCCAGGTCACCACTCAAACGCATACAGAAAAATTCATTAAAATCGGTCAAGCCGTTTAGGAGGAGTTCACTGACATACACACGTACAGCAGAATTATATATATAAAGATTTACTTTGTATTTCCCTTTTTTTTGTGCGACACGACCGTGTAGTCAGGAGGCCTGGAGACCTGTAACACAGGTAGTCCTAGTATAGACTCCAGTTACCACTACATCAATATATTTTGTATACTTAATTATCTGTTGAACTTAGGTTTCATTACGCGTACTCAGCGCTTTCCTTTCATGTTTACATATATAAATAATTTGCCTTAAATTTTTTGTTGTTGGTAAATGTGCTGAAATCACTTCTGATGTAGGTATGCAATCGTTTATTATTTGACTTGGATTTTTCTCAATATTATGAATGGATTCTTCTTTTATAAAATTTATAATACGGCGACCTTGGACTTTATAGCATCAGGATCATGGTTATGGCACAGTCTAAAAATCATACAGTCGTCCGACGAAGACGTCTAGACAGAGCAATCGTGCGGGGTGTGAGGGGCGAGAAGCGCGTAAGCCGCACCCGAGCTGCGAACAAAACTTTACGAGGTATTAAAAAAAAAGCTACTTACTAGATCTCGTTCAAAACAATTTTCATTGGTAGTTTTTATAGTAATGTACATCATGTTTTTTTTAGATTTTTCTTGTTCTTAATTTAGAAGTTAGAGGGCGATTTTTTCGCTTTAAAAGCGTCTGTCTCGCAAACTAAATATTCCGTTTAGAAAAAAAAATATTTTAGAAACCACGATATTATTTTTGACGACCTATCCATAGATATCCCACACGTATGTATTAGATGAAAAAAAAAAAAAACAATTTCGAGTTTCAGTTCTATGTATGGGGAGCTCCCAATATTTATTATTATGTTTTATTTTTGCATTAAAATCTTAATGCGGTTCACAGAATACATCTACCTACCAAGTTTCAAGAATATAGCTCTTACAGTTTCGGAAAAAATGGCTGTGACATACGGACGGACAGACGGATGGACAGGCATGACGAATCTATAAGGATTCCGTTTTTTGCCTTTTGGCTTTAATATTCATTTTTGGGGGATTTTTTAGGGTTCCACTAAAAAATCCCCCAAAAATGAATATTATTTCGCAAAAGCAGGTAAATTAATACATGTGCAATAGGCAATATATGCGCGGGTGAAAGGGGGCAGAGTACTCGGCACGCGGTCGCATCGCATTCGCTCATAATTATTATGAGCGAATAGCGATGCGACCGCGTGCCTACTGCGTGTACTACACTTATTAAAAATATACCAAATTTTGGGGAAGTTGGAATTAATTCGCGAAATAAAAAGATTATTTCAAAATTCATTAGTACAATACTAATGAATTTTGAAATAATCTATGATGATTATGTAAAATTTCATATTTGATTTGGTCATGTGTTTACCTAACCTTTATTATCTTTATGAGTCGGACGGGGTTTTCTTTACATGTTGTATACAATAGCTCTTAAAGCCAATAAAGAAAAATAAAAACGGACACACATACGTATTAATAACTCAATCAGTAACTCAATCTTATCTTTGCATCACAAAATCTTTCTTTATCTGAAAGTTATTCATTCTTTGTTATGTATTTGACTTTATTAGTCCAATCTTGGCTTATCTCAACACCGAAAAAGATAGCATCTTTTGGATATTAAATGACAAAAAGACTTACCTATATCTATTATATAAATCCGTGATAATCTCATGCAATATCTATATCTGATCGTTGATATCAGCAACCACCTTGTTTATTGCATGTGGATGGAGTATGCTTCAATAATTTAAATTATGCTGAGTCAGCATAATGCTGACAACATAGTGCTGATAAGCGCATCGGTCTGCCGTCTTAAAAATACCTGTGGGGGATACCCAACTAGTAGGGCTAGTTTTCTGAATAATGTAGCCCCTGTGTACTTATATCTACAATTTGTAAAAAAACCCTGTCCGATCCATAAGGATAATAAAGGTTAGGTAAACACATGACCAAATATAATATAAAATTTTACGGAATCATCATAGTAACAATACTAACGAATTTTGAAATAATCTTCCCCCCGTCGCCCGCGCATGGATTGCCTACTACACATGTATTAAGTTAAGTACTTCATCATCATCTCAGCGTTAATCCAAGTCGCATCCGAAGCCTTTTTCAGCTTTGGAGTCTGGGGTCCGCCTTTACCAGTCCAACTGCTGATATGGCTAAACTTCGACATTTTCCGTGAAGCGACTGCCGTCTGACCTCCACAACCCGAAGGCGACATCGAAGCATTGCAGCTAGACCAATTGTTGGACTTTTGAGGGCTTCAACAACCCGTAACTACTGCTACTAGATGTTCGTATGGCAACCGGGACCAACGGCTTAACGTGCTTTCCGAGGCACGAGCCGACCAGTGCAAATATTCATATTCATGCATACAAATATTTGCACTTTGCGGGGATCGAATCCGCGCCTCCTTGTGCAGCGGCTGCGTCCGCTACCGCTACGCCACGGAGGCTGTCTGTGTCTTAACACCTGTGTCTACCAGTAGTAGTAGTTAAGTAGGTACCTCTTTTTGCGAAATAATATTAATTTTCTTAGTGGTGCTTTTTTAAGTTTATCCCGGCTTTGTAGGCGTTAGTAGAATCAGTTATCGACAAGTTTTTTTTTTTTTAACAATACCTTCACGGATCAGACAGGGTTTTCTTTACGTATATATGCACTGCTTGAGACAGTGACACATATCAAATCCTTGGGTAACATAGTTAAAACTCACCTAAAAGACGATGTCAACATTGAGCGAGAGCGGTGGGCGTAGTCAGTTAGACGACATGATAGCGCCAAGGTATGTACGTAAGCGGGAGGTAAAAAACTCTGGACGCTGTTTAGAATAGAATGTACTGTACATACACCCCTCTATACGTGTATTACTCTATTTCCTCTATACGTGTAGTCTGTGGGCAAAGACTATTTTTGCGGCATTCAGCGCCCTCCGCGGCAATAATGCGTTCAGGGTTGCATAGAGGCTGCCCCGCCATTGCAGCTCCTTAGGACACGGTGTCCCGCATTTGAGATGCGCAAGAGGTGCACGTCTCTGATGGGCAGAATGTGGGGCAGCACTAACTCCGTTCTCGCAGTGAAAGTCTCGAGACTGGGTTAGCCTTAATACCCGGAAATATTGCCGCCTTGTAAATTTGTAGCCTGTGCGTGATTCTTTGAATAAAGTCTTCACTGTTATACTCAACTGATATTAAATCATTAGTAGCAATACAAATACCCATATCAGCTATTTTAAAAATTCATTATCACAATGATTACTATATAACATAAAACTTCCAGCCTCCGATGAGTGTCATACAAAGCAGGACAATGATAGCCAAAAAATTGATCCCGGTAAATAGAACTTTAAATTCAGTGAAACAGAGCTCAAAATATGCAAGTGTTGTGATTAGAAAACACAGTGTATGGACCCAGGATAGAGTGATAAAATCACCGTTCAAAAATGTGGAAATTCCAAATTATACGTTGTATGATTATGTTTGGCAGAATCTGGACAAATGGCCTGAGAGGACTGCTTCAGTGAGTATTTTTTTCTTCATGTAAAGTATATATGTTTTTTTGCTCTATAATGTCCATTACATTTACATTTACATTAACGGTGTACAATAAAACGCTAGTGAATCCACTGGTGCAACTGGGTTATTAACCATGAATACTAATGCAATGATCTTCCAGTCGAACTCCCATTTTGCTTGGGGTCAGCTCAGCACCACACAGTTTATTCTTCCTCTCCAAATCGTTGACGCAACCCATCCATAAATTATTTATTTCTTCAACCTCTTCATCCATCAACATTTATACTTATCCCTACTTTACCCACATCATTAAAAAAAATATGCCCTATAACTGTGTGCCTATTTAAACTAATAAAATCTAGATAAAAGAAAGCACTACCGTTTTTTAAATCTAGATTTTATTGATTTAGGGTTTTATTACCTCCTGCCCTAAATCTCACAAAGTTTGTTTTATTTTGCGTCTTTGCCAAGCAGTATTAGCAGATTAGAACTAAGCTTGTTGTGTATCATTATGACGAACATCCGTGCATTTATGTGCTCAATCATGCCTGACGAAACGAATGGAAATCATAGTGAATGCACACACAGTCATTGACGTTGCATCAAGCTTTATGATTTATGAATCATGTTTTTCAAGTATTTTTTCCGTTTTGAGGGCTGTTGGACTTGCGTCTCACAGGCGCAAAAGTAGATAATTAAAATGTTGCAACTTTTCCACTGAATGAAGATATTGCCGTCATGATTTCTCTACAAGGATTCGATTGATATCATTTGTTATGTTTTGAAATACCTACCTAATTTTCGTCATCAGATTATCTGACTTCTTCTTCTTCTTCAGCCTATAGAGGCCCACTGCTGGACAAAGGCCTCCCCCAAGGCTTTCCACAATGACCTGTCTTGTGCTGCAGGTCATCGGTCAGCTTATCTGACTAACTTTCGCATATTCAAATTCAAATGGCTTACGCCATTTAAACTTTGAACAGAAGTAGTTTCAAAACGTTTTGTTGTATCTGTGATTACTTCTACGTGTAACCCGTCATCAGTGTTCAAAGTAAGAGTGAACAGGGTGTATATTTAGGTCCGTATTACAGAACGTCACTCAAAACTCAAGCATTAGTTGATATTGGTTGAAACTAGTTTAAAGTAATGCAATTTTTAGTTAGTCTTGAGTAACGTTCTGTAATACGGACCTTCGTGTCCCCTAGCACCACTTCCATGAAATTCATTTTATTCAATTTTGAAGGCTTCCGTTGCGTGCATTGCGTAAACGGTTCCAGTTGCCTAAAAATATGATATAAAACTTGTTAATCGCGATCATAATAATAGAAATGGACGCGGACAAAGTCGCGGGCAACAGCAAGTATAAAGTTTTTTTTTTTTATAAATTATAAACTTGTGCTTACCCCAATCCTGCCTAACCACCGGTAAGCAGCTATGTAATAGTTGATGATAAAGCGCGCTAGTTTTGAAGACACTTAAATTGTAGTCCGATAGAAACAGCGCCGCTGGCAAATTGTTACAGTCCCTCGATGTAAGCAGTATAAAAGGAGAGGCGAAACGCTTCGTCCGGATCGTAGTGGTATCAACAGCGTAAGGGTGGATACTAGGCGTATGACGAGTCGTCCGCTGATGGAACAGGGATTGGGGAATTAAATCATGCAATTCTCCACAATGATAAATTTATATTGAATCGATTGGCAGGGCCTTCATCATGGTTACGGACATTATAATAAGCATAACAATTTGATATTCCAGGTCTGTGCTGTAACAGGCAGAGGGTACACATATGAGCAGGCGTTCAAGCTATGTAACAGATTTGCGGCGAACCTTAGGACTAAGTTCAAGATACAAGATGGAGACTCAGTCGCGATCATGCTACCGAATGTACCGGACTACCCTCTGGTATCTTTGGGTATACTGGGAGCTGGAGGAGTGATAACTAGTATCAATCCAATTTATACTGCCCGTGAGTACTTCAATCATAATTATATTGAATTCTTTTTTGTTACAAACATCGCGCTGGGAATTATTCCTATATCGAGGATGTGTGACAACGTATGTCACACACGGCCAGACCCTAAACAACTATCTGAAGGCCTTACACAAAAATCAAATTAAAAGCAAAAGTCATTTATTCAAATTAGGCTGAGAATAAGCACTTTTTGAACGTCAATATTACATAGGACAGTCCCCCTAAAACGCCCGCTCTTCGCCACTTCCTAGTGCTTTCGCTGGGAAGAAGAAGTGGCGGATCAAATTTCCCAGCAGGACAGATGTCTGTTCATTAAAAAAAAAAACATATGGCTATAAATAATACCTACTATGTAGGTACAGTAATGAACACAAGAAAACAACAACAATGAAATTATTTATCATATGCCAGGTAGCCACGCCAAAATACCAGCAAAGTTAACAAAAATAAAATGTCATTAAAATGAAAATGTAAATTCTTAAGTAAAAAATTATTTCCCAAATACCCCCAGGTATAAAGGTCGTGACAGCTCACATATTTGTGAATTGTAAAAAGCAAATTATATGAATTCATATAACGTTTCAGTAAGCTGATTCTGGAGAAAGAGCACAAACACGGTCTTGAGTTAATCAGAGCCACCAGCTATTCTTATCATTTAAATAGTCATTTACGGAATAATATGGCTTTAAACAAAGCTTGGATTTGATTTGTGCTTTAATTTTAATGCATTTAAGCACAATTGCATTGTAAGGCAAGTCTAGCAAAGCAGAGGGTATCTTGTTATAAAAGCTTATACCAAGTCCAACAAAAGAGTTATGAACCTTTTGAAGTCGAAGAAAAAGTTAGCTGAAGTGAGCTTAGAGTGAGTTGTCAACAGTGTCAACCCCTAGTGTTAGTTGGAGAGCTCGCTCCACACTCACTGCTGGTATATCTATAGTGATCTCAAATTTCGCCACTTATTATTAAGTTCCACGTAATTGAGGTGACGCCTATTGCTAGAACTAAAAATCAAACTAAAAGTCAAAACTAAAATGAAACAACATAAAAAATAAATCTTAAGTAGTCAAAAGATGACCCCAGAAGCTGAATGAAAGGTTCATAGATCGGCTTGGAAGCCTTATGATTCGACAGGCATATGACCCAAAATTGACTTTGCAACCATGACAAAATATGAAAAAAACAATTCTTATTATTGTTTTCAAACGATCTACAATCTTCATCCTCTCTGGCTACCATGAGTTTTCATTGCGAGACTCGATCATCCGCATCGATATCGGTGATCGAGTGATCATCGATATCGACCGCGTTTGACTCATCGATTGGCCCGCTTCAAGGTTGTAAGAACTCTCAATCAATGAGAGCGCCAAATACGGTCGATCCGGATGATCGAGTCTTGTAATAAAAGCTCATGATAGCCACACTGATCCTTTTATTGAATAGGAAAATATTACAACAATTGCGTAAATCTGCGATCATAATAACAATTGTATCAACACTACCTGCGGTATATTATACATACAGAAGTAATAATGAAAAGAAAGAAAACAGTTAAATTACGAATGGAGAAGCAAGAGGATGCTTGGATAAGTAATATCATTATTTATACATTTACAATCATATTTCTAATTTCAGATGAAGTGCAGCGCCAATTAATGATGTCGAATGCAAAGGTGATAGTAACACTGCCAGAGATTGTGCCAACTATTAGGGAAGCTTTTAAGATCGCCAAACATATTATTCCAATAGTCGTACTAAATACAAATGAAAATTCAGCTCCCGAAGGAACAGCTCTATTTAATGAATTAAGCGAAGATGTGCATGTAGATAATTCCGTTTTGAAGCAAGTAAGGAGGAATCCTAATGATATATGCTTACTGCCATATTCTAGCGGTACTACAGGATTACCGAAAGGTGTGGAATTATCGCATAGAAATATTATTGCTAACTGTGAGCAGATTAATGAACCGCAGATTGCATTGCACAATGAAACAACACGTGAGTTGATGTTATAATTTTAATATTATAATTAGGTTCTATCTGATATTATGTTTATTACCTGACATTTTCATGTGTCGAATCGTATCATTTTATAAAAAGAAGAAAATGAATTAATATTCATTTTATTTTTTGTCTTGTATTGGGCCCACTATGAGTTGACACATGTCTTCGAGATTTCTTGGTTCTAGGACATGTCGGTTTCCGTACAATGTTTTCTTTTACCGTTTTGAGAGCAGTGGTGACGATAATAATTTATACAAACTAATGCACCTGACCCCGTGTGGTACCGCTTAGAATAGTACCAACCTATATCCTCCCGTGGGTGTCGTAAGAGGCGACTAAGGGAACTCTCACCAGGGCACCAGGGAGGAGGGCAGCAGTGCTTCTCTTGTGGAACATCAAATTACTGCGATCCCCAACGCGACTGCCAAGTATGGGGATTATGGCAAACCCCCCAAATGCAATGAATTTCCTTGGGGGAGGCCTTTGTCCAGCAGTGGACCTCTATAGGCTGAACAAGAAGAAGAATGCACCTGTTTGTGTTCAAACCTACGACCTGCAACTCGTATGATTCGGCTGTTACCACTGGGCCAATGGTGGTCTTTGGGTGCTGCCGATTTTCTATTATAGTCAAACTGCGTTAGGCCAGGTCAAGTTTGAAGTTTCATCACCGATGTTTGGTCGGCTGTACCAGCACTTCAGTTGCGTAACACAATATTAATATCAATTTGAATCATTTAGAAGCATATTGCTCATCCATTGCTTCATATGTTCGAAAAATGTGTCAGCTCAACAACTTAAATAACGCAATGAATATTGTTGAACTGTCAAAATGAAACTCACAACTACTGATAGTGTGTTACATAATTTCTCCGCTGCTTGAAGTCATCGGCTGCTTTCAAAACAACACCTGCGATCTCATGAATGACTGTACCACGGTCTATAACTATCCTACCTTCTCATCGTGTCTGACCCTCTGTCTCTAGAACATATATGCCAATTACTTTAGATTTTCTGTTCTACCTTTTCCAGCCACTCATCAAGACTCTGTGATGGGCGTGTTGCCATTCTTCCACATCTACGCGTCAACAGTTCTTATATTCCACAAGCTGTCCATGGGTGCCAAGATTGTTGCTTTAGCCAAGTTCCAGCCAGAGACGTTCCTGAACACTATTGAGAAGCATAAGACCAATATTATGTTTGTCGCGCCACCTTTGAGTGAGTATATTTTTTTTATCTTGTTCAACCTCTTGTAGGTTCTGGAAATGATTGTGTAATCAACTAATAGTTTTCACATTGCTGGAACATAAATCGACGACGCGGGCCCAATGCGGGTTGGTAGATGTCACATGTTTTTGAATTTTTAGTTGAAAGGCATGCTGATTTCTTCAAGATGTTCTTTATCGTTTTAAGAGTAGTGGCAATAACAATATGTATTAAAGTAAAGGGCATTTTTTCCCTGGTGTGGAAAATCAATCCTCGTGGATATCCGTCACATTGGGGTGGGCACAGGGGTCTGTCAGATTCTTACTGACTAAAAAGCACCCCGGCAGTGTTCCATCTCACACCTATCAGGGTTTCCACGAACATTGCTTCCGCGTATATTGGTTACTATAGGTAAAAAAGTATATAGTATCGAAATAAACTACTATTTCTTTTTCTTTACTAAAAAAGTATGTTTTTATTTCTTTTTGCAGTTTTTAAAGGCGCGTGTGCGAGTAATCTAATCGATAATTTATTGCAGCATGATATATGAACTCCTTGTCTGTCTATGTTATTTAGTTGTTTATATTTTGACAAGACGTCTTGTAATATAATACCTAATGTCTTGTTTTAATGCCTAAGTTTTAAAGTACAATAAAACCAAGTTTCCTTTGGTTTTGTCTTTCTCTTGTATCAATTTATTGTACTTTAATTATATCTATAAATATAATCATGTCGAAGAAAGAAACCCCGTTGACCGCGAGTTTGTCGTGCTATCTACGACCACAAAGATTTGAGATTGAACCATCCACCGCTGGTTCAGATCTGCGATGGACACACTGGCGGCACACGTTTCAAAACTTTATTTCCGAACAAGCTTCTTCCGCTACTGAAGACATCAAACTCAAGCTCCTTGCTAATCATGTGTCACCTACCGTATTTAATATAATTAAGGAATGTTCGAAGTACTGCGACGCTATCAAACTCCTCAACGACACGTTCGAAAAGAGGAAGAATATTATACTGGCTCGACACCAACTGACTTGCAGGAAACAACAGCCCGGGGAAACGATAGTAGAGTACTGCAGGGCGCTTACCTCTCTAGCGTACGACTGCCACTACAACACCGTCACTGCGGAAGAGCACCAAAATGAATCAATCCGTGGAGCCTTTATCGCAGGTCTGTCAACCCAACGAATTCGGGAACGCTTACTCGAGAAATCAGAAATGACGCTGGAAGAGGCATTAGATTTAGCAATTTCCCTAGAGACCGCAGAAAATACTTCTCAAGCATTGCAATTAAATGCACTACCTGCCTCTACTAACATGTTGAATGCAGTGGCATCCATCGAATCACAAGAAAACCTTCATCAGCCGAATATTGCAGCCATGACCTCACGTTATAGCAATTCTAAACGACGCAGGTGCTTTTTTTGTGGCGGCAACGTCCATCCAAGGATCAAATGTCCAGCAAATAACGCTAAATGCCAACTATGTCAGAAGAAGGGTCATTTTGCCAACGTTTGCCGTAGTGCTGGACGAAAACAGCAAAACCTCAATGTTGTGAATGTTGAAGAAGAATCTCAAGAATCTCATCCCGCTTCCCTTGCATCTATCTGTGCCGCCGCTCCTTCCAGCTTACGTAAGGCCACAATCACTATCACTGTAAATAATCACAATGTCGATGCCCTAGTTGATACTGGAAGCTCTATCAGTTTTATAGATAATGCTTTGGCTCTAACACTTAATCTTAAAAGGAAACACTGCAATCAAGCTGTGACTCTCGCTTCATTAAACAACGTATCATATGTTAAAGGTATATGCCATGCTACTGTTCAGATTGATAACCACATTTATAAGCAACAGGCGCTGCTCATTGTCGATAACTTATGTGCTGACATCATCATCGGTCACGACATCCTAAAAGGACACTCTTCTCTCGAATTGCAGTTTGGTGGTGAAAAAGGAACCCTAAAAATATGCAACGTTCTTGAAGCCTCCGTACCTCCAGCAACTGTCTTTACAAATCTTGCGCCATCTATCAAACCAATCGCCATTCGTTCCAGACGTCACTCAGAAGGAGATCAAGCATTCATATCAACTGAAATTTCAAACCTGCTCAAAGACAAAGTTATTGAGCCAAGCATATCTCCGTGGAGAGCACAAGTTATAGTCGCTGGAGGTGGACATCACCGAAAACGTTTGGTAATTGATTACTCTCAAACGATAAATAGATTCACAGACCTAGATGCATATCCCCTCCCAAGTATAGATTCTATCGTCACCGCAGTCTCTAAATACAATTTATTCAGTCAAATTGACTTAAAAAGTGCGTATCATCAAGTACCAATCCTTCCCAAAGAAAAGATATACACAGCATTCGAGGCTTGCGGCAATTTGTATCAATTTACTCGCATACCATTTGGCGTTACGAACGGCGTTGCTGCTTTCCAAAGAACCCTTCACTATATTATTCGTACAGAGAAGCTAAAAGGAACCTACGCCTACTTAGACGATGTTACCATCTGTGGAAAGGACAAACAAGAACATGACGTTAATCTGCGTCGATTCATGGAAGCGGCCGAAAAATACAATCTCACCTTAAACAAAAACAAATGCGTATTCGAAACCGACTCAATTAACCTTCTCGGCTATACCATTAATAACAATACGATCAAGCCCGACAAGTCACGCTTAGAACCACTGCTAAATCTCCCCGTTCCATTAGATGCAGCCTCTCTAAAAAGAACTCTTGGTCTATTTGCCCATTATTCTAAATGGATCAACAATTATTCCGCTAAAATTAAACCGTTAGTCGACACTAAGTTTCCCCTATCTAAAGAAGCAACTGAATGCTTCAATAAACTAAAATCTGACATCGCGAAGTCATCTCTTGCTTCAATTGACACCAAAGAGAAGTTTACCGTCGAGACTGATGCATCAGAATTTGCCATCGCTGCTACGCTTTCCCAGAAAGGCCGCCCTGTAGCGTTTTTCACACGCTCATTAAATAATTCTGAACGGCGCCAATCCTCGATAGAAAAAGAGGCATGTGCGATAGTAGAAGCCCTCCGCAAATGGCGCCATTATTTGATCGGCCGCTACTACATACTTATTACAGACCAACAGTCAGTCTCCTTCATGTTCAATCAAACTCACACGAGTAAAATCAAGAATGAAAAAATAGAGCGATGGCGCCTAGAATTATCCTGCTATAAATACGATATAATTTACCGACCTGGCAAACAAAATGTAGCCGCGGATGCACTGTCCAGAGTTTGTGCAGTCGCATGTGGCTCTCTTGATAAACTTGCTGATCTTCATAGATCCTTATGCCACCCCGGCGTAACAAGAATGGTACATTGGATCCGCTCCAAAAACCTGCCGTATTCAGTAGAAGATGTAAAAAGAATGACCGCTAGCTGTCGTGTATGCGCTGAAGTAAAACCCAGATATGTCAAGAATAAAGGGCACCTAGTCAAAGCGACAGCTCCATTCGAAAGACTTAATCTTGATTTCAAAGGTCCTTTACCATCGAATACTACTAACAAATACATCCTTACTATAATTGACGAATACAGCAGGTTCCCGTTTGCTTTTCCTTGTAAAGACATGTCTTCAGCAACTGTTGTTAGGTGCTTAAAAGAACTTTTTTGCTTATTTGGTACTCCTGCATACGTGCATACGGATAGAGGAACTGCTTTTCTCTCGGACGAAACAAGAACATTTTTAACAAGCCTTGGAATCGCTTGTAGTCGGACTTCACCGTACAACCCGCAGGGTAACGGATTGGTTGAGCGTCTAAATGGTACATTGTGGAAGACAGTTCAGCTTTATCTTCGCTGTAATAATTTAGGAATTTCTGAGTGGGAGAAAGCCTTACCTATCGCCCTACACTCTATCAGATCTCTATTATCCACAGGCATTAACACCACTCCTCATGAAAGGATGTTCAGTCACCCTCGTCGCTCAACCAATGGTTCATCTCTGCCAACTTGGTTGTTGTCGCCAGGTCCTGTCTTCATGAAAAGAAACGTTAGAAATTCTAAATATGATCCAGCCATTGAGGAAGTAGAGTTGTTACAAAGCAATCCTGATTATTCATTTGTGAGATTGCCAGATGGTCGAGAAACCACCGTCTCAAACAGGTCCTTGGCTCCAATACCGGAAAATGAGGATATTTTCCTAGATGCCGAAAATACTGAAGAAATGCCTGTACAGAAAACTGCTCTGCCACAGAAAATACTCAATCCCTGGACGAAGAACCTGGCCCGTCAGAATTGACAGATGACCCCCTGCCTTTCCGGTCTACCCAAGAAAGTAGGGCTCCGCCCTACCTCCGTTCTGCCCAAGAGTGTAGACCTCCACTCTATCTTCGAGATTACGTCTCGTCTTAAAAGGATGGGGGGTGAATGATATATGAACTCCTTGTCTGTCTATGTTATTTAGTTGTTTATATTTTGACAAGACGTCTTGTAATATAATACCTAATGTCTTGTTTTAATGCCTAAGTTTTAAAGTACAATAAAACCAAGTTTCCTTTGGTTTTGTCTTTCTCTTGTATCACAGCATAAATCTATAAAATTTTAAATCGTGTTTTTATTGCACTCAAGCTCCGCTGCACACAAAACAGTAAAGAATTTATGACAATGAGTTTGACAATGTCGACATTTGAGGTTAGGTTGCGTTCGTAAATTATGCAATTAATAACCTGAAATAACACTAAATTCTTTGAACTATCTAAGCGGCTTGTTGACACTTCCCGTGACCCAAGGGCTTTTACCTTGGCCAGAGGCTAAGCATTGCCATTTAACGCGGCAATGCTGCCAGTCTCTTGGGTACATTACCAGTCGACAGCGATGACGAAAAATTTTTTGATGCTGTATTCTGCGCGTGTAGTGGCTGTTCCTACACGCCTACCTGATGGAAGGAGAGGAGGAAGAGGGACCCGCCGATCTCGCGCGCGGCGGGTCAAGGCCTGCCGGGGACGCGGTGAATGCAAACTAGGCCCCGTACCCCCGGCAATAGGCAAGAAGAGGAACGCTCCAGTGGGTTTAGCCGGTGAGAGCCCAGCACACCCTCCGTCGACCCTCAGACGGAGGACGGTCTGGTAGAGATTCCCACTGGGAAAACAAAACCACTAGTCAGTGGCTACTGTTGGCAGGCGTTATTGATGATGATATGATAATGACACAAATAAGTTCCTCGAAAATATTAAAAAGTGATATGATATACAAGAATGATACCGAAATGACATAACAAAGGAGATTGTGGAGTCAACTTGTTAAGGTTAACAAGTTGATTCCATAATCTATATTATCTGTTATTGCACGACTTGAAGATATTTTGAATAGTGATTAGGTATATTTGGTTTGATAAGACCTAGATTTCGAACGAAGTCTACTCTGAGCCAAAACTATACTAATATATTGGTTGCCGAGGCGAATTTATAGGGAAACAGAAAATATCATTTGTTAAGTATGTACGTAAGTTAATACCACACTCTTTGATGAAATACAGTGTAGTGTTACACGCTGCAGATTTTCTAGACCTTCAACTTTGCTTGTTTATTCTGTACTAGCGACCCGCCCCGGCTTTGTACGGGTGCAATGCTGATACTAAATACACTATAGAAAAACTGTGAACGTTGTATAAAAAACATAGCGGCCCGGCGCTCCTGCCGCCCCGGTCGGTCTTCGAAAATATTAATTTAATTTTAAATCAGAAGCTGTAAAGGGTGATATAGATCTATATTAAATCAACAATGTATTTAAGGTATTAAATTGGATAAGGATTGTATTGGATTGATTGCTGTATTGGGTGAAATCGTTCGAAAATTAGCCAATATTCGTCGTAAGAATAAATGACAAAAAAATGTTATTGTAGGATATCCATAAGAGATAGTCCTATACCATCGGGGATTTTTCTGTAGACCTTTTCAATGTGTACAATATTTAGTACATTATTTTAATAAATCTCGTAGGGTTCAGCCTGCCTTTCACTGCAAACGCGGAAATAATGTAATTATTTACAATATCACATTAGAAACCCCAAAAATAAAACAATTTCTCCACTATTTAATGGATGTTATTATACATACAAACATTCCTCTTTAATTACTTTATCTATTAAAAAAAACCGCATCAAAATCCGTTGCGTAGGTCCACAAGGTTAGCCCGATACGAAACATCAACCAAACAACTAAAGTTTTGGTTTGGTTGCGATGCAATTCTGTTTTGGTTGAATTCTAATCATAAGATTCCTTAATACATCTTTCTCAACAAATCTATATTTGAAAGATGATAAAAACAACCTGATCTGACTCTGAGGCCAAATAATCATACACATGGCGCGGCGCGCATACATCCTCATACCGATGTACTTTATTTGTTTACTTCGAGTAATTCGCAATTACATTTATACAAGGTCAGTGAAGTCAAGAAACTTGAATACCGGATTTTATAAGACTTGTACAGTCATGAGCAGTGATCGGATTCTTATCTCAACGTTCTATTCGTTATTTTGTGAAAAAATCGTAATTTAATGTTTTCATTTGAGATTCCATGTTATTTTTCGGGATCAATCCCGAAAAATAACATGGGATTGCGATTTTTTCATAAAATAACGAATAGAACGTTGAAGTAAGTAAAATAACACAAACTTATGGGTTCGAATAATTACATCGATCAACATAACATTTCACTAAAAATTAAAGAGTGTATCACCATAGAATAAAGAAGGGGTATCACTTTTGAATAAAGCCGGGTGTTTACATACTTTGGCTCGTGACTGTACTTACTATTAAATTGATGGCCTGTTGTTTATGAACTCGGTATCCTACATGTTGATTCTGTTTATAAACCACCTCTTTGCCAAATTTCATGCAAATTCCTTGAGTAGTTTTGCGTGAAAGAGCATCCATACATCCTCACAAACTTTCGCGTTTGCAACATCAGTAAGATTTGATTTTCAATACCTTTTAATTCATTTCAGTTCTTTTGATGGGCTCTCACCCAGCTGCCAGCGACAAAATCTTCGAGCATGTGGAATCTGTGTGTAATGGAGCTGCTCCTCTGGCATCCAGCGATGTTGAAAGATTCTTGCACAGGACTAAGGTAAAATTCAAATCATTCATATTTTCTCTTTCAAAATACTCTTGTACAGACGACGCTACTATATCAAGCTGCTACAATCACGCAAATATATTTACTTAACTTTCAACTTTATCGCTACAGCATTAGACTCAAATTTGATCGGGGATATTTTACATACTTTAGTAGATGTAGGTATACCTTATGTATATGTCAGAGTCTTTTTTTTTACAATTATAAACTAGTGCTTGACCGCAATCACGCCTGATGGTAAGCAGTGATGCAATCGTTGATGGTAAAACGCGCTAGTTTATTAAGAGCCTATTCACTCGAAAAACCTGAGTGACTAGGGAGGGAGACGACAGTTGAGCGAGGTGATCCAATGTTAAACCCAACAATACGACCAACAATGCTGCGCCAGAAGGAGATTGATCTGGACCCTCCACAGCCAAACTCCTGACACAACAACATTTGGTGCATCGTACCCGGCACACATCGCAACACAACTGCTCAGACCCGCCCTCCGTTCGGCTTCACAAGACATCATGCCGGAACACGACGAATCGACGACGACTTTGTCTGGTGGGCGGTAACTTTTGCCGGCAGCCAATGTTATGGCCTACCACCGAAGAATGAGTTTGACTATTTGGAACGCCAGTGCTATCTCGCGGTGGACGATAAAGTCTAGCCTGAGTTCGTTCGACTAGCGCGCTTTACCATCAACGATTGCTTCAATGCTTACCATCAGGTGGGATTACGGTCAAGCATAAGTTTATAATTATAGAAAAATATATGGGACAACAAACGAACAAAATGTGCTAGGAATTGTCACCTGGCCACTTTGGATTCAGTAGAGACGTGCAAGGAGGCTGATTGGTGACCCTGATCTAACTCGAGTCGGTCTCCAAAGCCTAGAGCACAGGCGTAGAGTAGCCAGCCTTTCGGTGTTCTATAGGATGCATTTCGGGGAGTGTGCGATGGAATTGCATGATTTAATTCCCCCATCTCCGTTCCACCAGCGGACGACCCGTCGTACGGCTGGTTTCCACCCTTACGTTGTTAACACCACTACGATCCGGACGAAGCGTTTCGCCTCCTCCTTTATACCGCGTACATCGAGGGACTGGAATAGTTTGCCAGCGGCGGTGTTTCCGTCGGACTACAATTTGAGTGTCTTCAAGGCTAGAGTGAATAGGCTCTTAATAAACTAGTGCGCTTTACCATCAACGATTGCGTCACTGCTTACCATCAGGCAGGATTGCGGTCAAGCGCTAGTTTATAATGTATATATATAAAAAAAAAATTGCGTACTGTATCGTTGATTTGTGTACCTACAGTGTGTTTTTCGGTAATGTGACTGACTTCGTATATCATAATTTTATTTAAACCGTGCTTTTATTGCCCTATAATCAACACTATTGCTGTGGCCGCATAGTGGGTAGTGACATTTTTTGTAGAAATGAATTTATGAACAAACTTTCAAAAAGCTATCATGAAGAATCACAAAGTTATGAGCTTTTTATATTACCCGGTTGTCCCAATAAAAATATGCTCAACGCGCCGTTCGCCCGCTCGCGTCTACAGCTGCGCAGCGCGACGTGCGCCCTAGGATACTATGATTCGCTGTGAACTGTGTCGTGCGATAGGTAACCACATTGCATCATTTTTAAATATATTTGGGAAAAATATAACATGGTGTAAAAATAATTTGAATCGATTCAGTTGGTTATTCTCAACAAACTATGTACGTTCAGGTTTCATATACAGAAAAAATATCATTGTATATTTGCGGTATAATCTAAATAGTAGGTACACCACAGGCACCACAGGCTCTACCTGCCTACCTGCTTCTGTCTCTTCTTCCCCTTATTATTGCTTCCAAAGCTTGTTTGATCAAATATCACCCATTGTGTCTATCTTTGTAAAAATAACATTTTTGTGTTCTGTGATATTGGTTGTCCGCAATCCCGTCTGATGGTAAGCAATGATGATATCGCTGACGGTAAAGCGCTCTAGTTTGTTAAGAGTCTATTCACTCTAGCCTTAAACGCACTTAAATTGTAAGTGTATTGTGTCCCTCTATGTAAGCGGTATAAAAGACGACGTAATAAAGAGTAAAGCGGAAGACGCAGCGTAGGGAGGCCCCCAACAAGGAGGACCAATGACCTGGTGAAGGTTGAGGGAAGCTGATGGATGCCTTGGAGGAGGCCTTTGTCCAGCAGTGGACCTCTATAGGCTGTAGATGAAAAAGAATAAAAAGCATTCTATTCCATACTTTTCTCCTTTTTCAGAGAAACATCGACTTCAGACAAGGCTATGGACTAACCGAGACTTCTCCGGTAGTAGCCGTCAGCCCTAAAGGATTGAACCGTTATGAAGCAACAGGTCCTCCAGTAGCGAATACAGAATTCCGGATCGTGGATCAGGACCTAAAAAACTTGGGACCTAATGAGGTATGTAATACGGAAGATCATCTAAGCTAACGCTATTATATTGTTACGTTATTATATTGTTAAATGCCGTTATGGGTTGCGAAGTTTACTGACAACGAAGATACATTCGATAGTAGGCAATGACAAGTAGAATGTAGCGAATGCCGCACCGAAGTCTTCCTTTATGTCCACGAAGTCCGTGTCGTGCACACACAACAACCCTACAGATGTTACTTCACGTAGTCCTCAGAGTTCTTGTTGGGTTGTCGCTGTAGATCGCATCATAATTATCGCTTCATACTGATCGCAGTTTCGCTTCGATAGTCAAATGGAGACTGACTCAGCCGATCGAACATTCCAAATCTGTCTAGAAATAATAATAATAGCGCATAATTTCGAGTACGTTCAGCAGGCACCTACAGGTAATGAGTTTCTATTAATTTCGATATCGACACTTCGTTGACATTATTAATGAAACCTGTACCATTCGATAGGTCATCCTAGCTTTAGCAATGCATTTTTATATTGTACCTCTATAATGCCTAGCTTTCAAGTTATAGGGCTTAAAGTTATGTACTGCATGTCACGCAATATTGAACCTTATGCCATTGACATAAGGTGCATTCATAATAATATGTATAATTGGTCACAGGACAATAGCAACACTTAATATTATGCTTATGTCGCAATGAATTGGTTTAATATTAACCGTATAGTTAACCACCTGGCCTTTTAGCTAAATTGAGGCTGTTCAACAAACGGCTTGAATGATATTTAATCAATTATAGTTGAAGTGGGAACTGTAACCAATCACGTGCGAGCCGAATTGATTGCAGTAACTAAGCCAGGAAATCCTGACCAAGAAATTGGTTAAAACTGGGATGATTCGCGTGCAAGCCGAGAGGGAGAAGCGAGGCGAGCATTAGTTCTAAACTGGTGATTGATTAAACGGCTAATTTGCCAGTTGACTGCGACACACGACGTGCAGACGAGTGGCACGCGTCAACAGGAGGCAACTGCAGCCGCCAACACGTCGACATCCTCTGTCGACGCGTTGGCTGCTGAGGTCGGCAACTTGCCGCTCGTGGGCAGACGTAGCCTAGTGTAGAACAGAGTTACACCAACAATATTGAAGCAAAGATACACACATCAAAAGTGTCTAGGGATCAAGCATTTTTATGCGGATTTCTTGAGATTGAGATGTGGCTTTGTAATAAATTTATGATTTTATAAATTTATATGGATCCTTTTTGGTGCATTTCATAATTTGAATCAGGAACTGTGAATCAAATTCGAGTAAAAGATGAAAATCAGCTGTCAATATTTTCCCTATAAAAACATACAACGCATTGAAGACATTATTAGTGCTACTGTTTCCCTACTACTGATTAAAACCAACGTTATTATGGAGCGGCGACGTCATTTAAGCAGGGAAGAAATGCTCAGAGCCGTGGGAATGATAGAAGCTGGTTCCCGGCAACGTACTGTGGCTTTAGCTCTGAATACAAGTCAGAGTGTTATCAGTCGACTTTGGACACGTTACCGAAGCACTGGTACCGTGGCTGAGCGCCATGGAGGACGGCATCGCTGCACCACACGGAGACAAGACCGATACATTCAAATCTTAACTCGAAGAGCTCCAACAATAACCGCCATGATGTTAGCCGTGAGGCTTCATCACTCTTCAGGGAACTTAATTAGCGACCAAACAGTCAGAAACCGCTTGCATGAAGTGAACCTTCATTCCCGAAGACCGCTACGGGTACCACCTATAGCAATGCACAATCGTAGGATTCGATATCAATGGGCTCTTGAACACAGAAATTGGGCAGAAGAACAAAATATGCCGTTCCGTTTCTTGTTACAAGGAACGTTTACTTATGTAACCAGTGTTTCTCATTATAAGTGAATCATTGTATTCTGTTTTTTGAGAAATAAATGTCTTAAACCATAAACCATAAACCATAGAACAATGGCGTTTCGTGTGCTTTTCTGATGAGTCTCGTTTTGGTATGAGACCGGATACAAGACGTATACGACACTGGAGAACCCCTGGACGCCAACAGCGATTAAAATCCTGCCAGGAAGTCCATCCTTATAGTGGTGGAACCATCATGGTATGGGCGGGTATTTGGATCGGCGGAAGAACTGAGTTGATTTGGATCAGAGGCAACCTCAACGCTCAAATTTATGCTGAAACGATTGTATCAGACGTCATCGTTCCTCTACAAGTGCAAATCGGTCCCTTATTTCAGTTAATGCATGATAATGCACGACCGCACACCGCAAGAGTTGTAAGACAGACTCTCGCCGCAGCTAACATCAATGTCCTGCCCTGGCCTGCTCAGTCGCCAGACTTGAACCCGATTGAGCATGCATGGGATATGCTACAGAGAAGAGCTCTGCCGAATATGGAGGGTATCCAGTCGCAAGAAGACCTTTTTTTGTTGTTGCAACGAACATGGGCGGCCATTCCACAGCGTGATTTGGATGAACTCATTTTGAGTATGCCAAACCGATGTTCTTGTGTTGTTAGTGTTCGCGGTAGAAACACGGATTATTAATTGTTTAAGTTACCCAATAAAATTTTAGAGAAAACTGTTATTTCAGTCTTTTTTTCGAACTTTTGTGTTAGTGGTTCAAATGTCAAATATCCCTTTATTAGGAAAATGGCAAATTTCTTTATTAATGCAAAGGTGACTTGGTTTATCGTTACTGTGACAAACGAAAACACTTTATTTGATGAATCCTTAAAGAAAATTTTAATTAATATCAATCAGGAGAAAAGTTATTGCAAAAATATATGTTGATCCCTAGACACTTTTGATGTGTGTATGTACCTACCTAACGCAAATAGAGTACCCATCATTTGTGGTCCTTCGAGTCACTAATTAGAGATGAGAATGTGGGAAATGTGAAGTTGTTCCAATTGATAAGCACTTGATTTTACATCCTATTAAAAAAAAAAAAAATATGTTAAGGCAGCAGTTTAAATCATGATAATATATCTAAAAAGTAATCATTTTCGTCATTATAATGTTCAAAATTTAGTTCGTATCGCAACTAGGATACAAATAAATGTCAAAAACTTGCCAAATTGTAGGGAAATTACGAGGTATTTTTGAAAGTTTTTTTTTTTTTAAATAAAAAAACGTTGCCCTCACTAGGCATTTCTCATGTATTGTGGGTGCATTTACAAACATTTAAACTCACATACACAAACAGCCAAACCCGGAACAACTGCTTGTAGGCCATACAAATATATTTTTTCCATGCGGGAATCGAACTCGTGACACGCAGCGCAGCAGTCAATCACTTAACCACTGTGCCAACCGTGCCGTCTGAGGATTGTTGTTGAATTGTCCTTCTACTCTATCTTTGTATATTTACTTTGTATATTTATGCAAAATAGCATTGTCATTCCAATGATTATGATGCAGACATCGTACCGATGATATACATAATAATTAATATTCCATTGTATTTGAATCCTAGGCGTTAAGAATACGACTA
This sequence comes from Sesamia nonagrioides, assembly GCA_017933935.1. NCBI lineage: Eukaryota > Metazoa > Arthropoda > Insecta > Lepidoptera > Noctuidae > Sesamia > Sesamia nonagrioides. The sequence continues at coordinate 1,499,499 of JADWQK010002049.1, read as the reverse complement.
ATATCAATTATGAATAAAGGATAAAAACATGAATTTATTCATAAATATTGGTTATAAAAGTATATAATAGTACTTAAACTCATTCGGAAGCGTTCAGACAGACATGCAGAGTCTATCATTAGAACGGATTTTCATTCAGTTGTGCACCAGTGCAATGGTTGGGGAAATATAATGCACCAGAGGGGTAATTGCGTAACACACTATCGGTAGCAATGGGTTTCATTTTGACAGTTCACCAACATTCATTGCGTTGTTGACGTTGTGGAGCAAACACATTTTTTGAACATAGGGGGCAATGTATTAGCAATATGTTTCAAAATCATTTCAATTGATATTAATAGTGTGTTACGCAAATAAGTGGCAGTAGTACTCAATAAAAATATATATTCTATATCGTTAATAACTGTCTGTATTACAATAGTATCTGTCAGGAATTACAATAGTATCACACACACGTTGGCACAGTGGTTAAGCGATTGGCCGCTGCGCAAGGTGGCGCGGGTTCGATCCCCGCACAGTGCAAGTATTTGTATGCATGAATATGAATATTTGCACTGGTCTGGTCATGCCTCGGAAAGCACGTTAAGCCGTTGGTCCCGGTTACCATACGAACATCTAATGGCAGTCGTTACGGGCTGTTGGAGCCCTCATAAATCCAACAATTGGTCTAACTGCAATGCTTCGATGTCGCCTTCGGGTTGTGGAGGTCAGACGGCAGTCGCTTCACGGAAAATGTCGAAGTTTAGCCATATCAGCAGTTGGACTGGTAAAGCGGACCCCAGACTCCAAAGCTGAAAAGGCTTCGGATGCGACTGGGATTAACGCTGGGATGATGATGAATATAGCTGAGAAAGCATTACTGACTTCAATTGGAGGAAAAGTATATTTATAGGATTGATTGGATAAAGGAAAATATTAGCTGATTTTCTGAAAATATATTGACTCGCTGATGATGAATCGTTTTTATGATAGGGTACGCTGGCCAAATGGGTTAGGTTACGTTGAAAATTGCTGTAGTGTTGGTAGCTCTGCGGCCTATCTGGATATGGTCTTAGGGATTCTCCTTTAGCATTATTATTTTTACCCGACTGCCAGGAGGGTTATGTTTTTAGCTCCTATCTTGTATGTATTATTCTTTATTACCTAGTATCTCTAGAACCGCTGAACGGATTTTCACATTTGAGGTATCGTTAGATTTGACTTAATTGCCCAACTGCTACTAGATAGGTGACATTTAAAAAAATCCAAAATGGCGGATGTATGACGCCATATTGTGAGATATGAAGAAATAAATTTGTACCAAGCATATCGAGTGGGATATCAAAATGAAGGATTTTAAACACTGATTCTAAATATGTATATAACCTAATATTAAATGGAACAAAAAAAAAGAATTACATGTTTTTTTCTGCCAAGCATATAGAGTTGGGTATCATAATTAAGGATTTTAATCACTGATTATAATAAAAATATTGATTCTAAATATATTTTATATAAAAGTCTTTAAATATAAAATTGCCGTTTAATAGGAAAAAAATCTTTTGTATTAATTGAAGTTATAACCCATGCAATCAATGTATTTTTGCCAACACAGTGGCAGTTTATTGATTCTTAAAGAAATCAGCTGGACGAGAGGCAAGTGGCAGTCTCCGAGTGGGGCAATGCCAAACTTGTAGCATTCAATACCGCCAAAACCTTTTCACCCCCAAAAAAAGCCCGTTCACCTTGGCTCCTACTTTTCGAAACGTATCCTTGGAGTGTTCCGACCGCCTTCAGCTTTTGGGAGTTGAGATTCCCTCCACCCTAAACTTTGGGCGGTTCATTGAGTCCAAAGCCAAGGTGGCTGCCAAGGAACTTGGCGTTATCGCAAGGGACCGGCGCTACTTCACACCAGGGCAGCTTTTAATGTTGTACAAAGCACAGGTCGGTTCGTGTGGAGTACTGCAGCCACATTTGGGCTGGTGCTGCTAAGTGTCACCTGGCCACTTTGGATTCAGTGGAGAGGCGGACGAAGAGGCTAATTGGTAACCCTGACTTAACTTGAGACGGTCTCCAAAGCCTAGAGCACAGGCGTAGAGTAGCCAGCCTTTCGGTCTTTTATAGGATGCATTTTGGGGAGTGTGCGAGGGAATTGCAAGATTTAATTCCCCCATCTCCGTTCCACCATCGGACGACCCGTCGTACGGCAAGTTTCCACCCTTACGTTGTTAACACCACTACGATCCGGACGAAGCGTTTCGCCTCCTCTTTTATACCGCGTACATCGAGGGACTGGAACAATTTGCCAGCGACGGTGTTTCCGTCACATTACAACTTGAGCGTCTTCAAGGCTAGAGTGAATAGGCTCTTAATAAACTAGCGGTAGTTTATATCTAATAAAAAAAAAAGACGAAAAAGATTGAAGACGAAGAAGACCATGACAGAAAAGTTAGAAAAGCTCACAAAAGTATACAATGTTAGTGCTGTAGACATCTCATTTGAACCTAAAACATATGGTCAAAACCACGAGAGGAATACATACCTGAAGATCCCAATAAATCAGGTAGTATACCAAACCACCTCAAGTTAGGTATAAGCTCTCGAGCCATGCTAAGACGGAACATCAGTGCTAACCATGGGCTGGTTAACGGTGCTATGGGTATTATCCGACGAATAGATTGATCAGCACTACGCAGAAAGCAGTTGGAGCCAGGAAAACTACCACAAGCGGTATTTGTGGAGCTCGATGACACAAGTATAACAGGGAACCTACCTGGTATTGGAGTCTGGATCCAGCCTCGTGCTACAGACTTTGATGCTTTACGTGGTAAAGGCAAGATTGAGCGACGAATGTTTCCTTTAATTTTATGCTGGGCAGTGACGGTGCATAAACTACAGGTCACAACTTTAGACCCAGCAGTTGTAGATTTAAGTAGAAACTTATTTGCAAAAGGTCAAGCTTACGTTGCTTTGAGTAGAGTGAGGACTCTTTCCGGACTTGATATCAGTTTTCTTAACCCTAACAAATTGGTAAATCAACCACATGACATAAACTCATTTAAGGAATTAATCCGGTTACGTAATATTTCTTAACTAAAAATACATAAATTTATTACTAATTAAATAAACAAAAAAAAAACCACTTGCATGGATAACTACAATTAAAAATCAACTGAAAAGACTAAAACAAGATGAAAATTCGATGATAAGGCATTTAAAAAAAAAAACTATGATAAATCCAGAAACCTACATTGAAACAGTACCAAACCTATGTACAGACGACATCACATCAACCTACTACAATCTCTCAGATTTCCTTATTAGATTTTCAACTTTACAGCATTAAGGCTCTATGTTGATTGGAAATATCTGACCGTTTGGGGTAGCTTGACCTGCTGTCGTCCGTACCTACGTAATTAATGTACACTTAAAAAATTCAGCACAAAAGTCAGTCACTTTCAATTTTTTGCAAAATTATAAACAGAATTACATTCGGAGGCATGCACAAAGCGCGTATCTTGTACATATGAATGTATGTAATATTCTTTATTATTTTGTATCTCCAGAACCGGCTAACGGATTTTCACATTTGAGACATCGTTAGATTTGTCTTAGACGGAGACATTAAAAAAAAAAAGGCCGATGTTTGATACCATAATTATGAGGTAATTTTTATTAACCAAACTTATCGAATTGGTTTTAAAATGAAGATACTCATTAGAAAATATGTATATAACGTGCACTTTTAATATTAAATGGAACGATGAAAAAAGAAATTAAACAATTTTTTTAAGTTTTCCAACATTAGAAACATAATTTGTTAAAACTAAAAAGATAGAAATAAAAAATATTATTTAAAAACAAAAAACCCGCCTGCATAAAACTCTAACGAACTGAATAGGTAGAAACAAGTTGAACAATCGCAGTTGGGGGACTTCTTAGCTAGATAAACAAGTATTCCATAGAACAGTCCCCCAACTGCGATTGTTCAACTTGTTTCTACCTATTCAGTTCGTTAGAGTTTTATGCAGGCGGGTTTTTTGTTTTTAAATAATATTTTTTATTTCATTATAGTTTTGTATGTTGGCTGAAAAATTACAAATTTTAACAACCTTGGAAATAAAGCACAACCAATGGTATCCGAAATGAGTATAATGTAACTTAGCTGAAGTTACGAATTATCAAGACCATCAAAACTATTAATATACAAACTTATTGAGAAGATCATCTTCTAATAACAAAACTTATTGTTGCCTTTAAAACTAAACTTATTGTGTAATCATCCTCCAATAACAAAAATTATTGTTACCTTCCTTTAAAAACTAAACTTATTGAGTAATCGGTAATTTTTAAACTCATTTCTCGAACACCAAACTTATTCCCGCGATTCTCGTTCGTTCGCGCCTATTTACGCTACGTCATCTGTATCGTTAGTGTTGCCAACCTTTTCCTTCTAATTTACTATTTATCTTAATTAAACCTTACACAAATGACAATGTTTTTGTAGACAATGAATGTTGAAGAAGTTTTTTTTTTTGCGCTGCGTGCTTACCAATGGAATTATATAATGAAAACTCTGGTGAAAATCTTGTTAGACCCAGTAATACGTGCATGTGAAACGTGGGCAAAAGCTGGTTAAAAACCAGTAGGAAACCCATTATATAGGCCATTCTCGTCACCACTGTTAAATAAGACTCGACCGTCGGGTACAAGCTCTTTAATTGCAGTGGCATAAGCGTACGCACATGACACGCAGGTCAACACATCTATAACTATAGCTACTGCTAACTAACCTAACAGTAACGAAATTATCACAATTTAATAACAGTAATTAATAATCTTTCAGACTGGAGAGATCCTCATCCGAGGTCCTCAAGTAATGCGAGGCTACAGAGATAACCCTGAAGCCAACTTGGAGTCCTTCACTGCAGATGGCTTTTTCAGGACTGGAGATTTGGGTGTCGCCAATGAAGAAGGAGTCCTTATTGTCGCTGATAGGCTTAAGGAGCTCATCAAGGTAAGTTTCGATGCATAAACCCGTCTTATAGACGAGCTATTAATGAAGTATGTATGAACCCGTGTGGTACCGGGCTAAGAATAGTACCATCCCATATCCTCCCGTGTGTGTCATAAGAGGCCACTAACTTCGGATCTCTCACCAGGGGAGCGGGCAGCAGCGCTTTTTCTGAATAACAAATTACTGCAATCCCCAACCCACGAAAGTCTGACACGCCCTTCCGCTGCACACAGAGCGGGAGAAGTCATTTGATGACTTTCCATCCCAAAAAAAAAGGATGTGTAGCCTTTTTTGCACTAACGTAATATTTAGAATACTACCTAGATAAATAATTAGCTAAACTTTACGATATGATTATATTGGCAGATATCACCCAAACCATGATAAAAGAATGGATGGTCTTTTACAGGTTAAAGGCTTCCAAGTGCCTCCAGCGGAACTAGAATCCCTATTACGCGAGCATCCATCAGTCAATGATGCAGCTGTTATTGGAGTCCCTCATCAGGCTAAAGGCGAAACACCAAAAGCCTTCGTAGTACTCAAGGAAGGTCACAAATGTACGGAAAGACAGCTTAGCGAGTTTGTTAATGAGAAAGTGGCTGCGTACAAACACGTAGACGATATAACTTTTATAAGTAGTGTTCCTAAAAGTTCAGCCGGAAAAATTCTAAGAAAGGTTTTGAAGGAACAGTATTGTTAGGAGTTAAAACATAAATCAGGGTATATATCAGTCAAACAGTTTTGTTATAAGTAGGTTTTAAGATTGAGAAATCATGTATATTTTTTGATAACAAAGAAATATTTGAGAATTCGCTCGGTGGATTGTGTTTGAAGTTGTTGTAATAGTTGTATGTTACTGTGACGGGAAAATATTCGAAGGGACCTTATTTTAAAAGTCATTTTGTAATATATTTTATATAAACAAAAAAATTTTTAAGAAAATTTCAGTCGTTTTAAGTCTTTATTCATTTTTGTCTTTTCTTGTTGGGATTTTTCACTCGAAATGAGACATCTGCCGATGGATTCTGTAAAAATCTCATTGTGGAAATTTAACTGAAGTGAACTGACCTGTCAAAAACTGAACTATCAGCTTACTTCAACGCTACTTCACCTAAATGTTCACGATGTCACTTTAACAGAATAGAACAACAGAAAGCCTAGTGCGAGACTTACACGTTCGGCACTCTGAGTCGCTCCAAGGTCGCTACTAGGAGTGGCCTAATATGCTACTTGACAGATTTATAATTTCTATCTTGAATTACTTGGTTGCGGTTAAGAAGTTCACCGAAAGTATTTTTTTTATTTTAAATACGTATTTCGTAAGAAACATGCAAATGAAAATTCAAAATTCAGATAAGCCGCCGAAACGCTTTATTCAGCAATATGGCGTCGCGCCTTGTAAGTGACGTCGCAAGCATACAAACGATTTTCGGTTCCGCAGTGGTGTTTATATTCATATGTTATTTGTTGTTGTTTATCTAATAAAATGGTTCACAAGTGGTGTGCTGTATCGGGTTGTACAAATACATCGATAAAACACCTGAGAACACATAGAACAACAACAAGTGCTGATGCGCGTATGACGTCATCGTGACAATAGCCAATCCGGATCGTTTCACAATATGTGGCGCGAGATACAAAAAGTCAAACATATTTTTGTGTTTTTAGATATATTAATTGTTATCATTTTTATTAAAACTCATGTAAATGACATACAGAACCCTCATTTTATGCATTTACGCAAATAATCACAAAAAAATCATACTGTCAAATAGCCTATTAGACCGCCAAATGTCAACAAACGTTCACTAGAACCGCCAAGAAGAACTCAGAGTGAATGAAATGTAACATAATCATTTATTTTCGGATCCCATATTTCTAGAAAAAGGCATTCATTCATTCATTCTTCTAGAGAGTAAACAAAAATTAAATGCGACAATCAGAATGTTCATCTGATTTTCGCATTGCTACAAAATTGTTGGTGTCGCGTAAACGCGGAATAAAACGAAAATGAACATTCACTCAAGCGAAGCGTCTGTTATAATTTTAGGAAATGAGAATGTAGTATTTTAAGAAAAAAATTCTACTAAAGATTTTTAATAAGCTTTAATATGTAACAATGACTTCCTAACTCTGGGTAACAAAACAAACATTATGTATTATGTAAATGTGTATAATAAAATTCAATCATTAATTCTGTACTCATTGGATTATATGTGAATAATAACTATAATGCTACACACTATGACAGCCTCCGTGGCGTAGCGGTAGCGGACGCAGCCGCTGCGCAAGGTGGCGCGGGTTCGATCACCGCACAGTGCAAGTATTTGTATGCATGAATATGAATATTTGTACTGGTCTGGTCGTGCCTCGGAAAGCACGTTAAGCCGTTGGTCCCGGTTGCCCTACGAACATCTAGTGGCAGTCGTTACGGGTTGTTGGAGCCCTCAAAAGTCCTACAATTGCTCTAACTGCAATGCTTCGATGTCGCCTTCGGGTTGTGGAGGTCAGACGGCAGTCGCTTCATGGAAAATGTCGAAGTTTAGCCATATCAGCAGTTGGACTGGTAAAGCGAACCCCAGACTCCAAAGCTGAAAAGGCTTCGGATGCGACTGGGATTAACACTGGGATGATGATGATGAATAACTATAATGCTACCAAGCTATAAATTTAGGTACGTCTAACATTAAACTTCCATATTTTTTGTTTTTTAATTTTATTTCGTCTATGAAGTATGTTATTTGTTACTGGTAAAATAATATAAAACTATTTCATATATTCAAAGTGTTTTAATTTCATTTCTTATGTTGCTTGCGCTTATAGCTGAGTCGTGGTGGCCTAGTGGTTAAAACACGAGCCTCTCAAGTATGTGTGTGCGGGTTCAATTCCAGGTCAGGCAAGTACCAATGTGACTTTTCTAAGTTATATATACTTCCTAAGTATATCTTGGATACCAATGACTGATTAAAAGGTGACGGAAAACATCTTGAGGAAACCTGGACTGGACTAAGTCTGAAATCGCCAACCCGCATTGAGCAAGCGTGGTGATTATGCTCAATCCTTCTCTGTATGAGAGGAGCCCTATGCCCAGGAGTGGGACGATAAAAGGTTGATGATGATGAATATGAATATTTGCACTGATCTGGTCGTTGCGTTGGTTCCGGTTGCCATACGAACATCTTATGGCAGTTACGGGTTGTTGGAGCCCTCAAAAGTCCAACAATTGGTTTAACTGCAATGCTTCGATATCGCCTTCGGATTGTGGAGGTCAGACGGCAGTCGCTTCACGGAAAATATCGAAGTTTAGCCAAAATCAGCAGTTAGACTGGCAAAGCGGACCTCAGACTCCAAAGCTGAAATAGCTTCGGATGCGGCTGGGATTAACGCTGACATGATGATGATGGATTGTAGAGGTCAGATTGGTAGTCGCTCCATGTGAAATACTGGTATTCACCTGAATGCAGTTTGTCTGGAAGCTGATCCCAATATATTAGTTGTGAAAAGGCTTGTTCAGGTGATGAACTAAATTCAATCTCTGTATGAAAAATATTTCTTTCTCAGATATACAAAGTGTAGCCTACCCTTAATTTATCTTTATTTTTGGGTGTAGTGTACCCTTATATGTATGTACCCTTTTCGTTACACGAAGGATATCTGAGAAAGTAATAATATTAATTGGTACATACCAAGGGCATGGCTTCTATAGATGGCAATATTGTTATTAATAGTATTGGAAAGGGTTTTGACTCAAAATAAAAATTTGCCAATAAGAAGACACGAAGAAACCTGTGTTTGATCATTCGTTGCTAACACACAAACATTGCACAAAGAAAAACAATAAGTATGGCCGTTTATGATAACGTTGTTTATAATTAATGTATAAATGTGATAATAATCAATACCTAATAGCTGCGCCATTTTTTGCGATACGACGTAGGCATTTGATTATTCCCTATAGGTAGGTACCTACTATTTAAAAAAAGCCTACTCAAAATCCTTCTTTCCTTAGAAAGTACATATAACTTTAGAAAATTTATATTGGTACTTGCCTGACCTGGAATCGAACCCGCGCATACTTAAGAGGCGGTGTTTTAGCCACTAGGCCACCACGACAATTCATATTCATGCATACAAATATTAGCATTGCGCGGGGATCGAACTTGCGCAGCGGCTGCGTTACCGCTACGCCAAGGAGGCTGTCTAAATCCAGACCTCTACAACCCAGTTACTATGATATGATACCACTTGGTAAGACTGGTTCTCATACTTTTGGACTTCTGAAGACATGTAAGTATGTGTTTTTAGTTGTTTTCTTTACTGTTTATAAATCACTAGCTTTCCGCCTGCGGCTTCGCCCGCGTGGAATTCGGTTATATCGCGCTTTGTAGATTTTCCCGTGGAAATATTTTTCCGGGATAAAAAGTACCCTGTTATTTAATCCGGACTTCTAACTTCACGTCTGCAAACAAACTCACTTTCCGAATATTAGTAAGGATAAGGATTTCTTTTTTACTAGTTTACGTCATGAAATAATGCAACCGATAATGCAAAATCAATCACATTCACTTTTACATGCTTTAATAAAATTGTTATCGCATTTGTACGGTCAACAGCAGAACAAGCTACCTGAAACTGTCAATTATTCCCAATCAATATTGAGCCTTAATGCTTTAGCGATAAAGGTCAAAATCAAATAAAGAAATATGACAGATTGTAGTAGCTTCACTTGCTGTCGTCTGTACATAAATGATAAAAAAATAAAAGTTATTCAATAAATAGATAAGACTTCTGTTATGTTTTTGTTGATTGTCGATGTAAATAAGTTAATTCAGTGTAGTGTAGTGTGGTAGTTGGGCGCTTGGCGACGACTTAGTTCTCGGCTATGACTTCGTGCACACCTATCATAGGCAAACAGATAACATTCATTATTAAAAAATAAATATTGAGTAAAATGTCTTCAAAAATGTTTCGTTTTAAGTCTCGATTTAGGAGTCTAAGTGTGTGTGTTAGAGAAAAAAGTGTGTGGAGTAGTGATAGGTTGGTTTATTCTCCTTACAAGGACGTTGAGATTCCCAGGTTAACTGTGGACCAGTATATGTTTAGGAATTTGGAACAATGGGCCAGCAAAACTGCAGTGGTAAGTACATACTTAGTTGTCCGAATGATTTAAAAAAAACCAAGGAAAATATTGCTAGCGTTGATTACTTAGGTATATTCTTTTAAACTTAAAACTACTTATTTCTGCTCGTTAACATTTGTGTAAGTATATTTATTGTTTAAAAAACTGAAATAGTAAAGGCCTTGGCCTTTTGGCATTTAGACGATGACTAGGTAGGTACAAATTATTATGAAGCCATTGCAGAAATTGTCTATCCACTTGGAAACAATACAAATTAATTTATGTATATATTAATTGTCGTATTTTTAATGAAATAAGTACAATATTTTGTTTAAAGTGTCTATACATAGTATTTTCTATCTGTTTTCGTTCGATCAAAGTTCAGTTAACTCGAAACGAGTTTGAATATTTATTGCTGATATATTTCTTGTTGATAATAATGTGTGATAACATGTCAGTTTGAAGAAAAATCAAGGTATTTGAAACATTGTTGATATGTTATTATTAACGCGCTTTTATTTGCTTCACATATGTGTGTAGTGTTTGGGTTTGTAAAGTTAAACACTACTAGATATTTATTGATTTATTATTATGGAGACAAAGAGGAAAAACACATTTTTATAAGCATCTCGGTTTTGACAAACAAAATATACATCTCAAAAATTAAGAAAACATGAAATAGGCAATCGCACGGGGGGCTTACACATCACACAACGAGTATCCTACGGCGATGCCTGCGAATTACGGTTTGAAGTTACATCACTCCCCTAATCGCTTATAAAAGTTTATCATTCCTAGGAATCGTCTAAACTCTCTGGTTATCATAGGAACTATTAAATCGGATATTGCTTTCATCTTGCTTTCTAAGGGCTTCGCACCGTTTTTCGATATATGATACCCGAGAAAGGTTACTTCGGACGCACCAAAGACACTTTTTGGTGTTTATAAGTACGCCATAGTTTCTCATACGGATGAAGAGTTGCCGCAAGTGGTCTTGGTGTTCTGCCTTAATTCTACTAAATACCAAAAAGCCATTACGGTATGGATAGCAAAAGTCTAGACAACGAGTCATTCTATCGAAAATCGCTCTAATGTAGCTCCGGAGTTGCGTAACCCGAAGGTCATATATGGGAATTCAAAGAGCCCGAAGGGGGTGCAGATCGCTGTCTTCGGAATATAATTCTTTCCAACTGGAATAAATCGGTAAGCCTTCACCAAGTCAATGAGAGTAAAGTACTTACAGCCTGCCAGACAATAAGGAAAGTCATGTATATGACGAATTGGATATTTGTCAGGGATAGTCCTGGCGTTCAGAAGTCTGTAATCGCCGCACGGACGCCACCCGTTATCCTTTTTGGAAAGGAAGTGTAGGAGTGATGCCCATTAGCGATCTGAAAGACGGGCGATACCATTAGCGATCATAACATCAAACTCTTGTTTCGCGATTTTGAGTTTGTCGGGCGCTAAACGGCGGGGAGGGCATGATACTGGAGGGCCTGGTCGAATTCGGATGTGATGATTAACGTTATATCGTCAAGATATCCGAAATACCAGCGGCGCCTGTTATTTCCGGATATTCAGACAAAATTCTGTGAAATTCACTGTTACCAACAATCGGATCTTTTTACACTTAAGACATTACAATTTTTTTATATACAGGCTGTTAGTGTAAACACCGGTGCTCATGACATCAGTGGTTTGGTTTCACTTTCAGAACGTAAATTTCATGAAAAAAGAAAACATTTTTTTTTAAATAAAATGTCCATTTTTCCACGAACGTATTTTCACTTTAGCCGCTAGCAGATCATGTGTTTCGTGAACGCTACCGGGTCAACGACGGGCACGCAAGCAGAGCGCGTGGCGCCGCCGGCCCTCTCCCCTCAGTTCGGCTTAGCCACGGTTCGGGAAAGATTTGCGCTTGCTCGCAGCGCAACGCCTGCGTCGCGAAGTCTGAAGTCTGCAGTCATTTGTCGTGAAAAGTGTGACTTATGTGTGTCATGTATGTATGTGTGTTAGGTAGTGTAATATTTTGGCGTACACAAAACTACAGTGGACCGAAATGGTTCGGCTTTACGCCGTGCCTGGCGATAACCCGAACGAGGCCCGCAGAATTTACGTATTTACTATGTTTATAATGAACATTACGGGAGCCGGGTAAATCATATACGGCACGAACATCGAATACGGCAACACAGTTACTAACATCGTTTTTCATCATCTTTTGAGGTTAATGTAAGTGTAGGTACATTATTCATCATCAACCCTTTTTTTTATCGTCCCACTGCTGGGCACAGGTCTTCTCTCATACAGAGAAGGATTGAGCGTAATCACCACGCTTGCTCAATGCGGGTTGGCGATTTCAGACTTAAAGTCCAGGTTTCCTCAAGATGTTTTCCTTCACCTTCGGTCATTGGTGTCCAAGAAATGCTTAGAAAGTACATATAACTTTAGAAAAGTCATATTGGTACTTGCCTGACCTGGAATCGAACCCGCGCACTCATACTTGAGAGGCTGATGTTTTAACCTCTAGGCCACCACGACTTGATACATTATTCAATCGATGTAAATTTATTATGTAATTTTTAATGAAATTGTAGATAAAAATGTGATTAACTTTTAAATACCAAAGCCAGGAAAAGTTTGAAGTGAAAGTTACATCACAGGTTATGTGTATTATGTTTTTGTTGGAATTTAGTTAGTTAAAACTTACGTAGGTAGAAGTTAGAACGGACGGCCAATGCAAGAGGTCAGCGCCCTTTGCACTGATACGTATCTCGGGCGTATTGTATCTATGAGTTTACGGCCAGTCTCGGACAGAAACTTTTTAAAAATTTTGAAAGAAAAAACGTTTATTTATTTTTAAATTCAAATAAAAAAAATAACTACCTATGGTTTTAGTATCAACGGTTTTTACCCTTCCAGGCTGTATAGTGGCTACAATGCTAACAGTGGTTAAAGCATCTATAAGTTTTTGTTTGCTGAGATCGACAACCACTTGGAGAATGTGAAAGAAAATAAATAAATAAATATATACGGACAAATCACACAGATTGAGCTAGCCCCAAAGTAAGTTCGAAACTTGTGTTATGGGATACTAACTCAACGATACTATATTTATAATAGATACATATATAGATAAACATCCAAGACCCAGGCCAATCAGGAAAATATCGTTTTCCATCATGACCTGGCCGGGGATCGAACCCGGGGCCTCCACGTCGCAGGCAGGCGTGTTATACTATAGTTTTCGTGATGTCAGCAATGACGACACGCCACGAATAGTTACGACATAACCCTATGTCTAGGTTTAATTGCATATAACCGTACGTATCGACAGTTAAACCACTGGCAGCACATAGTTGATATGATGTTTTACAATGGCGGCGATCCCTTAGCGCGGTCACTGGGTAAATACAAATATCATTGCCCGTGTATATTAAAAACTGTATATGTGTGTGCTGTGTGTGTGTGTGGTGGGCCGGTAAGAATGTCCTCCACTTCCGCGGAATACTGTCTGTCCAGCGTGGCCAAAATATGGTATAATTTAGCTGTTTCATCTGTTACTCTCATTACGGCAAATTGCCCTTCCAACTGCGCAAGTCAAATTACCGGTTTTTCTGGCCAGAATGGTGGTATCTTCATCTGTATTGGTGCCGGCATAGTCATAGCCGTCTTAAACTAAGCTTGCATTTGGGCACACAAGAATTAGAGGCCCTTTTGGTAAGTAAAAAACGCGAATTATACTAACATTTTAAAAATAAGTTTAATCATTTTTTATATGATTGGGTGGATGAAGGATGAACTTATATGTCATTAATGATATTCGAATACTGCTGTTTTTTGGTGATTATGATAATAGAAACCATTATCGTAATCACCGAAAAACTGTAGCATGGGTTTTTTGTTGTAATTCGGGAATTTTTTTTTTATCAAAATCTTCTATTTTATCATTAAAATCTATGTTTTGAAGCACTTTCAATGCACATAATTGACTAATTAATTAACCGTTCTTGTAACATTCGCAATTTATTTCTTACTAGAGGCCGTGAGTTACTGCCGCTAGTGCGGCTACTTCGTTCGCGTGGAGTTAGTTATGCTCCGCTTTGGTCTTAGCATGATGTTATATAGCCTTAAGCCTTCCTGGATTAATGGGCTATCCAACGCAAAAAGAATTTTTCAAATCGGACCAGTTGTTCCTGAGATTAGCGCGTTCAGACAAACAAACGAACTCTTCAGCTTACAACTGGTAACCATCAGGCAAAGGAATATTCTTGTAGCAATTTCATGACAATACAATACCTAGGTATTGTATAAAATAAAAAAAAAATAAAAATAAACTTACTTTTTAGTTTGATTGCTGTTAAAGCGTGTTTTATTTTTTAAATCTGTAATTTATTTTATTTTTATATTTACAAAATATTTGGTATGTATGCAAATGTCAAAGAGCGGTCGTTGTTTGTAATATTAATGAGGTATACAGTCAAACGTATGTACAAGCTTACTACTTATTCACAGTTACGTGTTATTTCATGTTAGGCTAATATCATCTTAAATTCAATCGCAATTAAGTTGATTTTAGTGACAGTAGCACTTTTGAAAAGTTATTAAAATGTTAAGTTTTTAAAACTTTCTTATGTAGAAACTAACGTTACTTTTTCATAAACTTATATTTACTTACAATTATGGAAATTAAATCGCGATTACAGTGTGGCTACTATTTTGTCTCATCGATTGGCTCGCTTCAAGGTTGTAAGAAGTCTCACTCTCAACTAACGAGAGCGCCAAACGCGGTCGATGCGTATGATCGAGTCTCCTAATGAAAACTCATTTTAGCCACAAATTAGAAAGAAAAACAAGAAAACTGTGTTGGATAGTGATGCAAAATCAGCATTAAAATAAAAGTGTTTAGATTGTATTATGTACTTCTGTAATAGATATAAAGGCGCTGTTAAAATCAAGAAAATCTACAAAAAAAAAGGAAGTTCTGAAAAAAAGGAAGTTCTGAAAAAAAAAGGAAAAAAAAGGAAGAAGAAAGAAGGTTCTTTTGGTTCGTGGTCAAAATCGGAACTAACCCCGCCATCTTGTTTTGGCAATATCACTAATGTTTATTGTAATACCCCTCCCCTATTTGGATATCACAGGCTCGCACACGCACTAAACGGACAGACTATTACATCACGTACACGTCTACTCTCCCCTGTGGCTCTCGTAAGAATGACCGACGTGGTGCGCTCGTGACAGTGCTTGTCTGTGTTTAATGATAAAACGCATATACAACATTTATCAACAACGCAACTTGTCAATGTCATTGAGACGCCAAATATCTTATGAGCTGAAGCCCTACTATGACTGGGTCAGGGCTGGTTAAAAAAGAAATCGTGGCCCTGCCGCACAGGCAAGTGAAGGAAAATGGGTGGGTTTTAGGCAGTAAAAGTCTGACATGCCCTTCCGCTTCGCCCGGAGCGGAAGACATCATTTACTGATTTCACACCCCCACAAAAAAAAAAAAACATTGTGATAAAGGGACAGCGCGCATTCTGCTCCATATTTTTCTGTTAATGGAAAATAATAATAGCATTAAAACGTTATAGTAAACCCCTGTTCTCTAGACTCTAAGAGTCTTAAAACGTTCATAATCTAGTAGCAGCGTCTTTGGCGACAAAAAATGTTCAAAACATATCAAAATGTAGGGCAATTAGAAGTATTTTTTGACAGATTGATATTGATATCAGACTGCGAACGTTCATAAAATTACTAGTTCTTAGAATTGTCCACCTTATAAGCTATTCTTATACTACCTATCTACGTAAGGATTGCAGCATATTTCCAGCGCGAGCTTTAGCCTATATACTGTTTCCAGGTCTGTGGCCACAGTAACAGAAGTTACACGTACGAGCAGGTATACAAGAAATCAAGAATATTTGCCGCGAATTTAAGAAGAAAGTTCAAAATAAAAGATGGTGACAGTGTCTGTATTTTGCTACCGAATGTCCCAGAGTACCCCATTATCACCTTTGGTATACTCGCTGCCGGTGGCGTGGTAATGACTATGAACCCTGTATACACTGCTAGTAAGTTCATTTTTGATCAATACTAGCAAAGAGGTACTTGCAGTGTCTTACCTATAATATGTATGCTGGTATAGCTTCTTCCAAGCAGGTAGATGCAACAACTGCAACTTAGAACAGAAACGGTAAACATTTTTCTTCATTTAAATTTTCAGATGAAATGGAAAGACAAATCCTTCTATCAGATACAAAACTCATCATCACAAATGAAGACTTAGCACCAGTAGTGAAAGAAGCTCTTAAACTAGCAAAGAAAGAGCTTCCAATAATATCCCTGAACATAACCCAAAGTTTACCAGAAGGAACTGTTTCTTACAAAGAATTGGTTGAAGACAATCACACAGACCTAAGTGTGCTGAGAGACGTTAGAAGAAATCATGATGACGTAGCGATTTTGCCATATTCTAGTGGCACTACAGGACTTCCAAAAGGAGTACAGTTGACAAATTATGGTATTATATCGAATTTTGAACAACAGAATACGGAGCTTAGACAATACGAGTATACCACAAGTAAGTTTTAAGCTAGTACTTTTCTGTTATGACAATACTTGAACTTGAATACGAAATTTTGGCAGATTTGGATGTCTTTATGCCGATGAAGTCTTTACGGGCTACAACTTATTTTCGCAGTGATGGGCCAGTGGCCCTACGAGGCCCTTGACCTACGAGCCTTACTGTCCTGTGGGCTCGAAATCTTTGTTACAAAATACCGTGTATGCATAAACTAAGCCAGCTATTGAGTTTAATAGATTTGGCTGTTTAAAATTACGATAAAAGACCGTTGTGGCCCAGAAGTTGTGTGGGCGGTGGTTTTTAGGGAATGGGCATTCGATGCGGTATTGGGATATTTTAACGATCGAATCACGTTGATAAGAGCTTCATGGAACGTAATGATAAACAAAAAGGGGATGTGGCGTTAAGTCCAATTCAAAAAGTAACACTAAAGTGGTTTTCTTCAGTCATTAGGTCGCAGATCGCAGTAATTTGAAATTTCACACGAGAAGCGCTGCTGCCCGCTTCCCTGGTGCGAGTTCTCTTAGTCGCCTCTTACGACACCCACGGAAGGATATGAGACTAAAGCGTTAATTCCTATATATTGTAAATCTGGGTCACTAATGACAAAAAAAAAAACAATAGATTCATTGTGTTAAAGATGACCTAGAAAGCTGTTTCTTTAAATAAACTGTCATCGTTGTAATTTCACTTTTTCGTATTTATCTTTATGTACTTTAGTTACATTTACAAAATTCACTCAAATTTGAATGAAAATTTGTCAGTACTGTAAATTATTTTCATTTGTGCATTCCAGAATCAAATCAAGACAGCACATTAGTAGTACTACCCATGTTCCACTGCTATGGTCTTGCCATCTGTATGCTGCACAAGATGTCTGTTGGCTTGAAGTTGGTGACCCTGCCGAAGTTCCAGCCAGACATGATGCTGAACACATTACTGACACAAAAGCCACAGCTGCTGTATTTGGCACCGCCTATGGGTAATTTATTTTGTAGAATAATCCACTATTCTATACTGCTGCATGGTTCTTTAAGGTCTCGAATAAAGGTGACAGGGGGGCGCTTTTAGTAAACATTTTTTTTTTTTTGCTAAATTATTTGAATAACAAGATGGTGTAGAATAACAAATAATCTTGTAGCACTATACATAAACGATTTACGATGCCGATGTCCGATGGGGCCGACGGGTTCTCGAGTGGCGACCACGCACCGGAAGATGTAGCGTGGGTAGGCCCCCGACAAGGTGGACCGACGACCTGGTGAAGGTCGCGGGAAACCGCTGGATGCGGGAGGCAAAGGATCGGTCGTCGTGGAGAACCGTGAGGGAGGCCTATGTCCAGCAGTGGACGTCTTTCGGCTGAAATTATGATGATGATACATGAACAGCCGCCTGATAGGAAGGAAATTGACAGTTAATTTCGGATTTTAATAACATCCTATAATGTGTTTGTGAGGACGGGCTCTCCCTGTTGAGCCTGTGCTCAACAGTGCTATTTGGTAAAATTCACACCATAAAATTAAATCTAACTGTCAATAGTATCACTATTCTTATTTTCATACCTTGGATACGGGATGATGGAATGAGACCAAAAAACTACTGAGATATAGTGTATTAAAGTTACGGAGTGGGGACTAATTATGTTATGCCGTGGTATATTTTGTACCACGGCGTGACGTCATGCGACATTTCAAATAAACTTTTTGTCATTTGTTTTCTAGTGATGTTCCTCGGATCGCATCCTCAAGTGACTGCGAAGCACTTGGAACACATCACCAGCATGACTTCAGGAGCAGCACCCTTGCCTTCTGCAGACATCCATAGGTTATTTGAAAAGGCACAGGTAAATTATTGACTGCTGCGCTGCGTGTCAGGGGTTCGATTCCGCACGGAACGAATATTTACGTAACACGCTATTCCTATCAGTTGGAATCATTTTGAAGGCTATTGCTATTCCATTGCTCCCTATACTCGAAAATGTGTCTGTTCGTTAACGTAAATAACGCAATGGATGTTGTTGAACTGTACAAATGAAACCCATTGCTACTGATAATTTGTTACGCAGTTACCGTGTAGTTGAGATATTCACAAAATGGCGACTGCCATACACAATTCGGAATTAGATTGGACATTTAAACAAACCTTTTTTAAAGTCGGTTCAACTGATTTTTACTTCTATGCGGTTAGTTCCAATACCAACTATTTAGTGTAGTTGCCGCTTGTCATGTTACAAACGCAATAGAAGTCAAATTGTTATGTTCGTCACACTACTTCTTAATAGAAGTAATTAATAGACATAATTGTCGATCCGTACTTTAGAAAAACCTTGCGTGTCAATCTAGCATGACTGAAACGTACACAGTACACGTTTGTCTATTAACGCGATCGACACTTTAGTGATGTTTGGAGCTGTGATTCAGACGTTCTTAATGGGCCGCTCCAAGGTTGCCGCTTGTAGTGGTCCTGTAAGAGCGTCAACCTCTTATCCGCGTCGATCGTTTACTTAAACTTATTATTTTCTCGGTGGTAGGCCATAATATCACCAAGCGATTCGTCGTGTTCCGGTAAGATGGCTGGTGAAGCCGTACAGCGGACGGGTCTCAGCAGTTGTGTTGCGATGTGTGCCGGTTAGGATGCACCAAATGTTGTTGTGACGGAAGTTTGGTCGTGGAGGGTCTCCAGATCAATCTCCCTCTGGCGCAGCATCGTTGGTCGTGTTGATGGGTTTAACATTGCATCATCTCGCTCAACTACCGTCTTCCTCCCTATTCACTAAGTTTTTTAAGTGAATAGGCTTTATAAATTAGTGCGCTTAACCACTAACGATTGCATCACTGCTTACCATCAGGCGGGATTGCGGTCAAGCACTAGTTTATAGTCATTAAAAAAAAAACAAACTCGTTCTAGGCCTTTTGATACTTTATTTATGTCATTGAAAGGGTCATATTTGTAGTTACTTCATACACGCTAGTACATTTTTGATCATAGGTTTAAATAAACGGGTCAAGAACATATCCAATGGACAGTGTAAGGATGGAACCAACCACTAACGAATTAATATGCTTGTTATGTGTCCATTGCTGACCCTGGCACCTCTCTCTCTCTCTCATAATTTTAGCCGAAAGACGTCCAATGCTGGACATAGGCCTCCCTCAAGGTTCTCCACGACGACCGGTCCTGTGCCTCCCGCATCCAACGGTTTCCCGCGACCTTCACCAGGTCGTCGGTCCACCTTGTCGGGGGCCTACCCACGCTATGTCTTCCGGTGCGTGGTCGCCACTCGAGAACCCGTCGGCCCCATCGGGCATCAATCCTACGGGCAATGTGTCCAGCCCACTGCCACTTTAGTGTTGCAATTCTTCGGACTATGTCGGTTAGTCTCGTTCTTCTGCGGATTTCCTCATTCCAGATTCGATCGCGCAGTGAAACCCCAAGCATAGCCCTCTCCATTGCCCTTTGAGTGACTTAGAGCTTTCTTATAAGGCTCATTGTTAGCGACCACGTCTTAATTCCATAAGTCATCACTGGCAACACACACTGGTGGAAGACTTTTGTTTTGAGACACTGCGGTATTTCGGACGAGAAGATTCTACGTAGCATCCCGTAGCTTCCCCTTCACTTCTCTCTCTCATTTGTTCTTAAAACCTGAAGATGTCTTCTGTCGACGCAACTACTCATTAAGAGTTTGTCGAACTAAATGAATGTGATGCGGACGGTCAAGTGTTCCCACGAAGATGCTTTCTAGCTTTATTCTAACCACTAACATTTTCTCTTCCAATTTCCAGCGAGACCTCCAGTTCTGCCAAGGTTATGGAATGACGGAGACTTCTCCCCTAGTTACTCTGACCCCTTTGGGTCAGAAGACGTACGAGGACGTCGGGTACGCCCTGCCAAACATAACGATGAGGATTGTGGATGGAAATATGAACAATTTGGGACCTGGCGAGGTGAGGGTCCAGAGTTTTTGGTTCTTTTTATATTGATTGAGTTAGTCAGACCGGAAGACGCAGCGTAGGGAGGCCGCCAACAAGGTAGACCGCTGACCTGGTAAAGGTCGCGGGGAGCCGATGGATGTGGGCTGCACAAGACCGGTCATCGTGGTAAGCCTTGGGGGGGCCTTGGTCCAGCAGTGGATCTCTATGGGCTGAAGAAGAAGAAGAAAAAGAGGGGGTCAGAGGATATCACTTGTTAAAATAAATCAAACCTTCTTATATCTCTTTAAATGCTAATGGTATGATAAAAACAATGTCCTCAACCTTGCAGCTATGGAAATATGTATCAAAATCATTATCAGCTCACGGCAGTCGGCTGCTGAACATAGACAACTGCCAAAGTACGCTATTTAACTCGATAGTTATTTAAAACGTGACTGATTGACAGAGGGGTGGCCAAAGTGTATGGACAGAAGGTGGAGGACAAGTTATTGTGGAGGGTTGGCGCTGCTTTGAGAGTCTTATATCCACCTGCGGACTGAAATAAGCTGAGTTGGATTTAAATAAGAAAGGTTATCTGGTAAAGGACGTACTATGTACAGATATAGTACGGCAAAGAATTTCTATACACAAGTAATTAAGACATACAGATGTCTTAATAACTTGTGTATAGAAATTCCCTGATTTTTGTATTATCTACGCATTCTTTTAAATTAGGAATTGAAATCTTAGTTTTTGCTACATTTCATCGTACATCAATTGACGTAGCCATGGACAGCGCCCGTATTTTGTACGTTTATTATTCTTATTTACGTAGCGGCACGCGTTTTATTTGTGCACAACAAGTATAGAAACGCTTTGAATGTGTGCGTAAGTGTAGGAGCTCGCGGCAGCTTTGGAGACACGGGTGAAGTCGGAACTGTGTGTGTGTGTAAATCTGTGTGAAGTATGGGCTGGACTCTACTTGTCTTTAATCCTTCCATGCTTTGGAAAACATATTAAGCCGTTGGTTCCGGCTGTTATTCGCGGATTTTTTTTTTTTTTTTTATTAGCTATAAACTAGTGCTTGACTGCAATCCCGCCTGATGGTAAGCAGTGATGCAATCGTTGATGGTAAAGCGCACTAGCTTATTAAGCCTATTCACTCAAAAAAAGCTGAGTGAATAGGAAGGAAGACGGCAGTTGAGCGAGGCGATGCAATGTTTAACCCAACAACACGACCAACGATGCTGCGCCAGAGGATGATCTGGAAACCCTCCACGACCAAACTAATAACAGTAATGGGTCGTCAGAGGGCTGAAAGTCTGACAACCACTCTTACCAAGGGATTTCGTATTATCCAATATCTGGTTTGTTGAGGTCAGATGACGTGACGAAGCGGCCGCTGCGCAAGGAGGCGCGGGTTCGATCCCCGCGCACTGCAAATATTTGTATGAATAAATATGAATATTTGCACTGGTCTGGTCTGGTCTGAAATTTAGCCAAAATCAGCAATTGGACTGGTGAAGCGGACCCTAGACTCCAAAGCTGAAAAAATCTTCGGATGCGACTGGGATTAACGCTGAGATGATGATGATGATGAGATAGCTAGTTGCTGAATGTAAAATACTGGTACTCAGTTAAATCCGGTTAGACTGGAGGCCGACCCCAATGTAATTGGGAATAAGGTTAGGCAGGTGATGCTAATGATACTACTTGTCTATAAGCACCTAATCAGAACGTATTTGTACACTTAGTTGCCATAAATAAACCGCGCGCTATCCCGACAGAAACAATATTCAAATTTTTCTAAATGTGTCTGTAGTGCGGAAGACAGCAGGTCAAGCTACCCGAAACTGTCAAATAATCCCAACCAACCTTAATGATATAGCCCGAAAGTTGAAAGTCTAATATAGAAATTGGACAGATGTAGTCGCTTGTCCTTGCCTATTGCTATGTTTCCCTATAATTTTTTCCGTCCGATTCCACTTGGTAAACATTTTCCGTTTAATTACCGTTTAATATTGTTTGTTTTAGGTAGGAGAACTTTTGGTCAAAGGCCCAAATGTGATGAAAGGATACTTGAAGAACCCTCAGGCCAATAGTGAAGTGTTTGTAGGCGAGTGGCTCAGAACTGGTGACCTGGCGAAGATCAATGAAACTGGACTCATCACAATATCTGATAGGCTTAAAGAACTAATTAAGGTAGATTTTGGTTTACAACTTAGTTATTATCTTCACCAACATGCAAAAGGAGACTAAAAATCATCATCAGCACACGAAGTATACTGCTGGACATAGGCCTCCTCCAAGGATTTCTAAAAAGAATGGTTGGACGCGGCCTGCATCTAGCTTCCCTGCGACTTTGATCAGATCATCTGACCACTTAGTAGGTGGGCGTCCGATGCTGCGCTTGCCGGTATGTGGTTAAATTTACTTACCCGAAAAAATAAATACCGTACTTACCGGCAAAAATCATTCCAACAATATAAAATACTAGCAGCCGGCAGCGACTTCGTTCGCGTGAAGTTAGTTATGCTCCGCTTCTATTGGTCGCATCGTGATGTTATATAGCCTGGATTGATAAATGTATGGATTAATGGGCTATCCAACAAAAAAGAATATTTCAAATCGGCCCCGTAGTTCTTGAGATTAGCGCGTTCAAACAAACAAACAACTCAGCAAACTCTTCAGCTTTATACATTAGTATAGATATGAGCTAAGACTACCAGAACAAACAGTTGTAGCGGTATCTACACACACTACATGCGAACACCCCTCACCCAAAAAAGCACAACACCCGTCGAAGTCTGTCTCTGTCTGTCTGATTGATTAGTTGATTACGAAAAGTTGTATATTGTATAATATGCTAGTTGAGCGGTAAGAACTCTGCTTGCGAGATGCAGGATCTGCGTGACGTCAGTATGCCGCATTGTTTGCATGTGGCGTTTGTAGATACCGCTACACCGTCTTTTTCTTGGCAGGTCCTAAAACTACAACATAATGCAAAGGAGAAAAATCACTTAATACCTTCATTCAGTGGCCCTAAATCTGAGCCAAGCCTACGTGAATATTTAACAAAATAAATCTATTCTATGGGTATTTTCGTAATACGTGTCCAGTAATTTCTTGTATGAGTAATTTTGAAATAGGCTGATTGCAAGAAATAATCGATGGTTGATCAATGAACGTAATCTGGGGTGTTCGACCTCTTAAGAGGGAACTCTAGTGATGCTTTCTCTATACAAACGTATTCCGCGGTTGTCTTTTGGTCAACGTTTTTGTAGGTAAAATCAGCCTGACCTGCAACTGTCCTTTTCGGACTTTACCAGGAGAGGTTGGAAGCAGAGCTACGGCAATAGTTTCTTCAAATACCTATTTTCGAAATTCCTTGGCACTAGAGTCCCCTTATAATCGATTGGAGTCTAAGTCAACATTTTAAAAAGCTGTATGCATCTCGCTCACATTATGCTAATCCAAAGACGCATGTTAGACTACAAGTTGACAATACTATGGAGATCAATCATAATCATTTGGCTTGTACTTTCCCAAGCATGCCAACTCGCAAATTTGCTTCCAATTTAACCGGATGCGGTGATGACGATCAATATATTCCAGAAAAGCGCCTGTGAGGAATATAATACATTTTCATGATGAACTTGTTATAACTATCACAATTTTAGTAGGCGTTTAAGCATAGCATCTTTGGAACCGTTAATTAAAAAACCAATTTACTGGTTATAAACGCATCCATAATTTAATATTTATTGTCATATTAATTACAACATAGTCAGGTTTTTGTATGTGCAATATTATAGTATTTTTATTGATCAATTATTATTTTTATAATTGAGCTTACCTGATCTGTTGTCTAAACCTATTATAGCTATTAGATAACTTTTATATTTAGAATGTGTCTAATATAACCAATATTAGACACGTGATTGAGATCGTTTAATCCATCTCACTATATTGTCAGCGACTCACTATATGAACGCGGTTCCTTGGAAGGCAACAAATTACTAACTACCAAAAAAATATCACCTTTCTTTCAGGTCAAAGGCTACCAAGTTCCACCTGCTGAGTTAGAAAACGTACTGAAAGAACATCCTGCAGTTTTGGATGCCGCTGTCATTGGGGTTCCTGATTCGGTCACAGGGGAAAGACCAATAGGATTCATAGTCTTACAGCCAGGGAAAAAGGCTACTGACAATGAAATAATCGACTTTGTAACCAAAAGAGTGGCGCCGTACAAGAAGATTAATCAAATCACCTTCTTGAATCAAATACCGAAGAATCCTTCTGGGAAAATACTTAGAAAAGTATTGAAAGAAGAGTATTGTTAATATAATTAGTTGTTTATAACTGTTTTACATGTTTTTAATAAATTGATAATATTGATTGTTTTATTGATTGTTCATTTTTATGGGCTATGACTCCAGTTTGTATGTCTGTCACCAGGCTGTAACTCACGAGCGACATCTATTGGAAGCCCATTTCTAGTCGCCCTAGGAATGTGCCTTGTGGTGGCATGAGGAACAGGGAGTAAAGTTCACCCATCCTCCATAGAAAAGGGAGGATCCTCCGACCAGACGGGTGTGATGTCTGGCGGGCACTTGCCCAAGGGTTGAAATTGGGAAGTTGTAATATAAGCTAGTTGCACGGTAAACTCTGATTGCGAGATGTAGAATTCGTGTGACGTCAGGATGACCCGTAGTTTATTTTTGGCGTTTGTATAAATTAAAGCGGACCCCAGACTCTAAGCTGAAAAGCTACGGATGCGACTGGGTAATCCCAGTCGCATCCGTAGCTTTTCAGCTTAGATTAAGTATTAGTGCATAACTACACTGTCTCATTAGGTTAAGGCTTGTAGGGATAGTTGTACAAGTGATAAATAAATAAATATATGTATGTTCACTGATGCTCTCTCTAAGACGCCTGGACTGATTTGCAAAATTCTTTTTTGTTTGAAAGGGTATAGTTCCCAGGTGGTTATATAGGTAGTCACCAGGTCAAGATCTGATGATACGGTTTCTTTTTTTCGTCACATCGTGACGGGGTCCACCAAGACCGCTGCCTCCTGGGTCAGGGTTGCGGGTTGGTTAAACAAGAAACCGTGGCCCTGGCCGTCGCACAGGCAAGTGAAGAAACACGGGTCAGTGTAAGTAGTCAGTATAAGTCTGACACGCCCTTCCGCTCTGAGCGGGAAAAGTTATTTGATGATTTCCCATCCCACCAAAAAAAATGATCTGATGATGGAAGACCGGAGAAAACAAGGGAAACTTTCTAAAATTTTAGAGGCATTTAGTGCGTTTCTAAGTATTTTAAAGCACTACAATTTAGTAACTGGCTGGAGTAGATCTGATGATGAAGTCGGGAGACAGTCGAAGGAACTCCTCAACGATACGCAGCAGCTACCTTATGTTTTTGTTTGATTAATTGGTATTGATAAGAACTTTACACCTAGATAATAATAATAATAATAAAGCCTTTTATTCGGACAACATTTAAATTTCTTATACTAATACATTTTGATTATGATAGAATTCAAAAAATCTAAAAATATTCATAGATTTGACACTTCCTTACTTTCTGTAAGTCCGTTTGCCAGTTGGCAAAGACCAATCTACTCCATTCTGTTCTCTCTCTGGCTACTCTACTCCAGTTACTCCGGCAACTTGCGTGATGTCGTCGTCCCATCTTTTTGCTGTCTGCCTCTTTTCCTTTTCCCTTCCCTTGGGTACCAATGTGTAATTAATTTGCTCCATTTGTCCTTTCCCCGGACCATGTGTCCTGACTATTTCCATTTCAGCCTTTTTATTTTTAAGGATACATCTTGCAGTTTGGTCTTTTTCCTGATGTTCATGTTACTTATTCTATCCTTCCTTTTTACTCCTATCATGCTTCTCTCCATTGCTCGTAGGCACATACAAATTGTATTTGTTGTGTTTTTTGTTAAATGTTTGGCTTCCATATATTAATATTGGTAGAATTGAAACATTGAATGCTTTGCTCATTATTGCTGTATGAATGTTTATGTCTTTCATTATTTCCCTTAGACCCCAGTACCTTTTCCAACTGTTTGCTATTCTTCTTTCGATTTCCTTGATTATGTTGTCTTTGGGTGATATCAGTTGTCCAAGGTACATATATTCTTCAACATAACTAATTTGGGTTTTGCCTACATTTATGCTGCTTTTATTTCCGTTGGTCATTACTTTTGTTTTTTCGGGATTTAATTTTAGCCCTACTTTTTCACTTTCTAATGCTAGTTCGTTTAACATTATATTTAGGTCTCCTGGTGTTTTGGCGAATATTACAATGTCATAGGCAAATCTGAAGTGTGTTAGTGTGTCTATGTTTAAACCGAGATTATCACATTCAAAGTTCTAAAGATCATTTCTAGTACAGCAGAGAAAAGTTTCGGAGAGAGAGGATCTTTCGATTGTCTTACCCCTTTTTGTATCTTAAACGAATCCCCTTTTTTTTTTCTAGCTGAATGCATGCGGAACTGTTTTTGTACTCGTTTCTAATCAATCTTATGTGTTTTTGTTCTATTCCTTGTTCTCTTAACGCCTCCCATATTTTTGTATGTATTAACGAGTCAAATGCCTTACTGTATTCTACAAATGGAGTTGATATTCCGCATATTTTTCAATGATTTGTCTAACAACATGTATGTGATCAAGTACTGA
Organism: Sesamia nonagrioides; assembly: GCA_017933935.1. Lineage (NCBI taxonomy): Eukaryota > Metazoa > Arthropoda > Insecta > Lepidoptera > Noctuidae > Sesamia > Sesamia nonagrioides. The sequence goes on along the minus strand of JADWQK010002049.1, from coordinate 1,472,195 downwards.
GTAGTCTTTTCTAAAACCTGTCTGTTCTATTGGCTGTTGCTCGTCGAGTTTTCCCTCCATTCGCTTAAGTACGATCTTTGCAAAAACCTTGTAGAGGTTGGACATCAAACTTATAGGCCGATAGTTTCCGATATCGTACTGATAAATTTTTTTGTACCGAAGGATTATATTGGATTTGGTCCTTTGCTCGGGAATCGTTTCTGTGGAGATGATATCATTGAAGATTTCTTTGAGAATAGGTGTTATTGTCTGTTTCGCTTCTTTTAGTACTTCGTTCATTATTCCATCGGGTCCTGGAGCTTTGTTTTCTCTTTGGGTTTCGATAGCGAATTCTATTTCTCTCTCTAAGATGCTGGGTACGGATGAGATTTCCAACAACTTTGTTCCTTTTCCCGTTACGGTACTTTCATATAGTCTCTCATAGTAAGATGTAGCAATTTCCAATATCCCTTATCTTCGGTTTTCCTTCAAGCTATTTTTATCTTTCATCTGTACGATCCAATCCTCTACTTTCTTTTATTTCTTTACTCAGTTCTGCTATTTTCTTTTGATTCTCTTTGGTACTCTTTTAATTTATTAGGACTGCTCTTTGATTAAAAAAGTTAGTGGTTTTGCTAGTCATCGACTTGTTAGTCAGATCTTTGTTGCTAGTTCCTTGTTGTATTTTTCTTGCACTTCCATGCTTGGTGTATCTTTGTTGTAGTCTATAAATTTTCTCGTTATGGAATAAGCTATTTGGGCTGTTTGATTTTTAGTAGGTTCATCGTATTATTTCTTGGTCTTGGGTTTTTTTGGTGGAGTAGTCATCAATTATTTATGCTCGAATCATTCGGTGGTTGGTGTTGAAGTTGTAATTGTATATGACTTTCATATTCGAGAAAAATCTGCTTTTAGTAGTCATTATGAAATCTATTTTATTTTTAGTTTTCCCGTCTGGTGGTATCCAGGTCCACATCATTCTTATTTTCTTCTTAAACATTGTGTTTAATATTCTCAAGTAATGTAATTCTCCTATGAAAAATCCAACAGCCTTTCTCCGTTTCTACTTCTCGACTTTTTCCTATTTACAAATGGTCCCAGGACTTTGTCTTCTTCTGGTTGTCGTTCCAATTTGTCCATTGAAATCTCCCATAACAACAAGATTTTTGTGAGCATGTTCTCGTATCGTTTTAATTAACTATAGGTAGAATGAGTTTATTGATCGTGAATTGGATTGCTCCGTAGTATACTTGTATGATGGACAATGGATCTTTGTGCCCCAGTATTTTAAGGTTCATCACTGCTATACGTTCTGATACTCCTATAAAACTCTCCAACTGGTTTGTTAAATGTTTTTTGATATTAAAGCCAACTCCATACTGACCCGGAGTAATTCCTATATGGTATAGAAGAAAGTCGGGATGGGAAAGAATTCTTTCTCCCATTCGCCGAACTTCACTCAGACCTAATATGTCCCATTTGATCTGTTTTAAAGCATGTTAGTTCTGTGAGGTTTTCTTCATTTTTCAGAGTAAGTACATTGAGGGCTGCAACATAAATTTTTGACCTTGTGCGGCTGCCATCATAATTGCTTTCCCGTGTTGTTGGAGGGTTGTGGTGCACCTATATGGGTTGTAACTATTATAAGGGCTCTGGTGATGTAGACAAAGGTTAGTTCCGGGAACTCATCAAGGGTTTAGTAGCTACTTTGTGATGATGAAGACCATATACAGTCGAGGGAATTCTTCAAACATTTACTGCATTGAATTTTAACATAGGACAACAGTGGTTGTCCTATCGATCGGTTGTCGAGTAGGTAGTGACCTACTCGTCATGCTTATGCAACAATCAATTAACTGACTGACTTTAAGTTGCAAAATCGCGTCATATCTAGCATTGCTCAAATTTCCATTTTGGTCCCTTAGAAATTTTATAGAAATCGGTTCAGTAGTTTGGTTTTTAAACCAAAAATACGGGTAAAAAGTAAAGTAAATAAAATTACGTCGTTTACTTACAGGCCTTTTCCCAACTGTATTAGCGTCAGCGTCCAGTCCGACCAGATGCAGCTAAACAGTACTTTTAATAACTAAAAAGTGTAAAATAAAAACCTTTAAAAAAACAACCGAATTCCAAAAACACTACAAAGTGGAAAATAAATTTAAATTACGGATAAAAAGTAAAGCCAACAAAATTACGTCGTTTGCTTATAGGCCTTTTCCCAACTATATTAGCATCAGCGTCCTGTCTGACTGGATGCAGTTAAACAGTACTTTTCACAACTAAAAAGTTTAAAATAAAATCCTTTTTACAAATAAAATATAAAACAACCGACTTCTAAAAACCACAAAGTGAAAAATAAACCAAAATTGGGGGTAAAAAATAAACATATTTACGTCATTTGCTTACAGGCCTTTTCCCAATTATATTAGCGTCAGCATCTAGCATGACCAGATGCAGCTGAACAGTACTTTTCACAACTAAAAAGTGTAAAATTAAAAATAAAAAGAACATTTAAACCAAACAAAAAAGAACATTTTACCTTAAAGTAAACAAAAACACAAACAATTGTTTTACAATAAAAAATAGACCCTAGGTAAGAAAAGTTGTGTTTTAGAGTTGCAACCAAGCTAAGAAAAAGGTAAATAATGATGATGATAATGAACCAAGCTAATTTAATATGTATCTTGTAATTATAGGTATCAGCGCCCACCTTCGGAAACAATTGTAGCCAAATGATCAAATTAACATATAAACTGTGTACTTTACGCAATTGAATAATTTTTAGTACCTAGATGAGTTTAAGATTTTTTTTTTAATTCTTTTCTTTACAAAAAAAAAAAAGACAACCGACTTCCAAAAAAACACTACAGAGTGAAAAATAACTAATTTCGGAAGTCGATATCAAAAAAGAATATACAAAAACCAGACACCGACTTCCGAAATTAGTTATTTTTCACATTGTGTTTTTTGTTTATTTGCCATAAGCTTCTCTAACGTATGATAAAGTTTTGTACGCAGTAACCTACGACCTATCTGTCGCCAAACTGTCGCAGACATGGCGTCAGACTGTCGTGTCCACAAACACTTTAAACACATTTTTATAGTTATTGTTTGAAAAACTAGATAAATAAACCACATATTATTCCGTTAAACTGTATATAAATGAATAAAATTCGCGTAAATAAAATGGAATACATTATTCGAACTTAAATAACAAAGTATTGCATATTAAAATTCATGATATGTTACAATACCAATCATTATCATTTTTATAGCTAAATTTATAAAAAGGGACCAAATTAGAATAATTTTCGTCGCGTTCACGTGATATATTTTATAGACATGTGCATGTTCAATTTTTAGTCGCACGAGATGACAGTTTCATCCATACTATCCATACTAATATTATAAATGCAAAAGTAACTCTGTCCGTCTGTCTGTCTTTTACGCTTTCCCGCTTAAACCTCTCAACCGATTTTGATGAAATTTGGTACAGACAATCTTTAGACCCTGTGAAAGGACATAGGCTACCTTTTATTGAAAAAATGGATATTCCCGAGGGAAATCTAAAAAGCGCGATATAACCGAATTGCACGCGAGCGAACCCGCTGGCGGAAAGCTAGTTTATAATGTACTAACGACCTAACCCGGCTTCGCACGGGTGCAATGTTGATAAATAAATACTTCAACCACAGAAAAACTGTGAACGTATAAAAAACATAGCGGCCCGCCGCCGCTCCTGCCGCCCTGGTTGGTCGCTCCTGCCCGCAATTTTTAAATATGTAATATCTTCTAAAATATTTATTTAAATCATATACTGTAAAGGGCAATATAGATCTATATTAAATCAGTGATTTATTTAAGGTATTAAATTGGATAAGGATTAATGCTGGATTAACGCAGTAATATATAAGTCAATGGCTGTATTGGTTAAAATCGCTTCGGAAATTCGCCGCCGGTATTTGTTGTCAAAAGTAAATGACAAAAAATGTTATTGTGGAATATCCTTAAGCGACAATCATATACCATCGAGGACTTTTTGTAGACCTTTTCAATGTGTACAATATTTTGATAAATCTTGTAGGGTTCAGCCTGCGTTTCACTGCAAACGCGGAAAAATGTAATTATTTACGACATCACATTAGAAACCTCAAAAATAATAGTATTTCTCCATAATTCAATGGATGTTATTATACCAACATATAAACCTTCCACTTTAATCACTCTATCTATTGAAAAAAAAAATGCATCAAAATTCATTCATGGACATAGGGAAAGAGAAAGTGACTTTGTTTGATAATATGTAGCGATGATGTAGCTGTACGTGTACACTGACATTTTGGCTCATGGCCAGAATCTAATGACGCCTTCTTGGTTTTTCAATACAAGATTCCCATATTCTATAGACAGATTAGACCCGGTTATAAACATGGCGATCAAAAATACATCAATTTACGTCAAGCGCAGGCTAATTTGACAGGTCTAAACTAACATATTATGTTCTGTCCCTTCTTGAGGAAACCTGAACTTTAAGTCTGAAATCGCCAAACCGCATTGAGCAAGCGTGGTGATTACGCTCAATCCATCTCTGTATGAGAGGAGACCTGTGCCCGGCAGTGGGACGATAAAAAGGTTGATGATAATGATGATCCTGCGAAGAACGTCGCTCCACCTAGGTTGAGGTTGTCCCACCTTACGCCTACTGATTCGTGGTCTTCATTCAACGGTCATCGGTTCTACGTTTAATATGGCCGGTCCATTACCACTGGGACAACATTAATAATAAATGTGATTGTAAGCTATTTAATTCACGTTTCCGCTGCAGCACTTCACCAGGACTTAGACGTTATAGTACATTACGATATTAGTGCGTAATGATGGTTATAACATGCGAGGCGGAATTTTAGCCCGAGCCGAAGGCGAGGGTGTAATTGAGCCGAGCATGTTATAACCAATACGCACGTATATCGTACGACATTTTTAACACACTTGCGAGGAAACAGAAAAAAAGATATTCAGAATACAAGTACAAAGAAAAGAAAATTTGAGAAAAATGGCGCGAGGTTTATTTTCTGCCTTAGCTGCGTGAAAATGTTGGCAAAGATGCTAGAGCATGCAGTCAAGTTTTTAAATTACCGAATAAACTGTTTTTTTTTACAAATACTCATTTAAATACAAACAAATACAAATTTGTTTATTTCAAATAGGACATCAATTATTTTAAATAAACTCAATCTGTGAATGCACACTGTTGCTTTCCCGCCATTAGTATTATTATTTGCCATTTCAAGAAACAGCGCGCTGCTCACTGGCTAGAGCCACGCGGCGGCGATCAGTTCCATAATTATTTGAAATGACAAATAATGCTGTTATGGAATTCGTATGGACTATAACTTAACTATTTGCTTTGATAACACACGCGTTTGTTATGGCCCGCTTTACATATTTAAAACCGGTGGGATTACATCAGCTTTACGAGCAAGGGTGTTAAAAAACCCTTTAACGGTCGTGAACCAGTGTCGTCGTCACCTTCACCACTTCTTTTTAGTGGTATATCATTTCAGGAGAAAATGAAAATTAACTGAATGGTAGTTTATAAAATGTATTAATTTGACAGCTTTCATTGATTATTCCGCTGATGCGACACTTATTTTAGTAAAATGACAGTAAAGATCCTCATTTCACCAAAAATCTCGTTAAAAACAAACTTTTTACTGCAGCCGCATTTTTTCATTCCACCAACTTAAAAAAAGCCAAAGCAAAGCAAAGTCGGTTGAACACATAGTAAAGAAGGTTGTCTAATCTTATTTTGAACGGAGTAAGTATAAAGTATTGTAACTAGTACCTTTCAATCTCTTGTCAACTTTTTTAAACTTAAATGAGATCAAACTGTAGTTTGGTGTGCAGTAATAATAACTTTGTAAATATTTATGTATATATGTACCTATGTTGTTCTTTGTATATTTGTGTGTATTTTACACACACACACACACATGACACAATATCAGTTCTGGTGAAGGCCCTCATGCCACTTTTTTTTTCTTATTTATTGATGGAGGGTTTTAATCTATACAGATTATGCCACCCTCATCGTTACAACTCAACCTTACTGACTACTGTACAACTAAAACTTACATTCTTACATTAGCTCTGCGATGGGTACCAATATCCACGAGCCTGTACAGCATCCTGGCTGCTTCCGAAGTAGGAGCGGCAAGGACGCTGTTACATACCCCAGTTTCGCACATATTATTAAGAGTTATAAATAAATCTTTTCTTTCCGGCTCATTCCGGACACATTCCATGTTTATATGGTAAACATCTTCAATCACGTTGCATTCCACACAATTTGGTGACTCGACTTTACCTATTAAAAAAGCAAATTTATTTAGGGGTATGTGTCCGGAGCGAAGTCGCAGAGCTGTTGTGATTGTCTGCCTTCCCATATTGGCACTGTCTACCCATGTAGTTTTGAGGATGTTCGGCTGTATGGTGGCATACCATATACCTTTACTGCGGCTCCTTTCATTAAAGTATTCTTGTCAACTATCATAACACAGGTATTTTATTCTCCAGTAAAGTTCAGTATATTACGGGATACAGGAGTACTTTTCACCGTCGGTTGATGTCTCTTTAGCGAACTGATCGACCATCTCATTACCTTCAAAGCCAATGTGAGAAGGCACCCACTGTATGACAACATTTTTATTCTTGCTTTTAAGTTTATACATTAAATCTATTATAACGTAGGCAATGGAAATCCCTCGTTTGGGTAAGGTGCATCGTCTCTCATGCCACTTCTTATGTTAGTATTTAATATTGTTTATATTAATATAGTTACACTTGTGTTGTAGGTACTATTATATACAAATACTAGAAAACTAGCACGAAGTGCAAAGTTCGACGGCCTGCTGTGCGACTATCTCCACATGACATTGGCAGAATAGAAGATATCTGAGCCAAAATCGCTATAGAAAAAAAAAGTTGTACCTACAGTATTTTATGTATGTGTAGTGACTGCCTATCTCACCTCCGGAATAATTGTTTTGTTTTGTTGACAAAATAAACTTAATTTACTGCGTTTTATTTTTTCTTTATAATTATGGAAAGAACAGAAGATATTCGTTTAGTCTGGAGTTTTTGACGGGAAAGCTTAGATGAATGTCATGCACATTTTTCATTGGACTTTTATATTCTTTATAGTGTCGTTTAATAAATAAAAGCGCGTGATTTATGTAGTAAAAAGTGCATTCAGTTAATAATTCATAAAGAATATTGAAATATCGCAGCATAGTGACCACATCATGGCTTTGCATCAAATCTCCTAGTAGTCGGCTCACGCGGCCGTTTTTTCAACTGTAATTGGCGATATCCGCCATTATTGTGAAATATAATTTTTGAAGAATTTCTATAATTTGTTACACGTGTTACTGGCAAGATTGTGGTATCTTACCACAGGGGCCATTGAAGAGTTGAAGTAGTATTCACTCTAAATAATAAAAGAAGTGATGTTTTTTAAACCGCCTACACTGTCTATGTAGTATCTTAAATGGAAAAGCGCCAAACGCCCGTCAAAAAAAAAAAAAAAACGAAATGTCGATCTATTTCTAAAAATGGTATTTAAAGTATGAACTATAATTTCACGAACTCAATATTTACATAAGTAAATAAATTTATTTGCTGGCGCCACCATTCCGTATCTGATTATAATGTATAGAATTATGCAACAGACGATTTATTAATACTGATGTATTCAGTAGGTAGTTCATATAACTATCAAAACAACGAGGGATTCCGGGTCAAAACACATTAGCATACGATTATACAATTTCGATTATATCTTATCTACCTCTTCTTTTATTCGAATACTTTTACTACACAATGTATAACTGGCGTCAACCCAGACTGATATTGCTTTTTTATTATACAAACCATCATTATTTATACAGCTTTTTCCAAACTACGCTGGGTCTTTCCAATCTAACAGGACACAGCTGTATCAGTTGTTTATATGGAGTGCTTGTTCCCAGTGTGAGTTCATACATATGAGTGGGAAGCGTCGACGTAACAAGCAATTTTTTTTTAATTATTATAAACTACTGCTTGACCGCAATCCCGCCTGATGGTAAGCTGTGATGCAATCGTTGACGGTAAAGCGGGGTAGTTTTTTAAGAGCCTATTCACTCTAGCCTTGAAGACACTTAAACGGCTTACATACGCAAACGGCTGTACTAAGACTATCTATAATTCTTTACTAATTTTTATATCTAATCTTTTTTTTTAGCTTAGTATGTAAACATAGTTGTCCACTCACAGACCAACCGCTCGACACGTAATCGATTCGGCCATTATTTATTAGCCATAAGCCTTTTTTTAATACAAATACTTATCGATAAAAATATTTACTCGATTTCTCCTTGATGTATTATACCTATGGACAAAGTCGTATTTACATAATCTTTTGGTAATAATAGAAATATTTGGAATTCTTCGCGGCAATAAAAGATCGATTTTAATATAGGATCCATTCTAATTTTCCGTTAAATTTATGGATCTATAAAGACATCAATATTGGCGCCTCTGTTGTTTATTAGGTATAGAGGAAAACGGAATATAAGTCGTATGGTATACGTATACCTATACCGTAAGACTTATATCCAATTGCTCAAGTCAGACAACAATTTACTATGTAGACCTCTACATAGTAAATAGCTGTCTCGCGTTCATAGGTAGGGTAGGGTAGGTAGGGGTAGGGATAGGTAGGGTTCGTAGGTAGTCATTAGTTCTATTCGTTTAGTCTAGATTAGTTTAGTCTAGTCATCCCGGTAGATCTATTATATTTTTTTGTATGGCAAGTGAAGCCGATGTCGACTATTCTGCCAATGTGCAAATTAGATTGGAGAAGCAAGAGTGTACATAAAAAATAATAATAATAAAAACTAAAAATTTCGTGGCTACATTGGACCTTTTTATATCTTGGTTGGAGGTTGGTAGAGGAATAATACTAGTATCAATCTGTGTGAATATAACCAAATGAAATGGAAATGGATGTCAGTAATATCTACCTACCCTATGACAGTTCACAAACACACACAGAAAAAACTAGTGAGGGTTACGTTTTTTTAAAAAAAAAAGATAACAGGATCGTCAGAATGATTCAGATCGAGATTGATAGTAAGTTACGTAATGAGGGTAAGAATTATTAAAAAAAAAACATTGTGTTAAAAGAAATGTACCTATTCATCTTCTGACACAGAAAAGGTATGGCGGAAAATCACAAAATTATCAAAAGACGATAAAATCTATATCCAGATAATACGTTTGATGACTTACCGTTGCCCCTGGCGCTAAAGCAAGTGAAGGAACACGGGTGGGTTTTAGTCAGTAAAAGTCTGACATGCCCTTCCGCTCCGCCGGAAAGGTTATTTGATCATTTGCAAAACAAAAGAATTAGTTTGATAATTTCTTGATAGAATATAATAAACTTACGGCTTATGTTAAGTAGCCGACCAAATAGAAAAATAATCAAAAAATAAAAAATTGTCACGAACCATTTCTTCCAATTTAATGTTGGTTTTCAAAATGATTCATAAAGTTTAAGTATGTGACGCCCCATCTTCTATTCGAATTTCATTAAAATACTCCTTAACATATTGATTGACAATTATTACCTCATAAAACAGCTGGAAATTCATTATGTACAGCGATTTTACATTATGAAGTTGTGAATCGAATAATAAAAGTCAGATATTTAGATTTTTTACATGCTTGTTGCGTTTAGCGGATTTCTGCGGTCTTCATCAAGTGGTAGACTTGATGTTTTCCTTCACCTTGTAATCAGTCATTGGGGTGCAAGATATAATTAGAAAGTATATATAACTTAGAAAAGTTACATCGGTACTTGTCTGATCTGGAATCGAACCCGCACACTCATACATGAGAGGCTGGTGTTTTAACCAGTAGGCCACCACGACCATCACGACGTCCGTATGCCGATTCTTAAAACATAGGTAGAAGGAACAACAGGGTTTTTGTTACGTATTTTTTTTTTTTTTTTTTACAAATTATAAACCAGCGCTTGACCGCAATCCTGCCTGATGGTAAGCAGTGACGCAATCGTTGATGGTAAAGCGCACTAGTTTATTAAGAGCCTATTCACTCTAGCCTTGAAGACTTGGGGTATTATATAAATAGTTTCGACAGCCTCCGTGGCGTAGCTGTAGAGAACGCGGCCGTTGCGCAAGGAGGCGCGGGTTCGATCCCCGCACAGTGCAAATATTTTTATGCATGAATATGAATATTTGCACTGACCTGGTCGTGCCTCGGAAAGCACGTTAAGCCGTTGTTCCCAGTTGCAACATCTAGTGGCAGTCGTTACGGGTTGTTGGAGCCCTCAAAAGTCTAGCAATTGGTCTAACTGCAATGTTTAGATATCGCCTTCAGATTGTGGAGGTCAGACGGCAGTCGCTTCACGGAAAATATCGAAGTTTAGCCAAAATCAGCGGTTAAACTGGTAAAGCGGACCCCAGACTCCAAAGCTGAAAAAGCTTCGGATGCGACTGGGGTTAACGCTGAGCTGATGATGATTGTATAAATAGTTTCATTTTATTTTAATGTCTTATGTAAATTCTAAATCCCAGTACTAGGATGTGAGATTGCATAATCATATAGCCATTAAAAAATTAGACATGGCGACAAAAAGTTATACGAATTCAGATAAGTTGGTTTGTGGAGTTAAACACAGGCGTATTTCCCCATCATATATAAAACGTGCTGTTTTATTTGGCTTCTTTTGTTCGTGTTTAACGAGTTTATATTATTATATACATTGCCTTTGCTATAACATTGGCATAGTAGAATATTACTCTGATTCTTCAATCAACGACTATTGCCGACCACTGCTGTACTTATATTTGAGCCAAATTCGATAAAGAATAGAGATAAACAAACCATTGCTAGGCAACAACTTGTTTACACCTAAAATGCAGATGTTAACAACCTTTTTTAATCCCAATTCCTACTAATGTAAAAAGTTTATTTATATTTAGATGTTTATGATTTAAAAAGAAAGCTTAACGAAATAAAACACTTGTAAGCTAATTTCGCAATAGGTTACATTTTTGATACGTATATAGTCTTCAATAAAACAAAACAAAACGCAGGCCTTCTACAATTTTATGTTATGCGGTTCATTTGAAAAGTAGGTAGGTAAAATACGCAAAATATTATTGAAAAAACAAATTCCTCAAAATGTGTTTTATACTTGGGTTTTACCCATGTTTCTGTATCACTTAAAAATAATGTAGACTTTTTATTGGTTTTTCGAAATAGTAATAGTTAGTAGTGGTATTCGAGTGATTGTAGTAAACTATGCTGCAATATTAATAGTTAATAAATAGGTAAAACGTAAAAGGCAATAACCACGTAAATAATAGGATATTTGTAAAATGTGAGTTGTGATAATTTGTAGATTGATTTGTTTACTTGTATTCTTTATCGAATTGGCACAAGTTTACATAGATTTCTCCCAAGCTGCGCCACAACATCCAGTCTGTTGCTTTACGCTTTCAGGGGAGCAAAAGCGCTAGATAAAACAGTAGAAGTTAATCTGTTATCGTATCTAAAGAAAATTAGTTTATAAAAATAGCAGATTAGGGCCTCTTGTATCAAGTTGCATGAATTTATAGCAGATTCTGCCTCGCGTAGGTATATACCACATTATTTTTAGTCTATGCGAAACCCGAAACACGTGTCCAGTATTTTTAAGCAAAGAATCTATGTGAAAGATTTCAAAAAGATATCATGAAAAACCACAAAGTTATGAGCTTGTTATCCTACTTGGTTCTCCCAACAAAAATATGGTCCACGCTCCGAGCGGGCGGGCGAGCCTGGTTTATTGACCTGTGGCGTCAGCTGAGCGCAGGCATTCACACGCGTAAGCTGCGTAGCGCGCTCAGTAACCACACTGCAACAATTTCTAAATGTATTTGTAAAAAAATATAACATGGTGTAAAAATGATTGGAATGGATTCGGTTGCTTATTCTGAACAAACTATATTCAGGTTTCGCTTCGCATAAAAAAAAAATAACGTATAGCATTCATGAATATCATTAGTTTTTCCAAAAAAGTTACTTTCCCATTCACGGACGCAGGCCGCTAGTAACAATATACTTAATATGGTCGTGTACGACAAGGTCGTTTACCATAGATACAAGTCAAAGGTACGTCCGAACATTAACAATAAATCAGACGAAACGACATAGTTGTTTTACCAAACGAGTGTTTGATATCCTCAATATTATTTATGATACAATCATTACATGGAACAAAAAAAAAACCAGCCTCGTCCATCACTTTATCTTCCAGGTTGATTTATTTATAAGTATTGAATATCAATCTCCAATTGTATCCGCATGTGGATGTCTGTAAACAATGGAGTCGGCGGTATTTTATACTAGGACAGCTTCTATTGTTCTACAAAGCACAGGTCCGTTGGTGTGTGGAGTACTGCAGCCACATTTGGGCTGTTGCTGCGAAGTGGCACCTGGCTACTTTGGATTCAGTGGAGAGTCGTACGAAGAGGCTAATTGGCGACCTAGATTTAGCTCAAAACGGTCTCCAAAGCCTGGAGCACAGGCGTAGAGTAGCTAGCCTGTCGGAGTTCTATAGGATGCATTTTGGAGAGTGTGTAAAGGAATTGCATGATTGAATTCTCTCATTTTCGATCCAGCATCGGACGACCCGTCGTACGGCGAGTTACCACCCTTACGTTGTTGACACCACAACGATCAGAACGAAGTGTTTCGCTTCCTCTTTTATACCGCGTACATCGAGGGACTGGAACAATTTGCCAACGGCGATGTTTCGTTCGTTTCGTTGTCGGACTAAAATTTATGTGTCTTCAAGGCTAGAGTGAATAGGCCCTTAATAAACTAGCGCGCTTTACCACCAACGATTGCATCACTGCTTACCATCAGGCGGGATTGCAGTCAAGCACTGGTTTATAATTATTAAAAAAAAAAAACCACAACTGAAACAACAAAAAAGTCTAAAACTTACTAGCTGAACTCCGCGATTTCACCCGCATACGTTTCGATCCCATAAGAACATTGGGCAAAATAGTATCCTATGTATTAGTTTTGGTTATAAAGTATCTCTGTGCCAAATTTCATCCAAAACCGTTGAGTAGTTTTTGCGTGAACGAGTAACAAACATCTATCCTTCCATACTGAGAAACTTTCCCATTTATAATATTACTAGCGGCCGCCAGCGACTTCGTTCGCGTGGAGTTATGCTCCGCTCCTATTGGTCGCAGCGTGATGTTATATAGCCTAAAGCCTTTCTGGATTATTGGGCTATACAACGCATAAAGAATTTTTCAAATCGGACTCTTAGTTCCTGAGATTAGCGCGTTCAGACAAACAAACTTTTCAGCTTTATATAATAGTACTCTATTCAAATCCTAATCTATCTAAGATTAGGATTTGAATAGAGGTATTTTTGATAGATTAATTTGACAGATGAGATTGGACTGTAAACGCCCTGCTAATAACGTAGTCTCTATTAGCGAAACCGCTCGAAATGATTGTGAATTTAGGCGTGATTTTAACTGTCAAAATACCGCGCCTGACAACCGAACGTGGTTTGAATGAAGATTACGCGCCAAATATGTAATAATTACCTTGACAGCAGCGGTGGCCTGGTGCTATCGGCTGCCATTTATAAGTTGTAGCTCCGAACCTCATCAAGTGCTTTCATCATCATCATCAACCTTTTTATCGTCCCACTGCTGGACACAGGTGGGCCTGGGCTGGGCTCCTCTCATACAGAGAAGGATTGAGCGTAATCACCACGCTGGCTCAATGCGAGTTGGAGATTTTAGATTTAAAGATCACGTTTCCTCAAGATGTTTTCCTTCACCTTTTTTAATCAGTCATTGGTGTCCAAGATATACTTAGAATGTACATATAACTTAGAAAAGTTACATTGGTACTTGCCTGACCTGGAATCGAACCTGCAAACTCATACTTGAGAGGCTGGTGTTTTAACCACTAGGCCACCACCACATGTGCAGGCTTATTCATTACGACCGCTTTCAAAACGATGAAGGAACACATCGTGAGGAAATGACACGTTCAAGAGCCAAAAATTTCGACGACATGTGTCATCTTCTAGCCCGCACTAGACCCGCGTGGTAGATTCCGGCCAACTCCCTCTCACCGAGAGGAGGTCTGTGTCTCAACAGTGTGAACACTATACGCTGATTATATAATATTAGGGTAGTTGACTAAAAAAAACTAATTAGTCCGTTAGAAAGATTTCCAAAAAAAAAAACCTAGATACGTATTTCTGCTTTTTTCATCATCATCATCATCATCTCAGCGTTTGTCCCGGTTGCATCCGCGGCTTTCGCGTTGGAGCCCGGGGTCCGCTTTCCTGCACATTCTCCTCCATTTCGCAGGATCTTTAGCATCATGTGGTAAGAGCTTGTTGGCACGCATCTCATCTCTTACAACATCAATCCAGCACTTCTTTGGCATTTGGCGCCATGGCAAGACATTTGCTACCCACGTAACCTGCCGGTTTACGTAAGACGTGACCGTACCTTCTTCTTTTTTCATATAAACAAAAAATAAGATGATACAGTGCGTTGAAAACTAATCTGACGTCACTTCTTGCTACACTTTTTAGCAACGAGTGACGTCAGCAGCCCCCACTCCTGATCTTTGATGCCTTTTATATTTGCTTTGATAAAACAAAATATACGTATCCAATATTTTTCTATAATCTGAATGACGGACTAAATATAATACATAATTTTTTTTAACCCAGGAAACACCCTTATTACCTTACACAGAATTGGGGCCCTGGGCGGTACTGGGCAGTGGTTGTAGTCAATGTAAAAGTCAGATGACATGCAATACAGAAACAATTTTTCATTGGCATTTTAGATAAGCATGATTTACCTAGCGTATATCCCCGGTCGTCTCAAAATCGTGTTCTTTACTTTAGCGCTTCTTGACCTCTTGACCTCCCTTTGATATCCCATGTTGTGATTTATAATTTTAATTAGCTCCTAAATATTTTGGGTTTTCCGAAATGTCACTGGCAAAAACTTTCTTGCTAGTGCTGTAAGAATTTGATTCTTATTGGTAACAAATACCCCGGTCACCGACATAGCTGAGAGGATTAGCAAGCTGAAGTGGCAATGGGCTGGTCACATATGCCGCAGAACCGACAACCATTGGCGTAAACGAGTCCTCGAGTGGTGACCGTGTCTCGGCAAACGTAGCGTAGGACTTGCCCTTGGGCGAGATGGAACGACGACATCAAAAAGGTGGCTGCTTGTGGCTGGCGGTGAACTGCTCAGGATCGAGCTTGTTAGCGTGCCATGGAAGAGGCCTATGTCTAGCAATGGACGAGTAGAGGCTGATGATGATGATAATACATATACTTATATAGCGTTTTAAATTATGGAATTGATTTTTCTGGTCGCGTTTGGGTAGTTTATTTCATAATTAAAACTTATACACTACTACTAGTTACACTTTAAATACAAATCAATCTTGCTATACACTAAAAAAAAAAAAATAACAATGTCAACGACGAGAAATAATTGTAAAAACGATCACAACTGTTTTTGTAACATCTGTGGTGAATATACATTAAAATATTGTAGACTAAGTATGTCAGAGTTCATAAAACAAGTGTATTTTTATTACTTTGGATCCCCTTTGGACACACGTGACAAGTACTGGGTCCCTCATATGGCTTGTAAAACATGTGTGGAGTCTTTGAGATTATGAGCGAATAAGAAAAGACCCCATTTTAAGTATCAAACAAGAATGCTGTGGCGGGAACCTACCAATCATCAAGATGTTGATGGTTATTTTTGTTTGGTTAATATTAACGAAATTAACAAAAAAAATAAATAAATCGAAATGGTGTTACCCTAACTTGTTATCTTTTACCCGACCCGTCCTGTGCTCTGGAGATGCGCTAGTACCAGTAGCTTCTTCATCTACACAAAACGATCAAGATTTAGAAGAGAAACCTAATAAAGCTAAATTAAATTGATGTTGACACACTTCCAGCAGCTTGGTTGTAATATGAGTATCAAGGTACACTTCCTCCACAGCCACTTGGACCGTTTCCCTGAAAATCTTGGTGATCTGAGTGAAGAACAAGGGGAACGGTTCCATCAAGACATTCGAACTATAGAGGAACGTTACCAGGTTCACTGGAATGCTCATATGATGGCGGACTATTGTTGGAGCATTAAAAATAGCCCTTGTGAACCATCCTAAGCCAGAAAATCATACAAAAGAAATTTTTTTAATAAGTAGTGTTTGCTTTTCTAGTGATTCTTTATAATAAAAATGATTTTTTTCTTTATAAACGCGTTTTATTGTAACTCAAAAATGAAAGCTGATACAAACAATCTGAGTTCAAATCTGAAAACAGCACCCCGAAAATGCATAATAATGGACAAAATGTTTCATGCAACAAAAGGCTGTTCCCTTATGTTATTTTTCGTATGATAGCATCATAATTTACAAATTCTTCTTGTAGCTTTGTATTTTTAAACTAGTTTTTATTATTTTAGCTTTTTTTCTACTTAGGAAAAATTTGTCTCAAAAGTGTTTTTAAAGGTTTTTATATGCTCATTTAAAGTTTGTTTAACAATGCCAAACGTCTTAGACTGATATTATTGATTATTTTATAAAATATATAAGAAAAAACTGGAAATAAATGGTTTTAATTCGTCAATTACTCCCATTTATAAGCCCCGCACGATGATATTGCGACGGAACCTTGTCACAATAACAGCGTTGTGACGTCATCTGTCACACAAAAGGACAGCTAGCAAAAGAATGTTAAATGCAAAATTAATATTAGGGTTAAGGGTTTACTTATATTTTATAATTTTATTACACTCTTTATAAAGAGTGTATGTATAATAAAATTCATATTAATTTTGCATTTAACATTCTTTCGTAGGTATACCTACTCACCCATATTCTGACAAATAAACTTTCATTATTAAAAATTACAAGGAAATAATTTTTGTAGACGTAAGAAAAATATACTTATTCGTATATCTTTCTTACATGTATACTATTTTTTTCTAACTACATTTCTGTTAATTTGCGAGCGGGAATTGAACCAGAGTCCACTGTGTAGTAGTCATGTTTTAATTACTACCTACATCTATCAGCTTATAAATAAAACCAGGATAATATGTAAAAAAATGTATATAGTCTTCCGAATCAGAACTGCTTTCTGTGTCTGTCGTTTCCAATTCACTGTCGTCGTCGTATTTATGACAAATAACTCGTCAGTTATTCGATCTTTATTCCAATATTCCTCTTCAAGCCGTTTAACATGATTGACTTCCTTTCGCCAGTCATCTGGAGTTATTGACGCCAACGCCTCCAACGTCAGAGCTTCAATGCGACTTTCCAACTGCTCCACATTCTTTTCTGACACCCTCATCTTTACCAGGTTCCAGATGTACTCAATGGGGTTGAGGTCGCAGTTGTAAGGTGGTAATCTAACGACTTCATGGCCATTGCCAGCTAATAAATTGTCAATTTTATAATTTTTCGGCGGTCTGTGCCGTTTAAGAAAGTCGATGTTGTGAGCTTGTAGCCACTCAACAATCAACTGTTTTTTATTGTTCATACTTGGTGGCCTATTCTCATCCCTACTGTGATAAGGGGCGTT
The DNA here is from genome assembly GCA_017933935.1 of Sesamia nonagrioides. Lineage (NCBI taxonomy): Eukaryota > Metazoa > Arthropoda > Insecta > Lepidoptera > Noctuidae > Sesamia > Sesamia nonagrioides. The sequence continues at coordinate 1,454,488 of JADWQK010002049.1, read as the reverse complement.
GTCCATCACAATTTTGGAGTTGCGTGGTATGTTGGGTACTATTTTTTCTGTAAGCCACTTGGTGAAATTCTCAGCATTCATTTGGTCATAGTAATCCCCCGTTTTGGTGTCTGCTTTAAACATTAAAAGAGCATTGTCAACAAAACCGCTTTAACTTCCCGCGTGAACTATTATCCATCGGCGGCCGGGGCTGTCGTTCCGTCTCACTCCATCGGATGTTGTTTGCCAACATTTTTCTACCGTGTAGTGTGCGTGTATCCACGTTTCGTCGAGATAAATAACGAGCCTTTTGTTATTACCAAGCGAGTCATTTTCTTTCGTACGTCGTAAATATTTAGCCCTCCACGCTTGAATTTGGGGTCTTTGAATTAGGGCCAGTCTTTTTTGGTAGCATCGTTTAAATTGGTAGCCTAAATCACATTTAATTATTTTTCTTAATGTAGTTTCACTACCAGTATAATTAAGGTCTACTTTTGAAGCCGCCAAGATTTTGCGCATTGTGGGTATTTCTCTCCTCACCGTACACATTGAATCTATAATATTTCTTAAAGCTGTTAAGGAAAACCCGGCGAAATATTTCTTCTTTTGTCTTTTTCCTTTAGTAGGAGTTCTCATTTTTCTGCCACTGGCTGTTGCTGACTCATGCTCTCGTCTCAATTTCGTCACAGTATTTTTTGCAACGCCTGTGGCACATGCCACACACTCCGCGACTTTGATAGAATTTTGCAAAATATTTTTAATAACTGTAAGCAGTTGCTTCGGTATTAAAATGTCCGAAGCACTTTTTAAAGCACGGTTTATACTTTCAAGAACTAACTTACAATCCTCTTTCTCTTGTAACAAAATAATTGTCCACTTTAATTATAATTTCACGAGCAAGACTATTAATTAATTTCTTACTCATTTTAACGAGTAACAGCTAACAAAACTAAACAACAAAATTCAAGAACAACAATAAAACAGGATAACAAAAACAAAAAGCTAACAAAAATATTCGATGTGCGTAAGTGGGTATGCGCGGACTGAACTTGCGAACGGTACCGACGTTGCGAGTTCGACTACGTCACCAAGATGGCCGCCAATCGCAATATCATCGTGCGGGGCTTATACAAGAAAATCATAAACCAATGTTCCCCAAATTAATTCAAAATATAATTAATACTTACTGCTTTTCTGTCAATAAGTGTCAAAGTTACCCATGTAATGACGGTAACTTAGATAGACTAGAAAATCAGGTTTTTTTATGGACAGATGACTTTTAGATAATTTCATTAATCTTTACGAATGAAAAGTGTTATGAGAGCACTAACAAAATAAAATAATTCGTGTGATAGGGAAAATGAAAATTTTAAAATATTGTGTAAAATACCTCATTTATCTGTTAAAGTTGTTGTTGATATGATGATTTGATTTGATGTGATTGATGATGATTTCAGTTTTCACTTTTGTCGGTCTGCCTTTGTTTCCTCCGTTATTTTAACTTGTTTGTTTGTGCGGTCTGGCAGTTTGAGTAATTTATGTCGCCTATCCAAATCTCCTTTCTTTGGAATTGAATTGAGTTATACAATTTCAGCATGCACTGACTGGTATACTCCTCTCAATCTTTGTGGTACTTACCTCAAAAGACAAGTTCTGACTTCAATGGTACCAACGATTTTGTGCGCTCATCTCGCCACCGAGCGACCGACATTTCGTCCTCCAGCCCTTGAACGCCTCAAATACATGTAGGTATCTAAATGCACTTTGGAAATTCCAAATTTGAATCGACCTTGGAACGAAGTCAAACTTGGATTTCGAATACGGTTGTGTTGTTTCATGTGCCAAAGTCAAATACCAAAGTAGCTCAGATATCTAAACTAAATGTCTTCTACGCGTCAGAAGCGATATTTCTGGGTTTTCCTTTAGCCACTTCTAATGGAGTCAAGGGGTGCTTGGGTGCTTGAGGTTTCACTGCGTGATCAAATCAGGAATAAGGAGATCCGCAGAAGAACGACAATAACCGACATAACCCGAAGAATTGCAATACTAAAGTGGCAGTGGGCCGGGCACATTGCCCGTAGAACCAATTCAACCGATGAGGCAAACAAGTTCTCGATTGGCGCCACGCCACGCACTCGAAGACGCAGCGTGGGTAGGCTCCGGAAAAGGTGGACCGACGACCTGGTGAAGGTCGCGGGAAACCACTGGATGCGGGAGGCGCAGGACCGGTCGTCGTGGAGAACATTGGGGGAGGCCTATGTCCAGCAGTGGACGTCTTTCGGCTGAAATGATGATGATGACTCCCTCCTTGGAGAGAGAAGGCCTGTGTCCTACAAGCGAGAACAGTTTAGGCGGACATACATCGGTTGTACGTGGGAATTGTGCGGTCCATGGCCCTGTATGGGGCCCCTGTGTGGGCGATGGACCTGACGGCCGGAACACTCGCCATTCTGCGCAAGCCGCAGAGGGCGATGGCCGTCAGGGTCGTCCGCGGCTATCGCACGATTTCCTACGAGGCGGCTTGCATCCTGGCCGGATCCCCGCCCTGGGACCTAGAGACGAAAGTACTCGCGTCATTGTACCGATGGCGCGAGGAAGAGCGGACACGGGGCTCCAGTCCGGTGCAGCGGCAGATCGAGCTGCGCCGAGAGGAGCTCCGTCTAGTCCTGGTGGCAGACTGGTGGCAGAGGCTTATGCGCCCTACCGCCGGCCTCGCTACTGTCGAGGCGATCCGACCAGTACTTGACGACTGGCTCGGGAGAAGGCACGGCTCCCTGTCGTTCAGGGTGACGCAGGTACTGTCGGGGCACGGCTGCTTCGGCAAGTACCTGCGTCGCTTAGGCAGGAAGCGGGACGCTCGGTGCCACCATTGCGTCCAATGCGGGGAGGACACGGCGCAGCACACGCTCGCCGAGTGTATAGCTTGGGAGGAGCAGCGCCGTGTCGTCACAAATGAAGTAGGAGGCGAACTGACGCTGCCGGCAGTAGTGCGGAGGATGGTCGGTAGCGCAGTGTCGTGGGACGCGGTGGTGTCCTTCTGCGAGGACGTGATGTCGCAGAAGGAAGCTGCGGAACAGGAGAGGGAGATCTCAACTCCCTTCCCGGGCCGCAGAAGACGCACCGGGCACCGAAGAAGGGCGGATAACGCCCTCTTCCGCCCCCCATGAATGGATCCAGGGGCGAGGGACATGGGGAAGTCCCCGCCCCCTATTCGACGGACCCCGAGGCGGAGACGCGCGCGAGTGTCCGCGGGCGCCTCTGCGGCGATGCACGGGGTAGTTTAACACCCCACTACCCCGTGCAGGAGACGAGGCCCGGACAGACCGGGCCAGCACGAGAGGGTGGAGCCGTGGAAGAATTTAGACTCCCGCGGCACCACGCGCGCTCATGATAGAAGAGATACCGGGGTGGTTTTAGTCAGTAAAAGTCGGACAGACCCCGTCGCCCACCCCAGGGCGGCGAACATCCTATGAGGATTTCCAGCCCGAAAAAAAAAAGGCGGACATACATATATGCATAAGTTTTATTAATTTTATTATTAAAAGCCGGTGATGTCTCAATGCAGGGGAAATGCTTCTCTATCATCTTAAACTTCTCCCTGGATAACGCCTCTGAGCATCAGTTCTTGTTGAAGGAGTCCAGCGCATACCTCTATCTCAGTCGGGCCTACCGCGATATCGTTTGCCAATTAGAGGGATCCACTGAGTCGTAGTTTGACCCATTGATCATTTGACATGCGGCAGATGTGTTCAGCCCAATTCTATTTTATCGTGGCAGCTTTCCGATTGACGTCATTTATCTTAGTGATGGAACAGATCATCGACATATAGGTACTAATGGACATGACTTAGAGATGAGGATTGTGGCACTCCGAAAGAAAGAGAGGAAACGAAGTTTCGTCTATTTTTATCTCTCTCAAAATCATCTATGAGGAAAGAGATAGTGTTAGACCGAAAGCATAGGCCATCTCTCTCAATCTTTTCAAACCAATAAATTACTGCAGATTATGCGCGTACGGCATGTCCATAAGTATATGTCTGTGGAACAGATTGTCGATGGTTAGAGATTAAAAATTTCATAAACTTTTGTTACTTAAATTCCAAAATGTACATAACAATAGTAATATACTTGTGGTCGATAAACAAGACCTGTTGCATTGATTTTTGTGAAATACCGAATAATATTCTTTTTTATTTGTTCTTATCAGTGCCTTAGCAATGAGATTTATCTGTTCTGTTATTATAAAGATGTCCGTGACCTATTTACAATCCTCACTGGTGGCAGAGCTGAGTTATCTCAATGTCTCAAAATGTTGTTATCATTCGATGTAATTTAATTGTAACCTCGCGCAAAGCGAATGCTGTACAAGCACTCAATAGTTTTTATAAATTCTGATGACCCTTAATGTTTTAGAGATAAAGTTGAACAACTAATAAAGAAAACAAATACAATGTAGTAGCTGGATGCAGTGTCGTCTGTACAAACGCATTTTATTTATTTCTGTGTTGCTTTATAAGTTCTTTTAATTTAATTGATCCTGAGATCGATTAAAAAAAAGAACGAACGTTTTAAAAAAAAAATATCTTAGATGACAAAGTCGTAGTCATGAGACTACGACTTTGCCATTTAAGATTTTTTTTTAAACGTTGTCGCACACTAGGAATTTCTCCTATATCGTGAGTGCGTTTACAAACATATAAATTCATATATACAAACAGTCAGACGCGGAACATCTACTTGTAGGTCATACAAATATTTGTTCCGTGCGGGAATCGAACCGCAGCACAGCTGTCAATAGCTTAACCACTGCGTAAACCGTACTATCGCTATAAGTCTACAAGATGTTTACACTAATACATGTAAAGCTTGAGAGGATTGTAAATAATAACAGCAGCACAGGTCGATTGATCAGGTAAAGCTACGTTTGCTGCGGTTGATCTGTGGATGGGTCTCCGTGCCCTCCGTCAGAAGTCTGAAAGTCTGACCACCAGTCTTGCCAAAGGTATCATATTACCCAGTAACTGGGTCATGGAGGTCAGATAGACACATACTTCATGCAGAATTCTGGGACACAGCTGAATCTGGTTAGAAAGAAAGCTGCCTGCAGCTGATAATGATGACATATAAAGCTTATCCTTACTACCACAATTTACTAAACAAGTGTTTAAGACTAGGCTAAACATCTTTTAAAAACGCCATTTTTATATCGCCCACTTAGTAATATATTGGCACACCATAATTTCTCCTGTGTCGTGGCTGCGTTTACAAATGTATTAATTCACATACACAAACAACCAGACCCGGAGCACAGTAGACAGAGAACAGTAGATTATCTAAGGCCGCCCGCAGAGTTATTTGCCTACTCTTGCGTTGAACCCTAGGGTTGTCACTTTGATCTAAATTTATAGAATAAAAAGCATATTATGATTGAATATTTTACCAATTTATAAATTTAGTAAAAATAAAAAGCCTTTATTCACATAACATTTATTATATTAAGTTACAAATTAGATACCGACAAAATTTTTAAGACTACTTAAGTGTAACACTAAATTATATTCTAAAGCTCGTAAATAATGATAAATTTTAAGTGATGTGTGATATGGGAAATCGATATAACTGGTTCTTATCAGAGAAGATTGTAAGTGATGAGTACTTAAATGTAACACTAACACAATAATATTCACAAGCTAATAACTAATGCTTAAATGATATAAAACATGAGAACGTAAACAATAAATATGTAGTTCTTATGAAAAAGTAGACATTTGTAAAGCTAAGATTATGTATGTGTAGCGAATATTTAATATACCTTACTTTAATAAAACCGCAAAACCTTTTTAGCCTCATTAGTTTCTGAGGTACAATTATAATGATTGTTTATATGGGTACTGTGTAATGTTTGTTTATATAATCGGATAGCAACAGCTAGCTCAAATGCAACAAAGGCGCCGTCGGAGGGATTAAAGGTTATAATGTTATAAATAAATTTCTACGCAACCCTAAGCGTTAGTCGGTCACATTTTACTATAATTTTATTAACTTAATATTATGATTAAGACGCCATATTTGGATCAAACAACACATAAGACAATAGAAAAAAAAATAATAGTAATTTGCAATATTGATTATTGTGAAATTGTCCTTATTACACTATACTCGACAAATACGTTTACTTAAACGATATTTCGTACTCAATCCTCTGTTTTATAGTAAAACTGGGCTTCTTAAAATAAACTTAACTTTAAACATAGTAGTCAGGAAGTAAATCTGGGAATACAATTATATGGAAAAATGCGACTCGGGTACGCTCTTAATAAAGCAAATAAACTGTGAAACAAACAATACATATATCACATTTTCTAATAAGATTTAAGTTGTACTTACATTTCTGGTTCAGTAGGAAGTATGAAGAATGATAAGTCCGGATTTGCGAAATCATTATTGAGGCACCCGAAAACACTACAATATTTTTCCCCCTTTTGAAGTCATGATACTCGTAATAATTAATATTATGGTAAGTGGCCGGCGAGAATTGACGAACGCGAGCGGTCATGTAATTTACGCGCGTGCTCACAGTCACGCGGCACAGCCCGTATTGCCACCATCCTATACCATCCTATATTATGCCAGCGTGTGCGTGAAATCGCGTACCGACACGGTGCTCGGCGCCCACGCATACATTCAAACCGAGAGCCGCTCGTTTATATGAAGATGTTTTACTGTTCTCTGTCTATTGTGCCCGGAGCAGCTACTTGTAGGTCATACAAATATTTGTTCCGTCCGGAAATCGGAGCCGCGACACGCAGTGCAGCAGTCAATAGCTTAACCACTGCGCTATCCGTGCATATATTTTTGATCGTTAGGCCGCTGCCTTGAATCTTGCGGGCGGCGGGGCGGCGGCGGCAGCAGCGCGGGAGCCGAGCGGGCATCGAAGACCCGTTCTTGAAACTAGCGGGCAGATCGCGCGTCACTATAGCCGCGTAGTGTTGTGTTCACGATTGAGTCGACGAGATATTTGTTTTTATTTGCGAAAGAAATGTCTGAACAATGGCGGCAACATCTTTTTGATTCAAATTTATTCCTAACGCTCGATCACCGCTCGCTACCCGCCCGCCGCCCGCAAGATTCGAGCGCGAGAAGTACACCGCTCTCTACCCGCCGCCGCCCCGCTGCCGCGCCGCTGTTTTCGAGAACCGGTCCGTTTGATTGTACGCATAAGATCTTGCCGCTCACTTGCCGCCGCCGCCGCCGCCCCGCTGCCCGCAAAATTCGAGGCAGCGGCCTTATGTCTGTAAAATATGAAAATCGTAGATGTGCCGATATATGTATCACCAGATGTACAATATGGACTTTGACATAACAGTGACATTAGGCGCTCTACACACCAAAACTGGGCCGGCGGCATATGTCGGCAACATTTTTCCAGCGGGCTAGGTTGGCGGCTTCAGTCATTGCAAGTCGTAAAACTTTGCCGGCGGCATGTCCGCGGCTTGACATTAGAAACTTATTTGATAGTTAAAATACTAGCACGTCACTACAGCTGAAATGTCGCCGGATAACTGAGCGCTTGCGTACGGCCGCCGGTAAGCCGCTGACGTGTCGGCGGGACCCGCGCGCGGCCGAAGGTTGCCGACATGCTTCTTTCAACTAAGCATAAAGGTTGTGTCAGCGGGTTGTGACTTTTGTGTTTAGAGCGCTTAAGGCACACGTTGAACAAGTATTTAAGATTTTTTACCTTGTTGGGTTAATTACTCACATTTTTTTCAAAATGGCTGTACCTCATAGAGCCTATGTTATCGATAAACGATTTATTCTCTGTAAGTCTGTATGTCATGTGTAAACACTTAAAACATGTCAAACATTCATTATCCTCATCATCATCATTTCAGCCAAAAGACGTCCACTGCTGGACATAGCTCTCCCCCAAGGATCTCCACGACGACCGGTCCTGCGCCTCCCGCATCCAGCTGATTCCGGCGACTTTTACCAGGTCGTCGGTCCACGTTTTCGGGGGCCTACCCACGCTGGGTCGTATCCACTCAAGAACCCGTCGGCCCCATCGGGCATCGGTCCTACGGGCAATGTGCCCGGCCCACTGCCACTTAAGTGTTGCAATTTTTCGGGTTAAGTCGGTAAATTTCGTTCTTCTACGGATCTCCTCATTTCTGATTGTCAACATTACTTTTATTAAATTAGTAAGATAATTTAGGCGTTTCTATCTGACTACTGGAATAACTGATATCAATGTAAACAGAACACACTAAAACACAATTTATGAAGTTAGGTTAATTTTTGGTCTAAGTATGTCTTCAGTAACATACTAAGACCGAACCGCGTAAACTATGCCACGCTTCCGAGATGTTAACGTTAAAACTTGATCACATGACATACATATTTTACGAACTTACTTACGTCTAGTTACATAGTTGTTTGATTACTTGAAACTTTCAGCGTGATTATCGCTAACATTGAAACTACATGATTTACGCAAGCTAAATAAATTTAAAGTTCTAGATTGTAGGTACATCGTTTGCCATTGATTTTTCCAGCTCTGCACTGGGAGTTTATGTAGTATATCCAGACAGTATGTAAACAAATGAGTAAATGGAAAAATAACTCTAATTGCTACATAATAGATTTCAAAATCAAAATTGTTTATTTCAAATTAACCACCCGTTGGTGTCGGTCAGTCCAAGAAAAGTGAAGTTAAGTTGCACGTTCCAAAGCGTAGATCTCTATGGAGAAAAACGTGCAAGAAACTCCATGGACACTCTTTTAAAATCATAATGTGGGTTACATTTCGACTCATCCGTAGAACAGAGTCCGATGTGATCATAGATCAAAAATGCGTTTAATAGCTAGACGACATAAGGAATACGAACTCTACAGACCCACGTTTTTAGAATTTTTTAATCTTACTTAATTCAGGAAATATAGAATCGAATAACGATCAATCTGACGTTACCTCCGCATAAAAACGCACGGAGTGATCAACCGACGCCGCGCGGTGAGTGAGGGCTGCGCGGGCGTCCAGTCCGTTCTTCAGACCGGCCGCTATTTGTTGGAGGGAGGACGTTTTTATGTCATGTGCTTAGCTTTTTTGCGCTTTGATGAAATATATATATTTTTAAGTTTTTTGCATGAATAATCATATTCTTAGGTATGTTGCGTTCACGGAATATGTTGGATATGCTTAAAGAACATGTATGAGATGGCCTGAGCTTATTTCAGCATATTCAAATATTCCTGCTGATACTGTTTATAATATGAAGGAAATTGTAAATACTGGTAATTTAGCAATTTTAGTTGTATTACTTCGTGATATACACTAATAAGTTCTTAAATTAATAAATAATAGGTCTAAATTGCTTTTTTGCCTCAGTAAACAGTTTTGGGGGATCTATTTATATATAGGACGTTTTTTGACGGAGAGGTAGAAAAATAAAATTTTAACGCGAAAATACTATTTGCGTCGTGTTTAGTCATAAGGTAATCATACATCCTGAAATAATAAACAGCAAAAAGAGATGTCTTATGAAATATTAGAACGATATTATACGAACATTATTGAATTTCTAAGCGTTTCATGGGAATATAGGACGTTTTTCTCAGACGACTTGTTTGTTAGATATTGAGATCGGACGTTTTTACTGGGATAATGAAATCAGTTACGACATTGTTCATTTAAAAATACCAGGAAATACATTGTTTTTTAAATAATATTGTTATGTATACCTATAACTACACAATACATAGTATACCTACAGCTTTTTCAGTTGCGTACATTGATGACAACGACATGAAACAACTAACGTCACCTTTGCCTCCTGATGCAGAACAAATCAGTCAGCAGCTAGCTGATATATGGTGAGAAGTTCTGTATGAAGATGATGGGACCAAAGAAATTACCTGTAACAGCTCAATACGAAATGTCATGTTTGATCCGTCTGCCGTGGATATTTATAGCGAACAACCTAGTACACTGTCTTTGGAAGAGCCATCTAGTTTTGAAAATTTACTCAATATAATTTAAAAAATTCAATTCAGTTTATTACAACTTGAAGAGTTGTTGGCAGTTTCTAACCATAGATATACCCCGATTAACATGGAACTGTCTGTGCCAACTCATATGCCATCTCCTACTAACAACCATTTAATCCGCGACAGCACATTCTGCCCTAATCATGTAGCCTTAATCATATTGCATGCAAAAGCCAGTACAAATGCTCTGATAAAATATATCACCAACAGCGTTGTACTGCTGTACAAAATTTTGGCATCTGGGAGATCGAGCATGCAGTAGATTTTCATCATCAAATATTCCGATAAAATGAATGTCACATTTTCCGATTGAAAATAAAACCCAACAGACCAAGAAAAAGAAATTTTTCAACAAAGCCAGACTAATAAGAAGGATGCAAGGGATTTAAAAAGCCAAGATAAAAAATACGCTGAGGAATCAAGTGGTAACATGGTTACTGCTGGGTTGATTTTGAAAAAAGTATTACAGTGTCCTCATGTCAATATAAATATGTATATTTGTAATATAAATCGTAACCGCTTTGTATTATCATAGTACAGACAACAGCACATCAAGCTACTACAATCTGTCAGGTTTCTTTATTACATTTCCAACTTTATATAAAGCTGTAAGGCTCAAGGTTGGTTGGGAATATTTTACAGTTTTGGGGTAGGTTGACCTGCAATCAATCGTACACTACGCTGAAAAAAGTTCAACATATGCATAACACTCCGGTTTTTACAGAAGGCGCATATTTAAAATGAGGGGACAGTGTCCATTCGGTTATCGAGAGAGCTTCGCAAACCTAAACTAACTATACCCCTCAAGTGTGACGTTTGTTAGTAAGATGGGCCAAGAATGAAGGAAAACCCTATATTGTCCGTAACATAACCCAAAGTGACATGTTTTAATTTAAATGCCTGGTAAATAATATGATTTGGATGAAAGATATTGATAGAAGATTTACTAGAGTAACATTCGCAAAGTTCATGGAGACAGTAGTGATCCTAAAAAAATGTGTTTTAAATATGACCTGGCTCAACGTGTTTAAAATATTTTAGTGAATCGTGGTAACACGAGTAACTTAGTACCTACAATTTGAACTGAAACATGTATATCCTGAGCCTATTTTGGTCCCTGCTGCTAAATATATATCCTTAATGGACATATGCCGCTAAGATGTAATTCCCTTAGAGTATCACCCATACTTAAACTCTTTGCTACATCACACCACTGTTGCTGCTTCTGATGAACCGAATAATGACCTATTGAAATAAGAAACTAGGTAAACTAAGTAATTTAATGTTATGCTATGTACAATTTCATTACTATTATGTATTTACCCAAGTCTAGGTCACCATGTAAGGCTGATTTATAATATTAATGCAGGTTGGTTGATAAAAGATTTAGTTCCAATTGTCTGCTGATATGATTAATATTTATGTACTTACATTTAAAAGTTAAGACTGCTAGTTTAAGTTCATGCGTACTTAGTCGTGGCTATCAAGTTACCATAGTGTGATACGATGTGCCATTTCATTACTATTTTAAGTTTCAAGTATTACCAACAAAGTAGTTTTTGGTATACGTTTAGTTTAATTGTTGTTAAGTAGGTAAAGAACTTCGCCTAGGCCGCGGTAACTAAAAAAAATATAAAGACCGACCGAATTTTAATTTGCAAAAAAATATTGTGTTTTTATAATTAATGCGGTGCTTATTCATTCACATGTCGGTTCGTTCTAAAACGAAAAGAAATACTTATCTAAGTTTTAGACTGTACTAATTTAAGTCCGTACCTAATTGAGATGTGATTGATGTCCAATATGATAGCACAAAATGGCGTTATTTTTTTTAACTATTTTGAGATTTTTTAAAGGAATAAATGATTTAAAAAGTTATATCCTCTTTTATTTATTTATATAGGATGGTAGTCATAATATGGCTAACATAATCTTTGCGTGTTTTAATGTGGTTATTCACAAAGGACTCTTAATGGATCGGCAATTACAACAAAAAATGACCTATGGCAATATAGCACGTCACTAAATTCAAATGTCTCCGTAAAACAACGTATAATGTTCACTACCGACCCCCGCTCTTTCGCAATAAAATGTTCTATGTTGATATGGGACTCACTATCTCGTGAAATAAAAGGATAACAAATATATACTACATAGCATTTAACTAGGCTGGGACCTTACTGCAACATACCAAAAAATCTAAATGTCAAGTCTCACCGTTTAAAAGTTACACTAATCAACAACTTCTCTGGCCTCTACTGAAAACTATCAATTCTGCAGATGGAACTTTGTTCTACGGATGAGTCGATTTCGTTGTTACATATTTCTGTTCCTCCTATCATGTGAGCACAATATATAAATATAAAAATAATTAAAAGATAGAAAATAAATTAAGCCCACTGGCAACTAAGAGATGACCAGTATCCACTGACGGCCTCCGTTCACGAGCATGATGCGCGCATCAGCCCCACTTAGCTCAACCATTTTGAAGGGAACCAAATGAACCAACAACACGCGCCACCATCAGCAAGACATTTAAGTGAGAATGACCAACTCTCATCTGCCATGCTCGTAAAGTCAAACATGTTATAGGTATACAAAAAAAAAAAAAAAACCAACCGTACTCCATGGTGCCTCACATTCACAAACTTGAAAAGTGCTTTTACATTATACAATACTATATTACTTGCAAAATCATGGTAGCAAAATCTTATGCGCAATTGAAATAAAGAAATAAAAATAAAAAAGGAATATTTGGAAATAACAAAAAGGGGGAATGGTATCTCTTCCAAACCTACAAAATTGTCTGTGGTTGTGGAGCTGGACTGGTATTTAACCAAGCATTTTTATCAAGGATATAATCTTACGGTTTATAATATGCCTGTTTACACAGCGTGTGTTTAATGCATGTTTTAAATTTAGACTCATTGAGTTGTTGAATCGCTGGCGGTACTTTATTATAAAATTTTACACAGTACCCCATAAAAGAACTATTTACTTTAGCCAGTCTGAACCGAGGTTGATCTAAATTGTTTCTATACCTAGTATTAAAATTGTGACTGTCACTTATCTTATTAAAAAGATCAATATTTTTCCGAACATACATAATGTTTTCGTAAATGTATTGACAAGGGACCGTAAGGATGTTTATTTCTTTAAATAGTTCCCTAAGAGAATCACGTCTGCGGAGATTATATATGGCTCTGATAGCTCTTTTCTGCAGAATAAAAATAGTCTGCAGCCCGTCCCCAAAGCAAAATACCGTATGACATGATACTATGAAAGTAGCTAAAATAGTCTAGTCTCGCAGTATCTACTTCAGTAAATTGACGGATTTTTCTGACAGTATATGCTGCTGAACTAAGCCGCCTGCTAGAGATGATAAATGAGGACCCCATTGTAGCCTCGAGTCAGTTCGAGTCCTTCAGTTTGCGATACAACTTCAAACATTTTTATGGCCTGAATTCCTCTTAGGCATCGTCCCAATTAATAGAAAGCGAATGCGCGATCATCGCATATTCGCATAATTGAAAAACAATCATCATCAACCTTTTATCGTCCCACAGCAGTGGGACCTTCTCTGTATGAGAGGAGACCTGTGCCCAGCAGGGCACAGGTCTAGAGCTAGAAGGTCTAGAAGGATAGAGCGTAATCACCACGCTTGCTCAATGCGGGTTGGCGATTTCAGACTTATAAAGTCCAGGTTTCCTCAAGATGTTTTCCTTCACCTTCAGTCATTGGTGTCAAAGATATACTTAGAAAGTACATATAACTTTAGAAAAGTTACATTGGTACTTGCCTGACCTGGAATCGAACCCGCGCACTCATACTTGAGAGGCTGGTGTTTTAACCACTAGGCCACCACGACATCTATGAAAAACAATAAAGTACATAAATCGAAATCCGAAATACACCAAAGAACAACCATCTTATTCAAACAGCCACATTTTCAAAAATATCATCGAGAAGTAAGCCATCTGCGCACTAATTGCGTTCTTTAAAAAATATTGTAAATTGAGTACTACACAATACACAGTAATTTAACAGCCTCCGTGGCGTAGCGGTAGCGAACGCGGCCGCTGCGCAAGGAGGGGCGATTTCGATCCCCGCGCAGTGCAAAGATTTGTATGCATGAATATAAATCGATGGCCCCACAGAATAAACGTGTAAACGACAACTTATCAGGTAAAAAGTAAAACCGATAAAACTTGAGTAACTGTTGTTTGGCAACAATAGCATATTATACTTTTATACTTGTGATATAAATACATTATTTTTCCATGGAATAAACAAATCAAATGGTATAACAGACGTATTTTGAGTAAAAAAATCATATTAAAAAAAATTAGAAGGTGCTGCATAGGTCAATGAAACGAAAAATTAAAGAAACAAAAATATGTAAAAGCTCTTGCACGTTTATTCTGTGGGGCACTTTCACTTTGTGAAATATTTGCACTGGTCTGGTCGTGCCTCGGAAAGTACGTGAAGCCGTTGGTCCCGGTTGCCATACGAATATCTAATGACAGTCGTTACGGGTTGTTGGAGCTCTCAAAAGTCCAACAGTCGGTCTAACTGCAATGCTTCGATATCGCCTTCAGGTTGTGGAGGTCAGTCGGCAGTCGCTTCATGGAAAATATCGAAGTTTAGCCAAAGTTTAGGCAGTTAGACTGGTAAAGTGGACCCCAGACTTCAAAGCTGGAAAAGCTTCGGATGCGACTGAGATTAACTTCAGAGTTAATCTCAGTCGCATCCGAAGCTTTGTACACAGTAATCTCAACGCAAATCGTTTTGAAGGAAATCGCTAAGCCATTACTTCATATGTTCGAAAAATGTGTCAACAACGTTAATAATGCCATTAATAGAATTTAGCAGTCAAAACGAAACCCATGATAGTATGTTATGCCCTATATGTATTTAAAATCCTTCGAGGCATGGTTCATGATCCGGCCGTTTTGTCACTGGTAAAGTCGTGTGTCCCGGATGAATACATAGGTCGACGGAGACGGCCGCCACTCCTGGTGGTGCCGCATGCGCGCACAAACTTGTTGCAACTTGCGCCACTGACGCGTACGCTGCGTGTGCTCAACACGGTGTCCACTCGGGTCGTTTTATTTTCATGCTCAGTTGGTGTGTTCACAAAGGCCATGTATTCTGTTGTGTTTGAATTGCAGTAGGTAGGTGATCATGTGTTGCATACACATGATCACTTACTTATGTTGTAGGTACCTATTAATGTATTTTTATTTCCTTTTATTTTTGATGTATATGTGTGTATTGTGTGATGTATATACAATTAAATGTGGCACACAGCTTAATGTAGCACCTCAAGGCATTCCCACTCTATCCCGAGTGGCGACTAGACGTGCCCCTTAAGCTGTGTGTACTTACTGATAACTTGGTGGTTTTACTTCAAACCTCAAAGCCCCTATAAGTGATTATAGTGAACACCACATTGGCGACGAGTAAAAGCGCAGTAAGTAAAACTATTACTGAAATTATCTGCTTACGGAAATTGGTCAGCATGAAAATATGTTTGCACAGTGTTTGTTTGTGTAGAGAGTTTTATATATACAAAAAAAAAAAAAAAACTTAAGTGTAACCATACACTGGTCGTGGTGGTTGCAATTTCCATATAAATTCATGTATCTTTGAGCAATTGACTTCTTATCTATGCTCAATCTACGTTGGCGATCAGCTGAGACGAGAATGTGATGCACAGATCGACCACTTAAATTCAACTCAAATACCTAATATAAAATCATCGTGGGGCTCGTGGCTAACCATTGACAGCCCCGCAAAGGTCGATCGATCAGCACCCTAATTGTGTAGCGCGCCATTACTATTAATTGGAATCATTTCGAAGCATATTGCCAATCCATTGTTTCATATTATGTTCGAAAATGTCTGCTCAACAACGTAAATTACGCAATGAATGTTGTTGAACTGTCAAAATGAAACCTACTGCTACTGATAGTGTGTTACACAAGATTAAACAGCACGTTGAACCGTTGCTCCCGGCTGACATTTGTGGATATTTGACAGTCGTTATGGGTAGTCAGTAGCCCGAAAGTTTGACAACCAGTCTTACCATGGGGAATTGCCCAATAACTGGATTGTGGAGGTCGGGCAGGCAGTCGTTCCGTTGAAACACTGGTATTCTGCCGAAAATGGTTGGACTGAAAGCCGACTCCAACATACAACATAGGAAAAGCTAAACGGGTACCATTTATGTAAATATGGGTACAATACCTTAAATTATGACCTAAATGCTTACTGAACGGTTGACCAAATCCGTATGTAGATAATACCTACCAATGAAATATTATTCAAAAAAATCATGAAAAGTGACACAACGAAACCAATAATTTAAGTACACACAACTCAAGGAAAATAAAAAATACATTCTAAAGAAAATATCGTGAATGTATAAATCTGATCAAAAGTTCCACTTCGGTAAAATCGAAGTAAAGTAAGAAATTATTATCTTACTATAAAAACTAACTTGTGTTAAAGTAAGAAATTATTATCTTACTATAAAAACTAACTTGTGTAATACACAAAATTCAGAAATAAAAAACATTCCAATGAAAACATCATTAATGTAACAATTTTAACTAAAGTTCCACTTCGGTAAAATCGAAGTAAAGAAAAAAAATATCTTTACAATTATTAAAACAGTGTATTACACAAAATAAATAACGAAAAAACGTTCCAACGAAAATATCGTTAATGTGCCAGTTTTAACAGAAGTTCCAACAAAAGTACGGAATTATTTATTATCTTACTGTTAAGACTAACACTAGTGTCATAATAAAATAACGTAAATGTATCAGTTTTAACAAAAGTCCCCCTTCGGTCAAATCGAAGTAAGGTAAAGAATAATTATTCTTGCCGGTTAAAACTAACTAGTGTCTATATAAAATCTGTGAAGGTTGAACTGGTTGTAATGATTGAACTAATTTTAGTCAAATCAATGCATTTTGGCTGGCTATTGTAATAAACAAAAGAAATCTAGTGACCGTTGGAATTGTGGCACGCCACTTAGAGCGTAATTAAGGTGTCTCCTTCTGTGAGACTCCTTACTAAAGCTTGTTTATTTAAAAGTTTACACTTAATACTTAGAGCGTTAATAAAGAACCTTTGTGAGGTGAGCCGCTTAAGCACAAAGCCCTTTGAACAGTCGAGAAAGAACAATTGGTTATAAATAACCAAAGTGTTTGATTATATTTCAACAGGAAATCTACATGTAGGTACTTTTGTTGATTATTAAACGATGATAAGAAATAATTCGAGTTACGTTAAATTATTTAGTAATCTGTAAATTCTCTTACTACAATACGTGCTGTCTATATCTCTGACTTGGCACAGCAACATGAAAACTGAATTTGTGACAGCAACAATCGAAAAGATATAAAATTCTGTATTCTGTGAATCTGTAAAACGGTGCGAAAATGCCACAATAGTCAGTACAAGTTCAACAAGTACCAGCCTCAACAAAATTGACACTAAACAAAAACGACACTAAAAGCAAATACTTTTAATTAAAAAGAGGTTGCTTGCAAAATCATCACAAAAGTGATAGATAATTGTTCCTCAAGCAACCCATCACAAAAGTGATACATAATTATTCCTGCCCTGCAGTTAATCAGAATTGCTTAAAATATGGCAAAATTGACACTAAACAAAAATGAGTTGCAAAATCACAAAAGTGATAATTGTTCCTGCCCCGCAATTAATCAGAATCGCATAAATTATGGCAAAAACAGAAATTGCAAAGTTACAAAAGTGATATTTTTCCTGCCCTGCAATTAACCAGAATTACATAAAATATGGTTCCGAGGACATTTCAAGACCCACTGCAGAACCAGGATCAACGAAGGAAAAACTCTTAACCTCGAGTCAATTGACAACAATAAAGCTAAGGACCCCAAAAAAAATGAAAACTCATAAAAATAAAAAGTCTAGTCTGTCTACATAGAGACAATGCTCACTGATTCCCGTAGTAGATTTATCATAATAAATGATAAAACTTGAAAGTTAATGAAACTATCTAAAGTATAGTCTCCAACCAGCAAATGTCTCTGGACAAAACATTCATGGCTTATGGTGCCTAACATCTATAAAAATATTGGGCCATAAAAGCTAGGTCGAAATCAGTAGGTATCGGCAAAACGTTGTTATAAAAAATTTATCAAGAAACTAAGTTTTCATCTCAATTCCATTAGGGTTAAATCATTTCCCTAATTAAAAGATGTTCCGATAGATGTCAAAAAAGGTACACCCGTTTGTCAATAAACCAATAATCAAGCGTCAACCATGTGACAAATAAATTTGAACAATAGAGTCTTTTAGACCACCAGAAACCATTGAACAAAAGGTTTCAATTTTGTTGATCGATCACCGATTTGTCAACCTTAACAGATCCCATTGTCAAATACAAAAAAGCAATATGCACAAAATGTCAATATATAGGTAGGTACATTCTGGCATAAGGATCAAACAATAAAACATGTCTGTCTGAGATTCTCAGGCTTGGCTACTCAAAAGACCGTATTCAGTAATTGCTGATGCAAGTCCTGTTCATCTAGAGGCTGTACCTACTGATTCAGTACGTCGCCAAAGACGCCGCATCATTTCCTTCGGAATGATAAACGTTAACAACGTATTGTCAAACCGACTAAAGAACCATTTAAAAAAATGAACTTATCACAGACCATAACCTCTAGAGGTTATAGGATAATAAAAATAAATAAAAGTAACAACATACAAAAAAGTTTTGAACATGAACATCATATTAGCTAGATGTTCACACAAGCCACCCATAGCATTATCCCCTAGAACAATCATTAAATCATTGAATAATGAATTTAAATAATCAAAGACGTTTTACAAAATAATGCTTGGGAGGTTTCAATAAACAGCTACAACTTAATAGAACATGAACTTTGACACATAATGGAGTCTTATTATATGTATATAAGAAGCAGCCCAAGAATTTTACCCAGGCATTGTTAATATAAAGACTGGGTCACGCATAAAGGTGCGAAAGTAATCTAGACACGCGGTAGCGTGTCGAGCCAAGTTCAAGTAACAGATGACGAGCAGCACCGTGTTATAAATTACTGCAGAGGCTATACAACCTCCAAAACAGAACTAGAACTACTAAAATACTTACTAGACTAAAATACTTTAGTCTCAGGCCTAATTCCACCAGTAACCATTAAAAAATTTGACTGAATACTGATGTTGGTTTTTTGATCCGCTGTGTAGTGGGAATTATAATTTTATTATCATCGTATTGAAGAGGATAAAAAGAAAATAATGAAATCTACACAAATTAAACAAAAGGAAACTGAATGAACCGGCCTCTCAGGCAATTATATAAAAAAAAAAACAAAATCAGATTGCGCGGCGAAGTCAAGACTGGAAAGACCTTATTACTCCACAAGAAAATCTAATATATTATTATATAATTGAAAACAAATTGATTCAACAATTTGATCACACACCGCATACAGTTACACAAATGCTCAATGAAGCGAGATAAATACAAGAAATGATGAAACTGGTAAAGAGTACAGACTGAACATCGTACACCAAAAAGGTAGAAGGTCAATGAAAAGTTGTCGATCACGAAGCGTCTAATAAAGAAGAATTGAAATGTTAACGACTGTGTAAATATTGCAAACTTCATGCGACATATTTATGTGAAACGCTCTCGATCACGAAGCGTCAGATAAAGAATAATTCACATATTAACGATTGTTTAAATATTGTAAGCTTCATGCGAAATATTTATGTACTATATTATACTCAAAGCACAATTATTTGTGAAACTTAATTTGTGAAACTTAATGAAATAATCTAAATGTTTCAAATGGTTATCATATCAGATAAAGAAGAACTAACGTAAAAGTTAAAAAATTGTTATCGTATCAGATAAATAAGAACTGATCTAAATGTTTAAAATTGTTATCTTATCAGGTAAAAGAAGAACCATGTCAGATAAATAATTTTAATTCATACTGTATAGGTACTGTTTAATGATTGTAGCTTAATGTGAAATATTGAACTGTACTTAAAACGTAATTATCTTCTAAATGTTTTAGTGGCTACTTTAAACTTAATGGATTGAAATTAAATGTCTAAAATTGTTATCTTACTTTATAAAGCAATTAACGTCTAAATGATAAATATTGTTAAACATCAATTAACATATAAAAAGGAAGAGATGTGATGTATATACAATTAAATGTGGCACACAGCTTATTAATGTAGCACCTCAAGGCATTCCCACTCTATCCCGAGTGGCGACTAGACGTGCCCCTTAAGCTGTGTGTACTTACTGATAACTTGGTGGTTTTACTTCAAACCTCAAAGCCCCTATAAGTGATTATAGTGAACACCACATATTGTATTGTGTGTGTGTGTATGGTTAGATATAAGTATATTAAATGGTACAACCATTGCAGTAGGTGAAGGTTACCTGTAATGATGGCTGTATATGTTAATAAATAAATAAATAAATGTTATCTATACAATTACCCTTCTGGTTCTAGCTAGTATGAGGGATTTCTTCTGCAAAAATTTCACTATGAAAACTTGTCTGAAGTAAGCTTGAAGTCAACTGTTAATTTTATTCTATCTTATATCTATGGCCAGTCTGGTGTCAATCCTATCATCCTAGTATCAGGCAGAATAACTGCTCATTTTATTTAGGTTTTTATAGATTTCGATGCGTGGGTAAATGAAAATGTAAAAGGTACTTATTTTGATTCACCGTAGGTACACATTGGACGTAACGGTGTAGATCCCCGACAGTTCAATTTCTCATAGCCTTGTGGACTTTAGAATCGTTATTTTTATTGCACCGACATTATTATTCGTCATCCGGTCATTAGAACGGATGACGAATTGATGTAAAGAATAAACATAAGTGATCTCACTCGTTGTGAATTAGGGTCGGTTCAGGTGTATTTAATTTAATAAGGGCGGATTTTTCAATAGTCAGGTACCTTTTATGCGCAATTTGATATTTGGGCTGGTGCTGCTAAATGCCACCTGGCTACTTTAGATTCAGTTAAGAGGCGTGCGAAGAGGCTAATTGGTAACCCAGATTTAGCTCAAAACGGTCTCCAAAGCCTGGAGCAAAGGCGAAGAGTAGCCAGCCTGTTAGTGTTCTATAGGATGCATTTTGCGGGGGAATTGCATGATTTAATTCCCCCATCTCCATTTCATCATCGGACGAAACGTCGTACGGCGAGTTTCCACCCTTACATTGTTGAAACCACAACGATCCGAACGAAGCGTTTCGCCTCGTCTTTTATACCGCGTACATTGAGGGACTGGAACAATTTGCCGGCGACGGTGTTACCGTCACACTACAATTTGAGTGTCTTCAAAGCTAGAGTGAATAAGCTCTTAATAAACTAGCGCGCTTTACCATCAACGATTGCATCACTGCTTGCGATCAGGCGGGATTGCGGCCAAGCACCCGTTTATAATTTATAAAAGAAAAAGAAAATATCAAGAGGCTGTGGAGGCATGAGGAACAGGGAGTAAAGTTCACTCATCCTTCAAAGAAAAGGGAGGATCCTTAGACCAGACGGGTGTTATGACTGGCGGGCACTTGCCCAAAGCTTGATGTTGGGAATAGAAGAAAGCAAGATGTAGAATTCGTGTGACGTCAGCATGACGGCTTGTTCGTATGTGGAGATTGTAGATACCGCTACATGACAAAAGATCTAAGACCGCAATGTTAATTATTGAGGTAAAAGTTAGCATCATCATCATCATTTCAGTCGAAAGACGTCCACTGCTGGACATAGGCCTCCCCCAAGGTTCTCCACGACGACCGGTCCTGCGCCTCCCGCATCCTGCGGTTTAACGCGACCTTCACCAGGTCCTCGGTTCACCTTGTCAGGGGCCTACCCACGCTGTGTCTTCCGGTGCGTGGTCGCCACTCGAGAACCTGAGCGAGTCGGTCTTAAAATGAACATGGACAAGACGAAAGTCATGTCTAATGCCCATGTTGTACCGACTCCTATAAAGATTGGAGACACTGTTCTCGAAGTTGTTGGCAGTTACGTGTACCTGGGACAAACTATCCAGTTAGGAAGGTCCAACTTCGAGAAAGAGGTCAATCGTCGAATCAAATACGGCTGGGCTGCTTTCGGGAAGCTACGTAGAATCTTCTCATCAGAAATACCGCAATGTTCAAGACCAAAGTCTTCGTCTTCAGTGTGTGTTGCCAGTGATGACTTATGGAATTAAGACGTGGT
Organism: Sesamia nonagrioides; assembly: GCA_017933935.1. Classification (NCBI taxonomy): domain Eukaryota; kingdom Metazoa; phylum Arthropoda; class Insecta; order Lepidoptera; family Noctuidae; genus Sesamia; species Sesamia nonagrioides. The sequence continues at coordinate 1,432,184 of JADWQK010002049.1, read as the reverse complement.
TGCTAACAATGGGCCTTATATGAAGGCTCAAAGTTAGCATATTAGTAGAAAATCACTTTAGAATTTGAAATTCTTGGAAATGGTTAGCAATATTGTCAGCACCGACTTAGGTTGTTAGTCGAGAGTTCGAACCGACAATAACTTTTTGTGCATCCCATTTCTCATTACCACTGCTTTTGATTTCAAAACAGCGAAGGAAAACATCTTGAGGAAACCGGATACATGTCCTAGAAACAAAAATTTCGAACATATGTGACATTACCAACCCGCATTGGGCCCATCGTGGTTGATTATGGTCCATTCTCTCTCATAGTCATCTTACCATTTTTAATGGTCTGTATTATCACAATTTCAAGAAGGACATCACATGGATTTTTTTATTTTAAAACATTTACTTCAATTTCTAATTTTGTTTTTAACTGATTTGAACGGATTGATTCTTTTTCTAGGCCTTATGGTAAAAATACTTAAAACATGTAAATTTTATACATAAAACCATTGTAAGAATGTTAGAAAATAAATAATTTTTAAATTTAAATTTATTACTGGGAATTACCTTTAAAAATTCCAATCTACTTTTCGACTTTCGCACAGGATCTGAATCTACCTACGTGCATGTTTGGCAGAATATTACATCATAGTAAAGCTTAAATCGCTGGCTTAATTAGCAAGAATATGGCTAATAAAAATATATATTAAAAAAAACAACAAACGAATTACGTCTTCTCGAAAGAAATAAAAAAGTGACGATCTGGCGACAGCGTCTCGTTTTAGTAAAAATACTTCACGGATCTATGAGAACATATATGGAAATAAAAACAGTTTGTTTACATTAAAAGTGATGAATCATATGTAAATCCCAAGTACGCATTCCGACGCTGCCTGCGACCTTCGTTAGGCTTCTTACACACCTTACGACTGAAGTAGCTACGTATATGTATGATGTTAATTGTGTCTGCAAATAATGATCTTGTGTCGCATTCTCAGTATAGTGCAATGTTTAATTCGAGTAAAATGACAAGTTCAACTGTCACTAATACAAAAAAAAAAAGGTGACTCGCTACAATAGTGATGTTCGGCAATCAATAAATAGACTTAGAGGTTTAGTCATGCATTATTTTATTAGGTATCACAGCGGTTTTTTTTAATATGTAATACACACCATATTAAATAATATAATTTTAGAAATATCGACCTTACCAGCATATTAAACGTGCTCACTACCTACAACATTGTTACAATTAGTGGGGAAAAATGCTTAAAGAGATTCTTAAAGTAATTTTATACGTTTTCATTGTTTACGTTTGCTTTTAATTACGACTCCGATTCTGAATCGGAATCAGTTACTTTTATAATGAATGAATCCACACATTCATCTATGATGTGGTTCAAACATTTTGTCTTCAACTTTTATGGCTTGGTTGTCTTCAATATTCAGGTGACACTTCCTTCAGGCCTTCGTAAAATAATATTTTTACGTCTTTTATTTTAAAAGTCTTATTGTTCTTGGTGACGTACCCATTTCCGAAACTAAAAAATGTAGCCTCGACTAATTTTTAACTGTAAAAACTGGATTTCACCACATCACTATTTATTTAACCCTGGATGTATGCAAATGGTTAAATAATAGAATTGTTGTTTGTCTCTCCTAAAAAAGGTTTAGCCTTTTACCATTAGGTTCACCATAACTGTTACCAGGTAAATCATAATTGTTATTATTGTTAGTGGTAAAAAAAAGGTTTTGGAGATTTATTAATAGATTTTATATTTATACTGATAAATTTGTAGGCAGTAAAACTATCACGTGTTAGGTAATAACGACTATGTCCAAAATGAAACCGTGTTTTTTGTAGTGTGTTACATGTACCTAAGCACAAAAAAAAGAAACACATTTCGATACTAACTTTAAGTGGTAGGTAGAGGTGGTTTAAAAATTCCTATTTTATGAAGCTTTCCGCCCGCGGCTTCGCCCGCGTGGAATTCGGTTATATCGCGCATTTTATAATTTGCCGTGGGTAAATTTTTCCAGGATAAAAAGTACCCTATTATTTAATCCGAACTTCTAATTCTTGTCTGCAAAATTTCAAAGTCATCAGTCAGTAGTTTGCTCACTTTCCGATTTCTACTTATGTTTATTTTTTGAAACAATATACAATGACAATCACAAAATCAACTTTACAAAATTGCGAATTTTCAGAATTGCGTATCTGCCAATTTCATTATAATACTTAACTTGAATAATACACGTATGAATAATTTTATGGTGTCGAGACAAACTAAATAATCGCATAAAATATCTGAAATCGTAAGTGTAAGCGGTTGTTTTGGAACAAAAACAAGATCATGTCGGCATGTGGTCATTCGGACTCACGGATGGCTCGAAACTACACATAAATAGCGGTGCGAAACTGGTCATACCAAACGTGAATAAAATAATATAAAATATTATTTGTTTGTAAAAAAACTAAACAGTTCTTCAGCTCGGCGATTTTCGGTTGTTTCAAGCAGTTCTCTCATTAATTTGGACTTTTTTTACACAAAATGGTGTCAAATTTTAATACTTGCCTTCATTGTTGGGAGCACGAGTGCTGCTACATGGTTACGTTTACTTCCGGAGAAACCCAGTGAACTAGGTGAGTTTTATTTTATGTCTTCTCTTTTTGACTTAGGGTTGATATGACCAAAGTCATGCTTTTAGTATAAGACAAAAGTTTGGTAAAATTCGCTGTTAAACATAATGAAAAACCAACATCCTGTCGTTCATTAACTTGTTATCAGGTTATAGATAATTATTTTATGTTACTATTAATTTGTTATGTTGAAACTATATTTTGCCACATAATACAACTATATAAATAATGTAACATGAACGGAATTTACAGTGGGAATATTAAATCCTTACTAATATTATAAATCGGAAAGTGAGTTTGTTTGTTCCGCTTTCACGCCATAAGTACTGGACCGATTGCTTTGAAATTTTGCAGACGTAAAGTTAGAAGTCCGGATTAAATAATAGCGTACTTTTTTCCGGAAAAATCTGATATACCCGAGGAAATCTAAAAGCGCGATATAACCCAACTCCACGCAGGCGGAAAGCTAGTATTAAATACTTAATAAAAAATCTTTACTTGCAGCTATGATATAATTATGTAGAATAATTCATTTATTTATTAAGAAATTGAACCCATGATGACAGCACATCAAGCTACTACAACCTGTCAAATTTCTTTATTAGATCTTCAACTTTATGGTTTTTCTAAATACAATCTGAGTTACGTTATCTTAAATCTTAAAAGAACCCATAATTCAGATTTTATTTAAAAAATTAGCGACTGTTTTCTAATATAGCCTATATTATATTACCCTATAAAATGTCATAATTTCGTTTAGTAACGGCCTTACTTTAAAGGTGCGATAATTTAATTTTACTCTGTATTAGTAAAGCCATAGTCACTGTGTCGTGACTTGGGATCAAGCCTTTAAAAATATGTTTAGGACTAAGTCAAATACAAAGAATTTTAATTGGCTAGAACTGCATCACTCCACAACACAACACAATAATATGGCTGTGCCTTAATTCTAAACGTATTCTGTAAATATTATACAAATAATAATCTAAGTATTACTATAAGTGTAAAAAATGCGTTGTGTGTATACTTAATGGTTATTTAAATACTGAATCATAACCAGAATTTTATTGATGACGCAACTACAGCTTTACTGTTTTGTTTTGAAAGAAATCTGAATTTAAATCGTGTTTTAACGTGGGACGTCAACCGGAATAATAAAAGACGAGTTTTTTTTGTTCAATCAACTAATTAACAAATATATAACAGCTTTACCTACTATCAGATTTTTTTTATAGAAGTTCAATGTTCATGACTATCGGAACTCTTTATTTTATTTGAAATTGTTGCCACATGTCATGTATATAATAGTAGTACTAAGATTTTCAAAATAAACTATTATTATTATTTTTATTAGGTACGACAGTATTAGATTAGTTAAATTTAATAATATATAACACGAGTTATCACACATAACATCGATTCCTCATCATTTTCAAATAGGCGAACGAATATGCACACTGATAAGGGTATCAGTCTTGTTATTCAATTGCTCGATGTAAAATACTGGTAACTGCATCGCGTTAGACTGGAATTTGACCCAGACATATAGCGGAGTCCGGCGTTTTCCTAGCGGAAAAGGATAGGCAGTTAATGTATTCGCAATGATAGCCTTCAAAAGTTTAGTTTTTTATTATCAACATCTCGATTATGTTTTTTGAAAGGTTGGATACAAGTTTACCTACAGTACACCACGACACAACGACATAACATCTATCAATACTTATCTAGTATAAGCTGACTTCTCATTTTACAAAAGCCTATGTTATGCCAGGTCAGTTAAAACTGGTAATGAATTTTTCGTAATGAGTATGATCTAAGAATATTTTCAGGCCATAATATTGCTTATTATTGTAAGTTCAAATATTTGTGCCCCGTGTGGCTTAGAATAGTACCATCCCTTATCCTCCCGTGGGTGTCGTAAGAGGCGACTAAGGGAACTCTCACCAGGGAAGTAGGCAGCAGCGCTTTTCCTGTGAATATCGAACTACTGCGATCCCCAACCCGCCTGCCAAGCGTGGGGATTATGGCTAACACCCCAATGTAATGAAAGCCTTGGGGAGCCTTTGTCCAGCAGTGGACCTATATAGGCTGAAGAAGAAGAAGAAATAATTGTCCAAAATAACAAAAAAAAAAAAAAAAAAACTGAAAGTCAATAGGGTCTCAAATCGACAGGGTAAACGAAAAACTAAACTACATATAATAACAAATGAATTTTCATTTTATTTCCAGCACACAAAGAAGGCTGTTACATTGAAGAGATAAACGACGTGATACCCTTCAACACTGACATCAGCCCAGTAGGATATTGCTACACGATATACTGCTCAACCAGGATGATTGACTATGCCTCGTAAGTAAATTTATTTATACGTCATGTGAAATAACAATGAGCAAGATGGAGTCCACATTTCCTATCTGGCTATCAAATCTCCTTTAAAACCCAGATATAATCTTTGTTAGACCACGCGAGGAACATTTAGATTATCTACCATGACTAGACCCCGTAGTACCACGTAGTAGGACTATGTAGTATCTCAAATGGTGTAGTTATGCGTTGATAAGCATTGATTTTTTTTTGGTAATGGAAGCATTATCATCTAAAACTTTAAAAAGTTTAGCGCCGGTGAACCCTTTGTTTTTTTCTAAAATGTAAACATCATCTTTTGATACATCACCCTAAATGCGTAATACACTATTGCTATTAATTTGAAACATTTTGAAGCAAATTGCTAATCAATTGCTCTATAAGTTTGAAAAATCTGCTTAACAAAGTATAAAACGCAATGAATGTTGTTGAACTGTCAAAACAAAACCCATAGTTACTGATAGTGTGTTACGCAATTACCCTACTGGGTAATTTCTGTTTTAAATTATTTTCTGTGGATGATGAACAGTTTTAATTACTAGTGTATAATGAAGCCATTGATCATAGTAGTCTGAAATAAATGAAATAATCTAATCATAACTATTTTTCTCCAGATGTGGTGTCGTGTCTACTAGTGACCAAACATGCTATGTCACTGATGAGGATCTCAGCAAACCCCACCCTCAATGCTGTCCACAAATCAAGTGTGATCTCGACAATAAACTCTTCTAAATAAGTTAATGTTAATGGTTAAGTTAAAAATCGTGTTAAACTCTTGGCGTTATTGAGACTTGTAATTTGAAAGTGTTATAAATAAAGAAAGGGGATTATGGTTTGGTAGAAATTCATATGTGCCATATATTTATTGAATAGAGAGAATGCATTAAAATGTGGATGGTTAAGAAAAAAAAAAAAATGTTGCGAAAAACCTTTTTTTCGAACAAATGAAAAAAAGTTGTGCGAAAATGTGTTCGAAATAATGTCACGATTTTAACAACACGATGTCTAAAGTCATATAAGACGAATAGATATAGTTCCTCTCTAAAGAGTTTGTGTCCAAACTCTAGAAGCTATCTTGCCACCAAATTGTTGATTTAATTTATTTTTATTGAATTAGAAATTAATTTAATTATTTAAGTGTTTTATTTGATACAATTTTATTAGAATTTACATCCTGCATTATTGCGGTCCATCAATTCTGAATGCAGTCCAAAATTATTTTGAATAAATTTTAAAAGAACAACTCCAGAAATGAAAGCGCAATCACTTCATAATAGTCGTAGATTGCTTCTTGACGTTACATTCTTCAAATCTCAATCATTACTCTATCATTGATTATCTCTCAACAGAATGTCTCCAAGTTGATATGCTACAGTCCATTGGCATTTTTTACTACCTATAATAACATCACTCGTGTGTTCCTATTGGATTGGGGGGAGATAATCAGAAAAAGATATTTATGGTTATTAATAGACCCATAGAGTGGAAAATATATATTAAGGCTTAGGGTTGCTATTGATTTCGTATAGAAAAACTCACAAAAAATTCTCCCGCCCTGGAGTAAATGGTCTCTCAATATTTTTACTTATACTAATCTAGTTGTATGTAACTATCATAGTTTAATATATAGAGATCAGAAATAACAGCGCTTAAATCCCAAAATTTGACAAAAATGCCGACGAAAGAATAATTGGATACGCCATTTAACCAACAAATGTGCAAAATATTGGAGTTTTATCAAAATCAAAAGTAATTTATTCATTTTAGGCTGAGAATCAGCACTTTTTGAACGTCAATATTACACATGACAGTTCCCACAAAACGCCCGTCCCTCGCTACTTTCTAGTGCTTTCGCTGGAATGAAGAAGTGGTGGAACAAACTCCTTAGCAGTACAGCTGTCTGTTCATTAAAAAAGACACATGACCTTATACAATACTATGTATAGTAATCCTATGTGTAGTAAATCCTCTCACCGAAAGAGGCCTGTGTCCAGAAAAAATCTTATATACTAGATATGAATTTTTTTCTTCAAAAATGATGAAATACCTTGTTATATTTTTAGAAATACAAACAAAACCTATAGCATAAATATTAACTACATGTACCGAAAGGCATTTCCATATTTTTCTATCGTCAAATCAAATTTAGTAAGCACTGCAAAACATTTCATTTCAGTCGGAGGTTATTCGTCAATACAATCTACGGATGCAACGTTAGGAGAGAGATATTTTGTATTTAAAATATATACAAGATCAGCCTATAGTGTTCCCACTGTTGGGACACAGACCTCCTCTCGGTGAGAGGGAGTGGGCAGTAATCTACCACGCTGGCCCAGTGCGGGTTGGTGTTACAAACTCTCGCTCGACAGGAAGCCTGTGTCCAACAGTGCTGGCTGTTTAAATTTATCAACCAATAATTTACTAATCAATATGACCACGTACCGGCAAGCGCAGCGTCGGACGCCCACCGACTAGGTGATCGGATGATCTGACAAAAATCGCAGGGAAGCGCTGGATGCAGGCCGCGTCGAACCGTTTTTTTTTTGGAAATCCTTTAGGAAGGCCTATGTCCAGCAGTGGACTTAATGTGGCTGAGATGGTGATGATGCCATGTTTCCTTCTATTTATTTTGTTTGTATGAGTCTTGTTCATCATCATCATCATCATCATCAGCCTTTCTCGTCCACTGCTGGACATAGGCCTCTTTCATGGCACGCCAACAAGCTCGATCCTGAGCAGTTCTCCGCCAGCCACTACCAGCCACCTTTTTGATGTCGTCGCCCCATCTCGCCCAAGGGCGTCCCACGCTACGTTTGCCGAGACGCGGTCTCCACTCAAGGACTCGTTTACCCCAACGGTTGTAGGTCCTGCGGCATATGTGACCAGCCCATTGCCACTTCAGCTCGCTAATCCTCTCAGCTATGTCGGTAACTCTGGTCCTCTGTCGGATCACCTCATTTCTGATGCGGTCCTTCAGAGAGACGCCCAACATAGCCCGCTCCATAGCTCGCTGAGCGACTTTAAACTTCTGGACTAGTCTGACCGTTAGTGTCCACGTCTGGGCTCCATAAGTCATGACGGGTAGGACGCACTGGTTGAAGATTTTGGTCTTCAAACATTGGGGTATGGGCGACGAAAATACCCGACGAAGTTTACCAAATGCTACCCATCCCAGCTGGATCCTTCTATTTGCCTCCTTCTCGAAGTTGTTTTTCCCTAATTGCAACGTTTGCCCGAGGTATACATACTCTGAAACAACTTCGAGCGGCATTCCATTTACGGCAACCGGTCCCGGAGTGACCCGTTCATTGAACATAATTTTGGTCTTGTCTAAGTTCATCCGGAGACCGATGCATTGGGAGGAGTCAACTAAGTTGGCCAGCATTTGTTCCAGCTCTTGCTGCGTTTCCGCCATGATGACGATATCGTCCGCAAATCGCAAGTGTGAGATGTACTCGCCATTGATGTTAATGCCCCGACCCTGCCAATCCAGCGTCTTAAACATAATTATCCTCGAGGGCATTGGAGAACAATTTGGGGGAAATAACGTCCCCTTGTCTCACTCCTCTTTTAAGGGGGACATCTTAAGTCTGCTGGTTCTGGACTTGGACGGACATTGTGGCGGCATTGTAGAGACATCTCATCACTTGGACATATCGCCAATCGACTTGGCATCGCTGCAAAGATTCCAGAACAGCCCAGGTCTCGATGGAGTCAAAAGCCTTCTCATAGTCCACAAATGCTAGACACAGGGGCTGATTATACTCTTCGGTCTTCTGTATAATCTGCCTCACTGTGTGTATGTGGTCTATGGTACTAAATCCTCCTCGAAACCCGGCCTGCTCAGGCGGCTGGAATTCGTCGAGTCTGCGCGCTAGTCGGTTCGTGATCACTCTCGAAAACAGCTCGTAGATATGGCTCAGAAGCGAAATGGGTCTATAGTTCTTCAATAAGGTTTTATCACCTTTCTTGAAAAACAGAACCACTACGCTTCTGTTCCATGCCTTAGGAGTTCTCCCCGAAAAGAGAGCAGAATTAAATATACGCTGAAGCTCTTTTAGCACAGGCGTACCTGCAACTTTCAAGAGCTCCGAGGTAATCCCGTCTTCTCCCGGGGCCTTCCCATTTTTAAGCTGTCCAAGAGCCATCATGATCTCGGCTAGGCTGATCTCAGGGAGGTCTTCGGTGTAGTGCCGTGTGAGAGTGGCTCTGGAATCTTCGGGGCGGGGAACTGGTTTAGGCGCTTGCGATGTATACAGCTGACTATAGAAGGTTTCGACTTCCGCAAGTACCTCCGGCCTCAAAGTAACGACTCTCCCATCCGATGTCGTCAGCCTCGTCAGATGGCTCCTCCCAAGCTTTTGTACGAAGACTTTCGACCTCCGGTTTAGCTCTATCGCTTCCTCTATGGAGCGTGTGTTGAAGCTCCGGAGGTCTCGTCTTACCGCTTTTGAGATGGTCTTATTGAGGGCCCTTAGTTCTGACGAGGTTGATGGTGGATTTTCTCGTCGATCCTTCATAAGCCGGAGATTCGCTTGTGAAAGTTTAGACCCTCTGCCAGTTCGTTTCATCCCGCTGAAATTGGCGCCTTCTTCCCGCAAGATTCCAACTACCCGATCGAGGTCCTGGTCAATGTCAACGTCGAACGTCGTGAGTCATGTTACTTAAATATAAATTGATTTAATTGAATAAACACATATCATATATATGTGCTATAATAACCACAAAGAAATTAGCAAAAAGCTATATTCTAAAAGCTCTTTTGTTAATGGTACCCAGTTTTATGACAAGTTGCCCATTACATTAAAAGCTACTGACACTACGTGTATTTCAAAAATGCTCTTGTTGTTTTATTATGCGTAAAGCAATGAGTAATTACAGGGTGTTGCTTATTACACTATCAGTAGCAATGGGTTGACCAGACATATTTTTCGAACATATGAAAAATGGACTATCAGTATATTTCAAAAGGAATTAAATTGAGTGCAACAGTGCAAGTGCGTGTGTTACGCAATTACGGTGCTGGAAGACAAATTTAAATTTATTGTTGTTGTAATATTAATGTAGGAGGCATTTTAAATTGTTATAATTGCGTTTAATTCATTAATTTTGAATGTCTATTATATTTTACCATTTATTAATTACAAAACTTAATATTTTATTAATGTTGACATCTGTATTTATACATATAACAAATAAAGTTCAAATATGATACGTTTTATTAATGAAAGAATTCAAAATTATTTCTCGCATAAAAATATCGAATGCTAGATAAAAATAAACCTTAAAAGAAGATATAACAATTGCCATTGAAGCAAGCAGCAGATGGTTTAATTTTGACAGTTCAACAACATTGATTGCGTTATTTACGTTGTGTAACAGACAGATTTTCAAACACATGGAGCAATGGATTAGCAATATACTTTAAAATGATAGTAATTGGGTGTTACACAATGTTGGAGGTTGTATACCTACCTTGGCAACCAACACATGATGCGCTGTCTGTCGTCATGACAGAACTGTAAAATAAATGGTGTGAAGCTGATACGGTCTATAATTTAGTAAATAATATAAGTACTCGGGGAATGCGCTAATGCTGGATACGTTAATTTTTAACAGGTTATGGTTCCCATTCCGTACCTGAGTAAATATTATTAAAAAGTGATCGTAAAAAATATTTCCTATAAAATACTGATTGTCACGTTGTTGACAGTGAAAAAACAATAGATACTGTCAAAAAGTGAAAAAATGTGTGATGAAAATTCTGTTTCTGGTTCCTATTGCGGAATTAAAAAACTGCAAGGAGCGAATGATTTTACATCGTGGAAATTCATTGTAAAAAACCTCCTCGAATCCAAAAACTTGTGGGATGTTGTGGAAACAGAAAATATCAGTGATTTACAAAAAAGACAGTGATAGGAAGGCACGATCAACTCTATGTCTGCTTATTGAGCCTACATGTTTTGCGCACGTGTACCAAGCAAAAACCGCACGCGAGGTATGGCAAAACTTGTGCAGAGCCTACGAGGATCAAGGCTGGGGCAGGCGAATTTTGCTGCAACGTAAACTATGGCAGTGTCGTTTGGAAAATTATTCAAGTATGGAAAAATACATCTGCGATATAGTACACCTGGCACAGCAGCTTAATGATATAGACGCAAAAGTATCAGACGATTGGCTTATTTCAATACTATTGGCTGGCTTAACGAGCGAATACAACCCGTTCGTGATGGCCATCGATAATAGTGGTAAAGAGGTAACACTAGAGCAAGTAAAGACCAAATTACTACAAGAAGGCAACAGACAAGCCGAAGTGTGTAATGGGGCTGGTGAGCAAGCTTTTACCACTCAAAACAGGAAGAGCAACAACAACACTGCTCGGAAACCAGCGACATACAAATGTTTCCAGTGTCACAAATTTGGACACAAAGCATCAGAATGCAATGGCATCAAGAAAACTGCGAATATTTGCATGGGTACTGCCGATACCGTAAATAAAAACGCCTGGTATGTTGATAGTGGCTGTTCTACCCATATGACGAATGATGCGAACAAACTAGTGCAATATAAGGCACAGAAAGGCGGCTGTAAGATAAAAGTTGCTAGTGGTGATGAGATATCAGTAGTTGGAAAGGGCAATGCAGCACCGATTGTGAGTAAAAATGAGAAACTCAAATTGAATAATGTCCTGCATGTTCCCGAATTGTCGATGAACCTAATCTCAGTGAGTGATCTCGTAAGAGACGAGTACAAAGTTGAGTTTGACAAGCATGGATGTTTGATTAAAGATAAAAATGACCGCAAAGTTGCCACTTGCAAAGAAGTTGGTGGAATTTTTAAACTGATTGAAAACAGCAATATTGTGGTTAATTTAACAACATCGAATGAAGTTTTGTCGAATTTATGGCACAGGAGACTAGCTCATCTAGGACAAAAGTACATGATCACCCTGAAAAACATGGTATCTGGAATAGAATTCAAAACTACGGACAAAATAGAGCCGTGTGTTCCATGTATAAATGGAAAGAGATGCAAAAGTCCATTCAAAAAACAAGGCACTCGAGCAAATGATTTATTGGAGATTGTGCACACAGATTTGTGCGGCCCAATGGAAGAGCCATCTTTTGCTGGTTCGCTGTATATGCTTTTATTTATTGATGATTTCTCGCGAAAGACGCACGTCTATTTCTTAAAAAATAAAAGTCAATGTCTCAACAAGTTCCGTGAGTATAAGGCGGAAGTAGAAAATGAGACTGGCAAGATGATCAAGTGCTTGAGATCGGATAATGGCAAAGAATTTTGCAACGATGCCTTCGACAAGCATTTGAAGTTAGCTGGTATAAAACATCAAAAGACAGTTCCATACACACCGGAGCAGAATGGCGTGGCTGAAAGAGCGAATAGAACAATCATTGAGAAAGCGCGAACATTACTTTTTGAAGCCAATTTGGGCAAAAGATTTTGGGCAGAAGCAGTCGGAACAGTTGTATATTTAAAAAACCTAAGCCCAACGAAGGCTGTCACTGGAAAAGTACCACAGGAACTCTGGTCTGGTAAGAAAATAGATCTGAGTCATCTGAGAGTATTCGGATGTTTGGCATACGCTCTGAAACCAAAACAAAAGAGAAAGAAGCTAGACACGAAAACTGAAGCTCTAATATTTGTTGGCTACTGCGAGACCACGAAAGGTTACAAACTGGTAGAACCAAAGACTGGAAAATTTTCAGTTGTGAGAGACGTCCAATTTTTAGAAAATGTTTTTCCTGGAGACGATATGAAAGTGACGAAGAACTCAGTCGTTCCTATTTCAACAGAGGAGGAACGTGTTGAACCTGAGGTTGCATGTGAGGAAATTCACAGCGTTAGTGAAGGAAGCAATGAAGACGTTTTTGAAGAAACTATTGATGAAATAAGACAGGAAGCTCAAGAAGCAAGTACCAATCCTATATTACAATCTGAAAACAACGATTGTGAAAACCCGCCCAGATATAACTTACGTCCAAGGAATAATGTGGACTACAGATGCACATGTGCGAAAGCCGAAGCTGAAAGAAAAGCTATCGCAGATATTGATGGCGATCCAACGACAATGGATGAGGCAATGTCAAGGCCTGATCGTGAGCTATGGCAGAAGGCCATGAACGATGAGCTCAACTCGTTGAAGGAGAACCAAACGTGGACGTTAGTTAATCTACCGTGCGATAAGAAGCCTATACAGAACAAATGGGTATTCAAAATCAAGCGAGATAGTGATGGTAACATATTGAAATACAAGGCGAGGTTGGTAGCTAAAGGATTTGCACAGGTACGTGGAATTGATTATAATGAAACCTATTCTCCCGTCGTGAGGCACTCTACGCTTCGCTTGTTATTCTCACTAGCTGCAGAATACGAGTGGACCATTGACCAGTGGGATGTTACCACTGCTTTCCTGTACGGAAAATTAAAGGAAGACATTTACATGCTTCAGCCAGAGGGCGCTATAGCCGAAGGTCAGGAAAACAAAGTTTGTAAACTACAACGGTCATTATATGGATTGAAGCAAGCCTCTAATGCTTGGTTTAGCGAATTAGATAAGGAGATGCTTAATTTAGGTTTTATACAATCAAAGATAGAGCCCTGTTTATATCAAAAGATAATAGGTCAAGATAGGATAGTGGTAGTTATCTATGTTGATGATATATTTGTATTATGTCCTCCAAAGCAGGATAAAGAGAAGCAAGCTTTGAAAAACGGGCTGCTCAAAAAGTTTAAAGTGAAAGACTTAGGCGAAGCTAGGCACGTACTAGGTATGAGGTTACGACGAGATAAGAGAACTATTTATCTCGATCAAGAACAGTATGTCCTGAATGTATTGAAGGAATTTAAAATGTCAGACTGCAAACCAGTCAATACCCCAATGGAGGTAGGCATCAAGCTAGAAAAAGCTGAGCCTGGTTGTAGGTTGCCGTACCAAAGTTTGATAGGATGTCTGAATTATCTGGCTCAAACTACTAGGCCTGATATAGCACATGCTGTCAGTTTACTGTCTCAATTCAATTCGTGCTATGATGAGACCCACTTCAATTGTGCTAAACGGGTGTTGCGATACATAAAGGGGACATCTGATTTTGCGCTTGTCTTCCGAAAATCCGGTAACTTAGAGATGCGCGGGTACGTTGACGCTGATTGGGGGGGATCATTCGATCGAAAGTCCTTCACAGGAATGCTTTTTACATTAGGCGATCATTTAATAGTATGGGAGAGTCGCAAGCAGCGATGTGTAGCATTGTCTTCGACTGAGGCAGAATACATAGGACTCAGTCAGGCTGCTAAAGAAGCAATTTACTTGCGAGGTTTGTTGTCTAGTTTGACTAAAAATGCTTGCGACAAACCAACGATTATTTTTAACGATAATCAGTCAGCACATAAAATATCGCAAAATAAAATGAACCATAATAGAACAAAACATATAGATATTAGGTATCATTTTGTCCGCGAAGCCTTGATTAAGGAGGCGATTGATGTACAATACTTGTGTACTCAAGAGATGTTAGCAGACATGTTAACGAAGTCTCTGCCAGGCCCAAAACTTAAACAGATTGTACAAAAATTACCCATTAAGAGGGCGGGCAAGTACAGTTAGGTTTAGGATTTGTAATTTGAGTTTTATACCTATCTGTTGTAATGGTTATTTTTAATTTTGATATTGTTTTGTTTTGTTAATGTGACCCTTTGGATTTATTACTTCTATATATAATTAAGTTTAAAGCGTTTTTGGTTCTAATTTGTGTAGCTCATCATGTAGTAGATTGAGGAGGCGTGTTGGAGGTTGTATACCTACCTTGGCAACCAACACATGATGCGCTGTCTGTCGTCATGACAGAACTGTAAAATAAATGGTGTGAAGCTGATACGGTCTATAATTTAGTAAATAATATAAGTACTCGGGGAATGCGCTAATGCTGGATACGTTAATTTTTTAACACACAATTAGGGTGCTGTGCTATAAGGATCTAAATGACATTAATCGAAAGGCGTCATTAGTAAATATTTATAATAAACTAGCTGTGCCTCGCGGTTTCAACAGCGTAAGCTTCGAACCGAAAGAGCTCAGTTGATATAAAATAAGCGCCTGTTAAAAGAATGGGAGCATTATGTACGTCGGCGTTTGTTTTCGCAACATTTTTTGTTCCTCCTCTGCTCCTATTATTTATAGCGGGGTGTTTTATAGCCTATGTCCTTTCTCAGGCTCTAGACTATTTGTGTACCAAATTTCATCACAATTGGTTCAGTAGTTTTGGCGTGAAAGCCGGACAGACATACAGACAGATAGACAGACAAAGATACTTTCGCATTTATAATATTAGTATGGATTGTATTGTTAAAACAATATGGCGGTATTCTGAAGTCCACGCGCCAAAGAATCTTGTACAGACGACAGCACATCATGCTACTTTTATTGTTTTTTTTTTTTTTTTATAATTATAAACTAGTGCATGACCGCAATCCCGCCTGATGGGAAGTAGAGATGCAATCGTTGATGGTAAAGCGCGCTTAGCTTGTTAAGTCTATTCACTCAAAAATAAAAAAAATCAGTGAATAGGAAGGAAGACACAGTTGAGCGAGTTGATGCAATGTTAAACCCAACAACACGACCAACGATGTTGCGCCAGAGGGAGATTGATCTGGAGACACAACAATATTTAGCGCATCGTACCCGGCACACATCGCAACCCATATTCTGCTCAGACCCATTTTCCGTACGGCTATAATTAAAAGATGTCAACCATCAAGGTTCATTAAGATTCGTGCAAACTTTCTAAAATATGTTGTTTCCTTATGAATGTTGGTGAAGAATAATCATGGTTTCAAATACTTTTTTAGCTTTTGTTCAGATTGTTGGTACAAAATTCACTGCTTTTTCAGGTACAAGACCTGAACAAGTAAATGGTGAAAAACTTACCTGAGGGAAAAAAGGAATGAATTTATATAATAAAATACATTTACAAAAAAAAAAAAAATGAGCACTGATGAGGTCAAGGACATATTATGAATGTAGCAGATGACTCCTTTTTTTGAGGTTCTCTTTGGAAGTTTTAATGCAACTGCCCACAGCTCAGCGTCGATTTACCACGAAGCCTTGCAGAACGTCTATAACAAAAAAAAAAAAAAATGAGAACAGCACACTCATCCATAGAAAAATATCTCTAAAACGAAATTTGATAGCGGCCTGCAAGTATTGGTTAACTTTGAAGGAGTTTGGATAACAAATGAGCAACAAAATAACAAGCCATCAATAATTTGAATGAAAAGATTGTCATGGTGACGTAATAAACAGGTTTGTCAAAAACTGTAATAATATTGTAAATGTTCTTCTTCTTCTTTTTTCAAGGTGAGATTCAACCTCAACTCTTGATCAATGGCCTTTGCGGAATAGATACCACAATTTTGCCAATAACACGTGTAACAATTTATAGAAATTCTTTGAAAATTTTATTTCACAGTAATGGCGGATATCGCCAATGACAGTTGAAAAAGACGGCCGCTTGAACCGTCTATGATCCCGGTTTGAGGCAAAGTCATGATCTGTAAATACTTATTCTAATTCTCTCTCAATTTTTTTTTAAAATAGTATGTATTAAAGAATTACTTTATTTATGGAGAATGAAACTCCGGAATGGTGTGATGTACGAAAACCAACTTAAAAAATACGGTCTGTATTAGAATGCATCAAAGTACTAAATTCAAAAAGTTAATCACAAAGTCAATCAAATGTCTTAAACCATAATAATGACTTTCGTGCTAACATTATTGTCCACAGTTCTGCACAAATTAGTGCTTAAATCGGAGAACAAGCAAAATACAGCCTAACCAGAACATTTTCAGCCCACCATTGACGTAATTTAATTTAATGTGTTGATTAATGCTTGTTCAATTCACCTAGTTTGAATATATTGTGTAGACTGTAGTGTGTTTATCAACCAAAGAAACTACTACGTATGAGTTTTAATCAGGATTTATGATTTATGAGATAGGTAATAAAAATTGTTTTGGATAAGTGCGTAGTCGTAAAGCATTGTTAGCCTAGCTTTTTCCCAACGATGGCGAGATCGGTTTCTAGTATAACCGGATGCAGCTGAGTTTTAATATCAGAATAAAAAATATCCTTAATATTAATTCTAGTTATTAACCAGTTGTTCGCGAAATTTCATACAGATCCGTCCAGTAGTTTAGTTGCGTGAAATAGTTACAAACATATTCAAATTTTCTCATTTGCAATATTAATGAGAATCACCGGATCTACTGATTCAAAAGAATTTCCAATTTCGAGGTGGACATAATAAATAAATAATTAAAATGAGGAATTTCGTTTGTTATTTATCAACAATTTGGGGTTTTTCTCAAGAATGTGATGCCGTTAGCCTGAATTAAAAAAAACAGACTGGCCAAGTGCGAGTCGGTCTGCACACCGAAGGTTTAGTCTACTAAACCTTCGTTGTGCTCAATTAGCGCTTAAATCGGAGAACAAATAAAATCACCAGAAAGACACACAAGGTACATTTTCATCCCACCAATGACGTAATTTAATGAATGTTTTTGATTAATGCTTGTTCAACCCATCTAGTCCATACTAATATTATAAATTCGAAAGTAACTCTGTCTGTCTATTGTCTGTCTGTCTGTCTGTCTGTCTGTTACGCTTTCCCGCCTAAACCTCTCAACCGATTTTGATGAAATTTGGCACAGACAATCTTTAGACCCTGAGAAAGAACATAGGCTACCTTTTATCCCGGAAAAATTTGATGTTCCCGAGGGAAATCTAAAAAGCGCGATATAACCGAACTCCACGCGGGCGAAGCCGCGGGCGGAAAGCTAGTTTGAATATAATGTGTAGTGTAATTATCAAATCAAAGAAACTACTACGTATGAGTTTTAAATAAGAATTTATGATTTATGAGAGAGGTAATACAAGCATTTGTTTTTGATAAGTGCGTATGTCGTGAAGCAATGTCAGAATAGCTTTTTCCCAACTATGGCGGTTTATACCTATTAACCAGCTGCTTGCCAAATTTCATACATCTAAAGACAAATTTTCACATTTACAATATTAATGAGAATCACCGGATCTACTGATTCAAAAGAACTTCCAATTTACAAGGGCGACATAATCCATACTAATATTATAAATGCGAAAGTAACTCTGTCTGTCTGTCTGTCGGTCTGTCTGTCTGTCTGTCGGTCTGTCTGTCTGTCTGCCTGTCTGTCTGTCTGTTACGCTTTCCCGCTTAAACCTCTCAACCGATTTTTAATGAATGTTTTTGATTAATGCTTGTTCAACCCATCTAGTCCATACTAATATTATAAATTCGAAAGTAACTCTGTCTGTCTATTGTCTGTCTGTCTGTCTGTCTGTCTGTTACGCTTTCCCGCCTAAACCTCTCAACCGATTTTGATGAAATTCGGCACAGACAATCTTTGGACCCTGAGAAAGAACATAGGCTACCTTTTATCCCGGAAAAATTTGATGTTCCCGAGGGAAATCTAAAAAGCGCGATATAACCGAACTCCACGCGGGCGAAGCCGCGGGCGGAAAGCTATTATTATTATAAATGCGAAAGTAACTCTGTATGTCTGTCTGTCTGTCTGCTACGCTTTCCCGCTGAAAACTCTCAACCGATTTTGATGAAATTTGGCACAGACAATCTTTAGACCCTGAGAGAGGACATAGACTACCTATTATCCCGGAAAAAATTGATATTCCCGAGGGAAATCTAAAAAGCGCGATATAACCGTACTCCACGCGGGCGAAGCCGCGGGTGGAAAGCTAGTAAATAAATAATTAAAATGAGGTATTTTGTTTGTTATTTATCAACAATTTGGGGTTTTTCTTAAGAATGTGATGCCGTTACACTGATTCAACAGAAAAAAAAAAAACGGCCAGGTGCGAGTCGGCCTCGCACATCGAAGGTTTAGTAGACACTTGTAGCTATAACTATAAATTTACGGTTTTCGGAATGTTTCCTTTACTTGTATTACATGACATTTCATCTTGTAAATATCAATTTTCATGATTCTAGGTCAACAGGAAGTATCGTAAAAGTTTTCATTCCCTTGCGAGTGAGTATTGCCAAAATATGCGGTCTGAACGGAAAGGGCTATGCTCGGAGTTTCCCTGCACGATCGAATCAGAAATGAGGAGATTCGCAGAAGAACCAAAGTCAGCGCCATAGCATAGCTTTTTGAGTCGTTAAAATTAAGTGGCAGTCGGCGGGGCACATTGCTTGTAGAACCGATGGCCGATGGGACAGTAAGATTCTGGAGTGGCGGCGGAGGCCATTGTCCAGCAGTGGACCTCTATAAGCTGAAGAAGAACGGAAAATAAGAGCCCGTATCATCATCATTTCAGCCGAAAGACGTCCACTGCTGGACATAGGCCTCCCCTAAGTTTCTCCACTACGACCGGTCCTACACCTCCCGCATCCAGCACTTTCTCGCGACCTTCACTAGGTCGTCGGTCCACCTTGACGGGGGCCTACCCACGCTGAGTCTTCCGGTGCGTGGTCACCACTCGAGAGCCCGTATCATTTGATTGAGTTCACTTACAAGTTTGATTCCTTCACTGCTTTAAGAGATTACCTGACACCATCATTACCTGCCTAGTCTTTTTTCAACTCTGATGCCTTCCAGTCGGCTTCCAATCTATCCGGATTCTACTGAATTATATTTCAACTTAGAACGCGGAAAGTTACTTAACTTCCCACTCCATACGTTTTTGAGAAAAAGAGTATTGACAGGCGGACAACGAAGTGATCTTATAACGGTTATGTTTTTAATTTTGAAGTACGAAACTCTAAAATTGAATTAGTTTGAGTCGAATTTTTATGAAGTGGATGCGGAACTCGTTTGACTGTCAGAATTTTTTGTTTATTAGTAATAATTCGGAAGAATGCTGAATATTAAAAAAAAATTGTTATTAGTCTTTCATTATTGTTTACACGGACAGAGCACATTTATTTCAAAATTGACTTTATTTAAAGTTAAACAAATATCAATTAAAAAAGAAAAAAGTTACAATCTAGTGCTTAACCGCGATCCCGCCTGATGATAAGCAGTGATGCAATCGTTGATGGTAAAGCGCACTAGTTTATTAAGGGGATGTTCAACTTAGAACAATTCATAGTGCAACATAAAAGCATACATACATACATTTGAAATTTGGGTTACATACATACGGATTGAATTGCTAACCTCCTTTTTTGAAGTTGGTTAAAAAAAATACATTATATTAGATGAGTCACTCGAATTTGTTGTAAATATGAAGTAGCTACGCTTCATAATATTATGACATTTGACTTTTACTTATTAAAAGCATAAGTTGTCAACACTTTTATAGGTTTACGCCTTGTCTAATTAATTTTTATTGCTTTAGGTGTAAGTCTTGTTTTTGTTTATTAAAAACTCACAATTAACAGAATGAGATAAGCAACAAAAAACAGTTTTATAGATCCTAAACTCAAGTGTTTGTGACCTATCGATTGACGTCAATGTTACACGAAAATTTTGCAGTTCGAGATTCGTTAGACTGAATAGAGCAGTTTTTAGGCATAAACACTTAAAAACAACAAAGTTCTTCGAAAGCTATACCGAAGACCCTGGCGCATAGACAAGTGAAGTGAGAAGAAGAAGGAACACGGATGGGTTTTAGTCAGTAAAAGTCTGACACGCCCTTGCACTCCGTCTAGAGGGGGAGAGGTCATTTAAAGACTTCCCATCTTCAAAAAAAGCATACGCGGCTGGCGAACATTTTATAATTTTTTATCTCGTAGTTGTCTTTGATAGGTCTTGAACGGCAATATCCTATGGTTGTAATAAATCAATCTAATACCTCCAGCCAGAGGACGTTGGTCAGTACAGCCTGATTCAAACTTTATAACGGCTCTGGACTGGGCTACGCACTGCGCAATACCTCACCCCTCACCCCCCGTTGTAACGTGCATATTTGCTACTGCACAGCTACATTATATTCAGAGTAGCCATAAAGTTTTTTCTATTTTCTTTTTGGCAGCCATAATTTTCGAGTACTAGTTAGCCACAGCGGTAAGAGAGCCATCAAAGCCAATACACGGTCAGCCTGCGTAGCAACAAGAATACCAGTTTTTAAAGATACGTGGTGATATTTAAAATTCAAAGAAAACTCTGTCCGATTCGTGAAGGTATTGTTAGGTAACAATACCTTCACGAATCGGACAGGGTTTATTGATACCTATCATTAACTGATTCTAATAATGCCCACAAAGTTGGGCTGAACTTAAAAAAAAACCCCAAAAAAAATAAATATTATTTTGAAAAAGCAGGATAACTTAATGCATGTCCGATAGGCTACATGCGCGTGTGAAGGGGGGCAGGGCACGCGGCTCGTGGTCGCATCGCTATTCGCTCCGTCACAAATGGTGTTGTCACTTTTTAAAAACTACCAAATTTTGGGGAAGTTGAAATTTATTCGCGCAAAAAAGATTATTTTAAAATTCATTAGTATTGTCACTATGATGATAATGCAAAATTTAATATTTTATTTGATCATGTGTATACTTAAAATCTATTATCCTTTTGGGTCGGACGGGGTTTTCTTTACATATTGTATACCGTACTATCACAAAACCGTGCTTAACAGTGTTATGCAAGTACTTAAGTGTGTTTAGGCACATTATTATAATTGTGGACTTTGCTGTTACACAAATTAAACAAGTGTTTAAGGTTTTGTGGTAAGAACCTATGTTTTTTAAAATTCACTAAAACTGTATTGTCTCATTGCGCGTTTTAACTTTGAAGTTGATTTTAGCAATTTTGAATTTGCTTCTTAAAGGAGGATGAAGCGATTGTATACAAACTTGGGCCCATGTATAATACGATGAAAATCGCGTTAACTGTTAGCTTAATCCCCTGCAAATCTTCACTGAAAATTTTGCATGTTTAGCCGATCTGAGGGCCGACTAATTAAAGGTTTAGTTAAAGTGAGGTAAGATAAAAAATCCTAGGCTAGAAGAAATATTTTTACGTTCTTCGGTTGCATTTTGGCCACAAAACTGGATAACGGACGTAACGCATACACGCCAGCGCGCCACTACCGTCGAGTCCGCTGTTGTTCAGAGTATAACCCAAAGAGTAAAATAATATATACCTAACCTACTATTATTGGAGAAGACGTAACTGCCACTGTCATCGATCTATAGAAAACTACTGTTTTGTCCGGTCTGTATAATGGAACCAGTATCGATAATATTTTATTTAATCGATTAAGAAAGTAAATCTGTTTTTATTTAATTAGTAAACTATTTAATAGCTGAAATAATTCAATACATTTTATTCAACACAGTTCTCGCCTGGCATAAATCAGCCCCCTAATCGGCGAACACATTTTTGTCAAATGATTGCGACTAGTTGGGATCGTTTGGACAGAACGAACCAATGGGCGGCCCGAACGATACCAACTCATCCCAACTAGTCGCAATCATTTGACAAAAATGTGTTCGCCGATTAGGGGGCAGGATTCCTTTTTTAGATGTTTAATCTATTCATATAAATCGATATTTCATTTAATCAATTATTTAGGGAATGCCTAAAAATCTTTTTATACATATTTCTCAGGTTCCAGGTAGAAAAATGGGCTGATTATTTATGTATTAAGATAAAAAAACGATGGCCATTTTTTGAGCTAAATATTAACTAACAAGGGGGCCCAGAAGTATCCATCTCCTTACTTTTACATAAATTATATGATACTCTTTGTTATGCACGTGTATTAAAAACAACCACACATATCGCGTGTTCAGCATATATTTAATTCTACTCCTTTTTCGGGGAGAACTCCTAAGGCATGGAACGAAAGCGTAGTGGTTCTGTTTTTCAAGAAAGATGATGAAACTTTATTGAAGAACTATAGACCCATTTCGCTTTTGTGCCATATCTACAAGCTGTTTTCGAGAGTGATCACGAACTGACTAGCGCGCAGACTCGACAAATTCCAGCCGTCTGAGCAGGCCGGGTTTCGAGGAGGATTTAGGATATGTGAGTAGGACCACATACACACAGCGAGACAGATTATCCAGAAGACCGAAGAGTATAATCAGCCCCCGTGTCTAGCATTTGTGGACTATGAGATGGCCTTTGACTCCATCGAGACCTGGTCTGTTCTGGAATCTTTGCAGCGATGCCAAGTCGATTGGCGATATGTCCAAGTAATGAGATGTCTTTACAATGTCGCCACAATGTCCGTCCAAGTCCAGAACTAGCAGACTAAACATATCCCTCTTAAGCGAGAAGTGAGACAAGGGGACCTTATTTCCCCCAAATTGTTCTCCAATTCCCTCGAGGATATGTTTAAGACGCTGTATTGGCAGGGTAGGGGCATTAAAATCAATGGAGAGTACGTCTCACACTTGCGATTTGCGGACGATATCGTCATCATGGCCGAAACGCAGCAAAAGCTGCAAGAAATGCTGGCCAACTTAGCTGACTCCTTCCAACGCATCGGTCTCCGGATGAACTTAGATAAGACTAAAATTATATTCAATGAACGGGTCACTCCGAGACCGGGTGCCGTAAACGGAATGCCGCTCGAAGTTGTTTCAGAATATGTATACCTCGGGCAAACGTTGCAATTAGGGAATAACAACTTCGAGAAGAAGACAAATAGAAGGATCCAGCTGGGATAGGCAGCATTTGATAAACTTCGTCTGGTATTTTGTTTGAATTATAATGATAAAAAAATATTATTGTTTGAAGACTAAAATCTTCAACCAGTGCGTCCTACCCGTCATGACTTACGGAGCCGAGACGTGGACACTAACCGTCAGACTAGTTTATAAGTTTCAGTCGGGGCGTCTCTCTGAAGGACCGCATCGGAAATGATTTATCTAATATAAATAATTTATGATAATATTTCATCACCACTGCTCTCAAAACGGCGAAGGAAAATATCGCGAGGAAACCGGTATGTGCTAGAGCCAAAAAATTCGAAGCCATGTGACATCTACCAACGCGCACTGAGCCGAACTCAATTTTATTATGTAATATTTTTGATTATGTACCTAGCTTTCCGCCCGCGGCTTCGCCCGCGTGGAATTCGGTTATATCGCGCTTTTTAGATTTCCCTCGGGAAAATATTTTTTTTTTTTTACAATAAATGGTAGCCTTATGTATGTATGTCCTTTCTCAGGGGGTCTAAAGATTGTCTGTGCCAAATTTTATCAAAATCGGTTGAGCGATTTAAGTGGGAAAGCGTAACAGACAGATAGAGTTACTTTCGCATTTATAATATTAGTATGGATCAGTAATAAGTTAATATAAAATTCTGTTTCTTTTCTTCTGCTTACTATCCGGCTATTTCCTAAGAAGAAATGGTGAAAAAAACTCAAGCGACTAGTGTCTTTTCTTTCCTATGTAAATTATCTACATTATCTTGGTAGGAAGGTATGCAGTAATAAAAATCGCCACACAATGCGTTTGAATATATGTTTTGCTTTGTCTAGTAAAATATAATTATGTAATTTAAATAATTATATTATTTAAACTGTTTCACTCAGTATGTTCACAATGAGATTCGTCATCAGAATCGAAAATAGTTACTGCCAAAAACAACGAATCTATATAATTTGAGGTAAACAAAGCCTTCTGTTTAAGTACCCATGGTCGAACAAAAATGTAAAATTGATACATCAGCTGTTTTGTTTTTTAATTCGACGATACTCATTATAACTAATGAGATTCATAAAAGAGCATGATAAATACATAGCGCCGAAAACCTGCCCTGTAGTTATTTTGCACTAGTGTTTATTACTGGGTTTGTTCAAAAACTTTAATATAATATAGACAGAAAGTTTTGTTTTTTCCTGTCGTGTGAAAATTTATTTAGTCCTGTCAAATTATTTAGCCATCCGCCATGTTTTTAATCACGCCCAGTATCTATGGCAAATTGACAGAACTAAATTGGTATTTTATCTTCTGTCCTTTTCATAATGAAATAGAAAGATTATATGCGCTGATTTAAAATTTAATTTAGTTTTTGAAGAATGTACTCGGAGCCAATTTACGAAACGAAACCCGAAACACATTATGTAAAGAATCTATGTACAAAATTTCAAAAAGACATCATGAAAAATCACAAAGTTATATAGCTTGTTATCTTTCTTGGTTATCCCGATGAAAATATGTTCAACACACCGCTAGCCCGCACGCGCCTACGCCTACGCGCGCGGGGGGGGGGTATATGCATTGACCTGTCTCAGCTGTGTTGCGCGCTCGCTAACCACACTGTAACAACTTCTAAATGTATTTGGGAAAAAATATAACATGGTGTAAAATGTTTGAAATTGATTCAGACATCACCCTAATAGCGTAACACACTATTATAGTCTAAAAATCATACAGTTTTTCGACGAAGACGTCTAGACAGAGCAATCGTGCGGGGTGTGAGGGGCGAGACGCAGGTACGCGGCACCCGAGCTGCGAACAAAACAATGTTCGTAACTCGGTATCTATCATTAAGGGCTAACACGTGTTTGTTTTTTTATTTGTTTGTTTTATAATTTGATATGACTGTCAATTTTGAGTATAATTGGGGTGCTTGTTACGAGAAAGCCATCCTTTTTGACATCCAAAATGGCGGACGTCATTTTTTTTTTACCCTTGATACATTTAAATAGCCTAATAGGGACTATTTTTACATTTGATATGAGTATCAATTTTGTGTATAATTGGGGTGCTTTACGAAAAAGTCACCCTTTTTGAAATCCAAAATGACGGACGCCAATTTAAATGTATATTCATATGATATGGGTGTTAATTCCGAGGTGGATTGGGGTGCTGGTTACGAAAATGCCATATAAATAACTTAAATCTGCCTCGAGTTGTTCCCTTAGTAAAAATAGCAAATTAATTAAATATAATACAACTATCGATGTTGATCTGCAATAAATAAATAATTTCATAAATATTGTTTATTTGTGACAACCCTGGCCGATGCGTTACTGTCTAGACGATGTCGGCTTTTTACACGAGATCAAAGGCGTCGACCTACTATATGATTTTTATACTGTGCTGTTACCATCAATTGGAACCATTTTGAAGCATATTGCTTATCCATTGATCCATATATTCGAAAAATGTGTCAGCTCAGCGCCGTAAATTACACACTGAATGTTGTTAAACTATCAGAATGAAGCTGATGCTTATTCTAAACAAACTATATTCGTTTCGCATTAAGAAAAATAACGTTAGATATTACACTCAGGGAAGTGTAAACAGACTGTCAACTAAAATAGACCGTTTATTCAATTCACACAAATGTGTTAAATATAAATAAGTATTTACTTATCAAATATTTGAAATGCTTGTTCACTGACTACACTACGATACAAGCCATCTATGTTGGCCGTATCGACATTGCGAATATACTCTATCTTTAATAATTATATATAGAAATGTCAGACAGACATATAAGAATTAAATAAGTATTTTATACGTCGACCCGCAAAAGCCTTCTTGACGGTGTCAAGGTCCCACAAACACCTCTCGAGGTCTTCAGAAAAAAACTTTTGCTGTGCGAGATAAAATTGATAAAATATTCATACAAAGAATTTGCTTCTAAATGGATGATATACTCTTAAAGCAGTTTCGTGGTTGATTGATGACGTATAGTTGACAGTAACAGAAAATTGAGGTATTCATTTCCTTAGGCACATGATATGGGATCCTTTAACTTTCTATCCGTTTGTATATCACTGGGTTGAATTTTCCCATTTGGCAGAATAATAATGCACGCTAGACAGAGGTAGGTAAATAAAATAAATAAATACAGTATCACCCGTTTAATACGGCCACGCTTAATACGATTTCTCGCTTAATACGCCACTTTACGCCAGTCCCAGCAACTTGAGACATATTTTCATACATTTCTTAACGCTTAATACGATTCGTCATCCGAAGACGCACTGCAAAATTCAACTTTCGCTGTGCGTCTGCACTTTGATCCAGTTAGTCTCTCTTTACTTACTTACCACCATGACAAGATTCTGTTATGTTGAAAATCTTTTAATTGCTAATGCATCAAAATCTTTCTGTCAAACCAAAATAAGTGATTATTTTAAATAATGTATTGAATGTACATAATTTAAAATAATAAGAACAAAAGAATATGTAGTAGGTACATACGTTCGTTGTATTTTGAGAAAATCCTAAATCGGGCACTCAAGGGATTTTTAGAGAAATATAAAATCTTAGCTGATAACCAATACGGCTTTCGCTCAGGTTACTCTACCGAAGATGCCGTACTTGACTTGACAACAGCAATAACCAAAAACCTGGACAATAAAAACAAATGCCTCTGTATATTTCTGGATCTCTCAAAAGCATTTGACACGGTCTCTGTTCCCATCCTACTTGCTAAATTGGAGAAACTAGGCATACGAGGAAATGCATATAATATAATTAAGGACTATTTATCTAATAGGAAACAGCAAGTTAGGGTAGGCAATATAAATAGCGACGAGGTTACAGTGTCCTATGGGGTTCCACAAGGGAGTATTTTAAGTCCGACAATTTTTCAACTATATATAAATGAGCTCTGCCAAATCTCTCTTCCTAACACAAGCATCTTTACGTATGCAGACGATACGGCAATTTTTGTTTGGAGACCGAATTGGAATGCTGTAAAGGAGATAGCTGAGTATTCCTTATCAAACATTATGAACTGGCTTGCAAACAACCTGCTCACGTTAAACCTCTCCAAAACGCATTATGTTGCCTTCTCCATCAGGAAAACTAACTCCCCACTACAAGACTTCTCCATAAAAGCCCATAGTTGTCTTTCTCAAGGTGTCTGTGATTGCCAACAAATCGAGCGAGCCGAGCACGTCAAGTACCTGGGTGTATGCATCGATGGTGGACTGAGATGGGACAAACAGATAGAAACAGTTACCTCCAGGGTGAGGAGACTAATACACATATTTAAGGCACTAAGAGACTGTCTCCCACTCGAGAAACTCAAACTCGTCTACCTAGCCCTCTGCCAGTCCATTATTCAGTATTGTATCCCAGTCTGGGGTGGCGCCGGCAAGACGCTCCTCTTGGGTCTGGAAAGAGCACAAAGAGCTGTGCTTAAAGTAATGACTAAGAAGCCGTATAGATACTCCACCGAAAAACTATACGCAGACTGCAAAGTCCTAACAGTTCGACAACTCTTTGTGCTCAAGTCCACCATGAGAAGACACCAAAACATCCCTCCCCCCGATCCAAGCAGACGCAGCAGGAGGTTAGTATGTCCACGCACTCCTTGTAACACCTCTTTTGCCAAAAAACAATTTAATAACATGAGCACCAAATTATATAATGAAATTCACAAAGAACTCAACATCGCAGGATTAAACAGGCATAACCTTAAAACCACCCTAACTAACTGGCTCCTAAATAAGAACTACACAAAAACAGAAGAGTTACTGACATACATCGCATAGAATTTCCGACACATAAAAACACTCGTTACCATTACCTACATAACATCTTATTCACATCCAACACAAACAGTACAAAATCACACACATACATACACATTAACACCCACACATACACTCACTCACTCAAACACATATACACTCAACAATCCATGGTCCACATAAGTAATATTCACATATAGTTATATAAGGATTATATTTTTGTTTTTCTATTAATTAACCAGCGATCACGTTCACCCGCACGTACAAATGATGTAAAATGTAATTACCGAGCGACTGAACACTGCCACCCAAAATACAAGCTTTCGCTTAGTTTGGGTGGCAGCATGAGTACCTATAGCCCATTACATTTACCTGTATCTAGATTTAAGTCACCCTGTGAACTGTAAACTTTGCGACAATAAAGATTTATTATTATTATTGGGACAGTTCTTTTTCCTCAGCTTTAATGCTGGTTTTAGCTGCATTTACGGGCCAAAGCCAAGTAAATGTAGCAGTGTGGTGTATTTTATGGTGTTGTATTTTCTTCTAACTGCATGAACTTTCTCACTATTCTACAGGTGTTTAGGATGGCTGCTTTCTGCATGTCGATATAGGTGGATTCTTCTAAGTCTATTAGTTTTAGGCTACAGAGGAGATGGTTGGGGATAACACCTGTTGTGGAAAGGACGATAGGAACGACATAAACTTTTTCTTGTCTCCATATTCTTGTTATTTCTTCTTTAAGTTCAGTGTATTTGCTAATTTTTTCTGTTATTGTTTTTTGTAGGTTATGGGTGTTGGGAACTGCAATGTCTATTAAATAAGTAATTTTTCTTACTTTATCCTGTAGGGTTATGTCTGGTCTATTGTAATGGATAGTCCTATCTGTAAGTATGGCACGGTCATAATATAATTTATATGTGTCATTTTCTAGGACAGAGTGTGGTGTGTACTTATAATAGGGAGTGTTAGTGTTTTGTATGAGTCTGTGTTTAAGTGCTAGTTTTTGATGGATGATGTTCGCAATCTGGTTGTGCCTGTGAGTGTAATCTGTCTGTGTGAGGGCTATGCATGCTCCCGTTATGTGTTGTATGGTTTCTGCTTGAACATGGCATCTGCGGCATTTGTCATTTGTTACACTAGGGTCTTTTATGATAAATTTTCTGTAGTTTTTGGTGTTTGTGACTTGATCTTGTATAGCTATAATAAAGCCTTCGGTTTCTGGAAAAAGGTTTCCTATTTTTAGCCACTTGTTTGATGCTAATTTGTTTATGTGGGACTGCTCTAGGTCATGAGGGTGTCTACCGTGGAGGGCTTTCTTTTTCCAGTTTTCAATTTTTTGCGTTTGTGGGTATATGGTGTTAGTGTCTTGTGTATTCTGTTCGTTTAAGTTCAGCGGAGTGTAATTAAAATCATTTAAGGTAATGGCTTTATGTATGTTACTTGTGCGAGATTTTGTGTAGAAAAATGTTTGTAGCCTATTGATTTGTTTCTGCCAGAGTTCATGTATGTCGATTAGGCCTCTCCCTCCATTTTGTCTTTTGATGACGAGTCGTTCTATCGCAGATTTAGGATGTAGGTTATTGTGTTTTGTGAGTGTTGTGCGTGTAGTTCTTTCTAACTGTTCGATGTCAGTTTTTGACCATTTTATTATGCCAAATGAGTAGGTCAATATTGGTATGGCAAAGGTATTCAAGGCTTTTATAAGATGCTTTCCAGATAGCTGTGTTTTGCAAATTGCATTTATTCTACTCCGATATTCGGTATTTAGTGTCTGTTTAATTGCTGTGTGTTCGAGTCTTTTTAGTTGCTTGTACCCTAAATATTTGTACAGATCTGATGGTTCCATGGCTGCTATTATGTCGGTGTTACTTACTGTATAGTTGCCGGGCTTCACTTTTCCTTTTATAATATGTAATGTCCTACATTTATCTAATCCAAATTGCATATTAATATCCTGACTAAATGTTTTTGTTATGTCTATCAAAGTATTCATTTGTTTTTCGGTTTGAGCATATAATTTAATGTCATCCATATATATGAGATGCGAGATAGTAGTTTCTTCGGAATTGTTTTTAAACTGATATCCAACCCGGCACCGATTGAGTAAATTAGACAAGGGGTTCAGGGCAAGACAGAACCAAAGAGGGCTCAAGGAGTCGCCCTGGTAGATACCCTTTCTAATATGTATCTGTCGAGTTATGAGAGAACTGAGTCGGTTATTTATATGGAGTGTGGTTTTCCATCGTGTCATTATAATGCGCAAGAAGTCTATTATTTTAGGATTAATTTTATATATTTGTAGGATTTGTATTAGCCAAGAGTGTGGGATGCTATCGAAAGCTTTTTGGTAATCTATATAGGTACAGTGAAGGTTTCTATTTTTTGTGGTGGCGTGTTTATGGATAGTAGAGTCGATAACTAACTGTTCTTTGCATCCCATGTGGCCTCTCCTGCATCCTTTCTGCTCTTCTGCAATTATACTGTGGTGTTCAACGTGTGAGTTAATTTTATGAGTTATTGCTGACGTTAGAATTTTATAGATTGTGGGTAGGCATGTTATTGGTCTGTATTGAGAAGGCTCTGATGTGTATTTAGTTTTAGGTAACATGTAGGTTATTCCAGTGGCAATGAATTCGGGTATATTCTGATCTCCTAACACTATATCTGTTAAATTTTTTGCTATGGATTTGTGTAGTACTGTTAACTTTTTATACCAGAAATTTTGTATTTTATCGATACCCGGTGACTTCCAATTATGTAACCTAGATGTTATATGTGTAATTTCAGTTTCTGTTATCTCTTTAAATTCCATTTCGCATATTGCTCTCCATTTTGTTGCTTCTTCAGTAATCCAAGTTGCTTTATCGTTATGACATACCTGCTCTTCCCATATGTTAGACCAAAATGTTTCCAAGTGTTCTTTTGAGGGTGTGTCAGTGTCGTTCTCTGTTGATGTGTGTGGTTTTTGAAGATTCCTATAGAATAATTTTTCATTCGTGGAAAATATGGCATTATCTTTTTTGCGTTTTTGTGCCTTTAAATATCTTCTGAGCCTATGAACTTTAAGTGCCAATTTCTGTTTTAATGTATCTAAAAACTCTTCAGGTTTTCTATTATTATTTTCGTGTCTAGTGTGTGTGAGATTGTTTTTAAATATTGCTTCTACTTTTTTAACTACTTTATGTGATCTAATACCGTTGATGTAATGTGTTAGCCTACCACAGTCTGCTCTTAATTTTTCAATATCCTTTTCTAGCCTCTGTTGCCATGGTGGTTTGCCAGTGTCTCTTTGTATTGTATTTCTCGCGTGTTCAGTAATTTTAAAGTTGAGTTCTTCAGAAATAACAGCCGCAGTGCAATAAATAAGAGTGTGTATGTCAATTAGTTGTGTGTCATTAGATAGGAACTGTTTTAGTATATATTCATTAAATATATTAACTAAGCGGAAAAGGTTGCGACTATATTTGAGTTTAGGTAGTTTTGGTCGAGCTGCTGGGTCCATCCCAGAGTACAGTGTTAGAGTAGTTTTAAATTTGTCATGTATATCTTGTATATACATATCTGTTACTTCATTCGTTGCGGTGGCTATTTCAATATCATTTTCTAACGTTAAGGTTATAGATTCGATTTGTGTGGATAAGTGTGATGTTTGTTTGTCTGCTAGACATTGATTAATAGTATGTAAGGGAGTGAGCGCTTGTGGTTCAACGTTTGTGTTTTGTGTTGGCATGATAGTGTTAGTGTTTGCATAGTTTTCTGATTCGTGTTGTAATTGTGTGCGTACTTCTTCTTTTAAATGATCTAATTCGGTTTGTGACAAGAGTGCATTCCTAACTATAGCTCTTCGTTGGTCTGAAATCCGTTGTTCTGAAACTGAAATCTCAGGGTATTGTCGTGAAAAATGTTCATGCAGTTGTTGTCTGTAGGTGGTCATATCGGTTTCTAATTTAGTTGTGTAAAAATAAGTTCGCATGATAAACAGGTTCACTTCTTTGCTCCATCTCATGCGAACTCTAGGTTTCCCAGCCTTGGTGGACGCGGGTAAGAAGGTGGATACCTCCCGCGCAACATTCAGGGCTGGAGTAGGTGAAAGTGTATAAAAATTAATAATGGGGGGTGATGGTGGTATGGGTGAAGATGGTATTGATGGTGATGATGAGTTCGAAGGTGCGTACGATGCTGTACTTGGACTATATGGATCTACAGGGGTGTCTGTCCTGTTTGTCTGTCTATCACCACCATCAATAACTTCGGCTGTAGCATCTTTGTCGGTGGGAGTCCGCCTGCTCAACTCCTCACCGCTGACGGTTCGCATGCTGAGACACTTAGCGTCAGCTCCAAGTGCGCCCCGGCGATCGCCCCCGGGCAGCGGTCCTATACGTTTTCTTTTTGAACGAGTCTCCATTTTTAAGTGGGTTTCCAGAGCCACGTTAGCCACGCCAGTAATTTCTCATTCGTGTGTCCGCCCCCCACGTGATTAGATGGTCAATCAGGACGTGTGGTTGTTTAGGGGGCTTATTATTATTATTATTATATTATTATTTTCCCTATCCTGCATAATATGCTTTCTCGCTTAAGGTGATAGATACCCTCGAGCGGCCAAAAACGCTCATCTTTCAAAGTTTATTCCTCCAGAATGACTTGACCAAAAATGTTGAAAAAAATATATTATAATCATAGATTCAAGCACAACAAATTTATTGTTTATAATTTTCTATACGGCCTATATTTACGTCAAAAAAAAAATCAATCCTGCACTGCCAAGCTAGTAAGACTGGTTACATTCGTCTAGCTCTGGAGTCATTGGAAAATTTGACATGAGTTGGATAGTCGTTGTACAGTACAGTTATACAAACAAATGAATGACACGAATCGTCACAAAAGCTTACGTCAAAGCTACTGTCAAGTGTCAAACATTACATATAATGGAAAGTTTGACGTATGCGTGAATAAATGAACAACGTTGCCCAAAAACATAAAACCGGTAAATTACCGGTTTTATATTTTTTTACCGGGAATTTTATAGTTACGAAAAAAGGCGGTAAAAATGAAAACCGGTAAACCGGTATTGCATGTCCTACTTAGAAATAACTTTAACCCGAAGGAATCTAGAAGCGCGATATAACCGAATCATACTAATATTATAAATGGGAAAGTGAGTTTGTTTGTTTGTTTGTTCTGCTTTCACACTGTAACTACTGAACCGATTGCTTTGAAAGTTAGAAATCCGGATTAAATGATAGGGTACTTCTTATCCCGGAAAAATTTGGTGTTCCCGAAGGAAATCTGAAAAGCACGATATAATCGAACTCCACGCGGGCGAAGCCGCGGGCGGAAAACTAGTATCATAATAAAACATCATATAAAATCACGTAAAGCGTCCCAGAGCGGCAATAAATGCAAACATTCAATAATTATACACAAAATCACTAGAAATACTTCGTTGCACTCGAAGTACTTAGTGTTACAGCTTGCGCTTCCCGCTCATCTATGAAGCTATACTTGGTTTCATAATTATTTTATATTGATCGTAGTTGCGTAATTATTTATATTAATTTAAATTTATTATGATTACTTTAAATTACTTGGGAGGATTTTAAAACCTTAGTTTATTCTAAAATCACACTTGGAAATACAGTTCCGGTCTTTCGGCCATTAATTTATTAATTTTAGAATTATTGATGCAACTTCCGATTACCGCCAACTCTTATTATAAAATCCTACCGAGCATTAGTCTTCCCGCCCATCGGATATTTATTTATTGAATCAAGCATTGTTCAAATAAATAATAAATATAAATAACTTTCGATATTTTAGGTTTATCCAAATATCTGTACACAATTATTGATAATTACTAGCGTTCCTATTAACTTTTTCTTAATTTTATTCAATACCTGATAATTTCCGTTTCTGTTGTCTATTAGTGTTGTGATTATTCGTTAGTGTTTTGACTCAATGGTGTATAAAAGCTACTGATGTCTGTACTGTTGATCATTAATTAAACAGACTTGTACTGGATCATACTACGTTGTTATTATTTTCCCCGCTTCTGAAGCATGTCTTTATTTTAGTATCCAAGGGTGCGCGGAGCAAAAAGTGACACAGCCTCCTCTCACGAGCGCTGGCGCGAGACTGCCGGCCACCCGCGCCCGCGTCCCGCATAGAGCCCCTCTGAACCTCGTAAGGCGGAAACTCGTACGGACACTCATTTTTATTACTTTTCTTATTAAATATTTCACAAATTTTAAAATAGAACTATGATTCTATAGTTCTTACAGGTACACGTTACTGCGAGTAAGAATATTTTAAAAAGTCTAAGCGCTTTAAGAGAAATATCGATTTAAAAGTTAAAAAACGCCGTGTAGAAATAATTTTTTTTTGACGTAAATATAGGCCGTATAGAAAATTATAAACAATAAATTTGTTGTGCTTGAATCTATGATTATAATATATTTTTTTCAACATTTTTGGGCAAGTCATTCTGGAGGAATAAACTTTGAAAGATGAGCGTTTTTGGCCGCTCGAGGGTATCTATCACCTTAAGCGAGAAAGCGTATTATGCGGGATAGGGAAAATACAACGAACGTATGTACCTACTACATATTCTTTTGTTCTTATTATTTTAAATTATGTACATTCAATACATTATTTAAAATAATCACTTATTTTGGTTTGACAGAAAGATTTTGATGCATTAGCAATTAAAAGATTTTCAACATAACAGAATCTTGTCATGGTGGTAAGTAAGTAAAGAGAGACTAACTGGATCAAAGTGCAGACGCACAGCGAAAGTTAAATTTTGCAGTGCGTCTTCGGATGACGAATCGTATTAAGCGTTAAGAAATGTATGAAAATATGTCTCAAGTTGGTGGGACTGGCGTAAAGTGGCGTATTAAGCGAGAAATCGTATTAAGCGTGGCCGTATTAAACGGGTCATACTGTATTTATTTATTTATTTTATTTACCTACCTCTGTCTAGCGTGCATTATTATTCTGCCAAATGGGAAAATTCAGCCCAGTGGCAAACAAACGGATAGAAAGTTATAGGATCCCATATTATGTGCCTAAGGAAATGAATACCTCAATTTTCCGTTACTGTCAACTATACGTCATCAATCAACCACGAAACTGCTTTAAGAGTATATCATCAATTTAGAAACAAATTCTTTGAATGAATATTTTATCAATTTTATCTCGCACAGCAAAAGTTTTTTTCTGAAGACCTCGAGAGGTGTTTGTGGGACCTTGACACCGTCAAGAAGGCTTTTGCGGGTCGACGTATAAAATACTTATTTAATTCTTATATGTCTGTCTGACATTTCTATAAATAATTATTAAAGATAGAGTATATTCGCAATGTCGATACGGCCAACATAGACGGCTTGTACCGTAGTGTAGTCAGTGAATAAGCATTTCAAATATTTGATAAGTCAATACTTATTTATATTTATCACATTTGTGTGAATTCAATAAACGGTCTATTTTAGTTGACAGTCTGTTTACACTTCCCTGAGTGTAATATATGTATAACGTTATTTTTCCTAATGCGAAACGAATATAGTTTGTTTAGAATAAGCATCAGCTTCATTCTGATAGTTTAACAACATTCAGTGTGTAATTTACGGCGCTGAGCTGACACATTTTTCGAATATATGGATCAATGGATAAGCAATATGCTTCAAAATGGTTCCTATTGATGGTAATAGCACAGTATAAGCGAGGTATTACCTCTTGGATGTAATTATATACAGCTAACGTCGTATATTTGTTTTTACGAAACCCATTTTGGCAGTCATCGAAAATGTCATATTTTAACGCACTACAATTTAGTAAAGTTCGGAGTTGATGATGGAGCCGGGAGACAGCCGAGGGATCTCCTTAACGATTCACATCAGCTGCCTCGTGTTTGTGCTTAATAAATTTATATTGATAAGAACTTACACCTAAATGAGTTGTGATTGTCATTAAAACTCTGATGATGAAGACAAAGGCCAGTTAAGGGAACTCCTCAAAGGTTTACAATAGATACCTTGTGTTTGGACTTAATTTATTTATATTGATGAAAACTTTACACCCATATAGGTTTAAATGAAGGTCTGCAATAGATCTGATGATTAAGACCATAGACAGTCGAGGGAATTCCTCAACAATTTACAACACTGTACTTTAACATAGTACAAACACTACCTACTCGTCATGCTTATGCAAAAATCAATTAAAATCAAGAGACTGAATTTAAGTTTTGTTATTTCATTGCGTTATTTCTAGAAATGCTCATACTTTCATTGTGGTCTTATAAGAATTAAATCAAACGAAATACGTCGTTTGCTTGCTGGCCTTTTCCAAATATGCTGCCGTCAGCGTCCAGTCTGACCGGATATTGTATTAGTAAGATGTTTATTATTTTTCTGCAAAAGGAAGCTTTGTGTAAATAATATTATAGTATATGTATTTGTTTTTATTTAGACGATAGTTTTATTTTTTACAATTTACGTATTTGTTTTATTAAACGAGAATAATAATATAATATCAGTCTTGCCTGAGCCCAAAAAAAACATCAAATCTTTTTTTTTTTACGTAGGTTGCCTGTCTGCAGAAATTTATTTGACCCTGATTACGTTTTCCCTTAAAATAATAAATAATGATAAATTAACCTTTATTATATTATTTTTCCATCCCTTTGACCATCTGACTTAGCTAACTTTCAATCTACAAAACTAACATCCAACCCTGAAGTTACAGTCATAACATATTTAGTTGTAAAGGTCTAATCAATACAAATTAAGTAAGCCCAAATACATGACAGTTGCTTCCGATGTGGATTCCCTTGATTCTCTGTCATCTCCATCATCAGGTCTGGCCCAAATCTTCACGGTTTTATAGTATCATCCGATATAAATACGAGTATCAAGTTTTCACCCGAAGCGTGCCTACAATTTTCGATAATTGGCCTAAATTTCTTAGAATTTCCATTATCGACACTGACGTGGTAACAATGAAATTACATAGGCAGCATGCTCTTTCATATAAAAAAAGAATGGTCAAAATCGGTTCATTAACGATAAAGTTATCAGTGAGCACACATAAATCGCATTGAGAACCACACTTTTGGGAAGTCGGTTAAAAAATAAAATACGCAAAATTTTTATTATGAAGTATCGTCAACATTTGTTTCAGTCTATAATAACCAAAAGTATTTGGGCACCAATAAACAAAAATAAAAGTGCCATGTCTGTTACTTCTGTGGTCTATGAATTTAACTTGTTTTTGTAAGTACTTCGTCCGCCAGACGGCACTAGTAATATTTTGCGAAGTATTGTAGAGGTGGGGCGCGGTGAAGAGGGAGCAAATGCTCGAGGTCATTTGGTGAGGGTACGACCTAAAGACGCGTTTTTGATGGGGTCCCTGAGAAATCGTCCTAAGCGGGTTTTACTGTATATATATACGGACAAATCACACAGATTGAGCTAGCCCCAAAGTAAGTTCGAGACTTGTGTTATGGGATACTAACTCAATGATAGATAAACATATATATGACGGCGCGCTGATTATTAAGACTAATAAGAAAGATCATAACTCGATTTAATCAATAATTATTGTTTTAGTCGACTCGATTCGAGTAAATCTATATCTATACTAATATATAAAGCTGAAGAGTTTGTTTGTATGTTCGCGCTAATCTCGGGAACTACTGGTCCGAATTGAAAAATTCTTTTTGCGTTGGATAGCCCATTAATCCAGGAAGGCTCTAGGCTATATAACATCACGTTGCGACCAATAGGAGCGGAGCATAACTAAACCATGCGAACGAAGTCGCTGGCGGCCGCTAGTTTAAAATATGAGCGGGTAACACTGATAGAGTAGTAGGCGTGATTTGAAGGGGTGGCGACTGGCATACCAATGACAGCTGCCGACGGAAAAGCACGCGCTCTAACCTATTGGCTCTTATTTGTTTTAATCTGAGATTATCATTGTAATCCCTTAATATTAAAGTGATCTGAGTGTCTGTGCAGTAAAAATAATAAGAATCGAACACCACACTATAGTTATTGTTCAACGTTTTCTCGAAATACCGCCCACGATGGATGCTCATGCGGATGAGAAGACAACTCAATTATCAGGGAACTTTGGCCACGCCTTCCTGACGGTTATTACCCCGTCATATAGATAGACATCCAAGACCCAGGCTAATCAGGAAAAGATCGTTTCCCATCATGACCTGGCCGGGGATCGAACCCGGGGCCTCCACGTCGCAGGCAGGCGTGTTGACCGCTACGCCATGGAGGTCGTCGAGGTACTTATGTCTAGAGCAAAAAATTTAATCTCCTATTTAATTTGTTTAAGGGATGAATTATCTAGAATACTGCCTTAATGCTCGGTTATGTTGTACCCTTGTATTTACTTTATTTATTTAATTAAGGTTCAACAACAGTTGCCACAAATATTTTACACATTATAAATACATACAAATTATTGTGTCTTAAATGTCACTGCACAACCAGTTGCAGGTAAAAACCACATATCTTTGTAATTTTACCAATATATGCTTATATTCAGACTAGACTGGATTCGTAATACATAACTAATGCACTAATGACGTCTGACAAATGTCGATATTGAGTCAGCGTCAACCAGGTCGCTGCGTTCGTTTACCAGTTTGCACATACGATGTACAGGTGAATTAGCAGCAGACACTGTATGTGGTACTGTGTTATGGGTTTACGAGGTGGTTTAAGTGGTACTCTGGTTTCATCATAATCAGCCTATAATTAACAACCCACTGTTGGGACACAGGCCTCCTCTCGGTGAGAGGCAGTGGGCCCTCTACGATGCTGGTCCAGTGCAGTGGTAGATCTCACAAGTCTTGGATATATCTTTTTTTTGCTCTACGATATGCTGTTCCCTTCCAAGTTTTGAGAACAGCGGTGATAAAATAATTTACGGAAGGTAAAGCGCCAAAAGGAGTTCGAACCTACGACCTACAACTTTTTTTATTCGCGGCAGATATCACTAGAAGACCGCTAATCTCACCCTTGTATTTCTTTTATTTTAGAAATCTTAATTACTGAGCAAACTGTTTTCTTCAAAAGGGATACTGTCGCATCTGGCGCACAGGCAAGTCAAGGAACACGGACGGGTTTTAGTCAGTAAATGTTTGAAGCACAGGCTTCAGAGAACGGGAGACCTTTTTTTTTTGTTAGGATGGGAAATCATCAAATGACTTCTTCCGCTCTGGGCGGAGCGGAAGGGCGTGTCAGACTTTTACTGACTAAAACCCACCCGTGTTTCTTCACTTGCCTGTGGGACGGCCAGGGCCAACGGTTTCTTGTTTAACCAACCCGAAACCCTGACCCAGGAGGCATCGGTCTTCGTGGTCCCCGTCACGATGTGCTGACATCTCTTTGAGGCGCGCGTGAAACACCACGCGCCGTCGACTCGGGCCTGGTCCTTACCGGACGGCGAGCTGCCCATTGCTCACCGCCCGCAGGCCCGCGCCTACGGTGGCTGGGAGTTTGGTGTCATCTCCCGACCAGGGCGTCTCCTGCGGCGGCTAGTGGTGTGAGGGCGCTGGGATTCCCGTTGCCTCACGCGCTCCGCCTCCTCCTTTGCCAGCATTACTGCTTCGCAGAAGGAGGTGACGGCCTGCCATGCACTCTCGCTCCGGACCATGGCCTGGACCAGGGTCGGACGCGAGAGATCACCGCCGATCGCCGCTACGAGGACACGGCGGTGCTATACCCAAGCCGGGCAGACCTCCACCGTATGCTCCACCGTGTCCTCAGGGCGATCTACACAATGGTGACAGCCTGGCGTTTCCTCCCACCTTATACGGAACAGGAACCTCCCGAAACAACCGTGTCCGGTGAGGACCTGCGCCAGGCGGAAGGTGAGGGCGCCGTGGCGCCTCTCTAGCCACTCCTCAAAGAGGGGACTTACCGCCGCTATTGTGGTGTGCCCAGCACTGGGCTGCGACAATCGCACTCTCCATGTTGCCATGAGATCCCGCCGGAGGTCTGTCCGCCGTACCGCAATATCTCGCGGCAGCGGAGTTATGCCCCGGCGTTTTGCCTCCTCTCGCCACTCCCACATGTGGGCGAGGACTTTGGCCTCCAGATCCCATGGCGGCAATCCGGCAAGAAGGCTCGCCGCCTCAACGGAGACCGTACGGTATCCCCGGATCAGCCGAACGGCCATGACCCTCTGGGACGCGGTCAGGCACCGGGCTGGTTGCTTCCTTAGCGACCGCGCCCACACCGGTGCCCCGTAAAGGGCCATGGACCGCACGGCCCCCGCATAGAGCCTCCGGCAGGAGGCGTTTGGTCCCCCTAGATTGGGGAGGAGCCGCCTTAGGGCAGCCCCGGCCCGTTCCAGTCTGGGTGCCAAACGTCGGAAGTGCTCCTCGAAATTCCACCGGCTGTCGAGGACGAGTCCCAGGTACTTCATCGTCGACCCGATGCCGATGTAGGGCGGGAGACCTCAATTGCTGATTTCCCATCCTCAAAACAAAAAAAAAAGAAGTAACATAAAGTACTCTGATATTGGCGCCGATTCTGTAGTTCACAAACTAAAGTAATTTTAAGTTATGTGTATCTCTTTCTTTCTATTTCGTTAAGAAAAGGATAGAAGATAAAATGTCAGTTTGGATCTGTCAAAGTAGTGCGCTCCTGACGTAAACTGGCGTATTTTTAGTCGCCATGTTTATAATCGTGTCTAAACTGTCTATGGAGTATCTTAATTTGACAGGATTAAATTAAAATATTATCTTCTATCTTTTTATTAACGAAATGGAAAGAAAAATATGCACTTAACTTAAAATTTGTTTAGTATGTGAACAACAGAATCGGCGCTAATTTCTCTCTATTTATTATCTCTTGACTTCTATGAAAAATTACATTATCGAATCATATTGACGACACGTTTGGTGCAGTGGCTGAGCGATCGACTACTGAGCCACGTGTTGCGGGTTCGATTCCCGTGCGGAACTAATATTTGTATGGCCTACAGGTCCATTCCTGGTCTGGCTGTTTGTGTACGTGTTTGTAAATGCTTCCACGATACTAGAGTAATTCCTGGTGTGGGAAAAAGTTTTTTTTTTTAAAGAAAATAATGTCATTTTAATCGACTTGTTGCTAGCGGTATTTGTTAAAAGACCTTAACAAAGTCCCACTGCATCTATTTAACGTTTATTTTTGTTCGCCTCATTGCTTCTTCATCTTGCTTATTCTATTGGCTATGTCTTGTATTGGCTACTTAATTAAAGGTAAACAAAAATAACGCGTGATTTATTTAACCGACTAAAACTATAATATCAGTCACTTCAGTTATCATTACACGTCACAGCCGTACTCCTCAATTCGGCAACGTTATAGACAATTCGATTTGTTACGTTGCTAAGTAAAAAGTACAACGAAGCATGACAGTTATTGCATAGTAATAGCATATTATAATAGCAGTCATATAATGTTTATTCGGTTAACTTCATCACGCGGTGTTTTGTTTTTTCTTCTTCTTCAGCCTATAGATGTCCACTGCTGGATAAAGGGCTCCCCCAAGAATTTCCACGATGACCTGTTTAGTGCTGCCCGCATCCATCGGTTTCCCGCGACCTTCACCAGGTCATCGGTCCACCTTGTTGGGGGCCTGCCTGCGCTGCGTCTTCCGGGACGTGGCCGCCACTCCAGAACCTTACTGCCCTATCGGCCAACGGTTCTACGAGCAATGTCCCACTGCCACTTAATTTTAGCGACTCGAAGAGCTATGTCGGTGATTTTGGTTCTTCTACGGATCTCCTCATTTCTGATTCGATCACGCAGAGAAACTCCGAGCATAGCTCTTTCCGTGTTTTGTTTACTTTATATTATGGGTTAAAATATTAAATTGCCTCTTTTTTGCAATAGGTTCTTTTAATTGGCATAGAATCTTCATGGTTTAAAGTTTTCGAATGAAACTTTTTTCACATGGTTTCTAAGATGTGCTTTTTTTTTAAAAAAAAAAAAAAAATGTGAATAATTTGAATATGGACTTACAATTGTTTTTGTTATTCACTGCGAAAAATGTTCATTGTGACGCTTACTGAGAGAGTTTTGGCGGGAATGTCAAGATGAGTGTCACGCTCATTTTTCATTGGACTTTTAAAATTATTTATAGTGTCGTTTACTAAATAAAAGCGCGTGATTTATGTAGTAAAAAGTGCATTCAGTGAATAATTCATTAAGAACAGTGAAATATCGCAGCATAGTGGCCACGTCAAGACTTTTTCCCAAACCTCACTCGTAAGACGGGTCACGCGGCCGTCTTTTTCGCCATGAATACCTAATAATTCATAATTACGTGACATTGGCTAAATGCACAAACCGTGCGAAGCCAAAAAATAAAGAAAGAAAGAAAGACGCTTACTGAGAAAATTCGAGTGATTTCTGAATACGAGTTCCGACGCAGAAGTAACCTGGCGGTAACAGCCCGCAATATCAATGCGCAACGTTTGGAGAGGGGTCTACTAATGAACGCACCGTGAGATTTTGGTTTAAACACTTTCGTGATGGAAACTCGACTTGAAGAACGAGCTACGAGGAAGACCTTCCACAAAGGTGAATAACGATGAATTAAAAGAGATGGTGGAAGCCGAACGTAGTCAATCTACCTAGAAATTAGCGGCATGGTTTAATGTTATCTTGCCCACAATATTGACTCATTTGCGTAAAATCAATAATATAAAGTAAAAAAATAGGTGCCTCGTGATTTGATTGATCTGCAAAAAAAAGCGTATTGGAACTTCTGTTGCCTTGTTAAATCAGTACAGAAATGAAGGAATATTGGATCGAATTGTGACCTGTGATGAAAAGTGGATTCTTTATCATCATCATCTCAGCCACATGAAGTCCACATGAAGACACAGGCCCCCCCAAGGATTTCCAAAAACAAACGGTTAGACGCGGCCTTCATCCAGGGCTTCCCTGCAATTTTGGTCAGGTCATCCGACCACCTATTCGGTGGGTATCCGACGTTGCGCTTGCCCATACCTGGTCACTATTCAAGAGCCTTTCTGCCCCTCGGCCATCGGCTCTACGAGCTATGTGCCCCGCCCACTGCCACTTGAGCAAATCCCAAAGAGCTGTTGGGGGC
Organism: Sesamia nonagrioides; assembly: GCA_017933935.1. Taxonomy (NCBI): domain Eukaryota; kingdom Metazoa; phylum Arthropoda; class Insecta; order Lepidoptera; family Noctuidae; genus Sesamia; species Sesamia nonagrioides. Next base: position 1,388,592 of record JADWQK010002049.1, on the reverse strand, counting down.
TGGACATCATTCGCGCCGGGAAGGATATCTTTAGACCATTCGGGTAACACCATAGGTTTTGGTCGGACTTCGGGCTCCCCACGAATTATTCGGTATCAGACCGCATAATAAACAAAGTTGGTTGACACAAAATTATCAAACTATATCCCCAGACTCAGTAGTCTGGGGACATAGTTCGATAATTTTGTGTGCATAAAGTTTTTATCGGACTATGACTATGTCTCAATATGTCGAATTATATAAAATTTAAGATAGCTTATAAAGAAGTGACACAGTTACATGAGAAAATGTAAAACGTCAAAAAAATTTGTGGTCTTCCAAAATGTTATCATAAGGATCATTTCAGATTTTTATACAAACAAACCATTATAAGGATCTCCTTGTGTTTTATTTTTATCGAACACATATTTTATTGATGTGTATTTATCAGTAGCATGCCAGGGGTTAACGATGTTTTTGCAACCAGTTGAGTAGGATCCATATACAACGTGTAACATAAAGGGTATATACATAACAAAGGCATGGCATCTTTACATGATATCAAACGATATTAGAAGGGTTTTTTAATCCTATCTCTTTATGTTAGGAAGTTATGAGGAAAAACACCGCCTGTCATAGGCTACTATCATACTAGTCACACAGAGATACTGAAGACATTAATGTGACGGGTAACGAGTAGTTATTTACGTATGTAGTGTGCTGCCACGTTTGTTATGATTTGATTTTAAGAAACACACGAAACCGAAAATTTGGTACCAATTTTTTGAGTATTTTATTTTGAGTTGAAACCCTTCCGATATCGTTTGATATCATCTAAAGATGCCATGCCCTTGGTATGTATATACCCTTTTTGTTACACGTTGTATAAACAAAGACATTCCAAATATCCTTCAGTTAATGAGTAATCGTCAGCTGCAGTGTCTATCCTTTATTAACCATGTGGAACATAACAAGTCTATTTGCTCTTTTAATCGTCGCTCAGGCCACGGAATTACAAGATTTCTACGGGGACTGGATTGATGTCGCTTTATATCCAAAATCGTCGTCCAAAAACGTTCCTGTGTGCATTCTCTTCAATTTCGCTAAAAGCACAGACAATGTGCAATGCACCTATGATGATGGAAGAAACTCAACTTTACTTAAAGTCTCTATGACGAGCGATAATGGAGATTTGTTACTGGGTTATCAGTTGGCATTAAGGGTGGTAGATACGTCCGCGGAAGTCATGCAGGCATTGAACATCGGCTTCAAATGTAGTGACAACGTAGTTGATGAAATAGAACGTGCTGTCGCAAGGTTGGTGGACAAAAACTACTTCATTTTTTATCGTAATCTTTCAGAAATTTCTCGCAGTCCAGTAGAACAGAATTCAGCAACGCTTTTTGGAAGAAATGTAGTGTCTGCAGATAAATTATATAATGTTACTATGGGTATTGAGGAACTTAGGAACAGAGAAGGAGCCGTGATGTGTAGTACTGAAAATTATGGTGGATTCAAGAATCCCGTAAAGTGGGGCTAATTAGGAATGATTGGAGCACATTTTTTCTTAAATGTATGTTTACGAAAATAAAGCTACTACATACGTACGTTTGAATATTTTATTTTTGGTACTTTTATAAATTTCTCATAATTATCTGTTTTTAATATACGGCTCCTGTTATTAGATCTAGGGATATATTTTTGAAATTTCCGTTCTGATTATCGCAATTATGGGGCTTATTGGTATCTAAATACGTTGCACTGTTTTTTTTATATATTTGTGAACTATATTTAGAAGGAATATCTAAACGATATCTGAAAATGACCTTAAGAAAAAGAAGAGAGCACATAGAAGATCTGAAAAGCGCAGGAAATTTACTATTTTGTAGACTACTTTACTTCATACATACATATCTCTCTAGATTTTTAGTTCTCGACAAAAGTTTTACTACCTCGAAAGACACCAAAATTTCAAATTTTGTTAAAAAATAAAATTCGTTAGGTTTGCCACTGATATTCTTAAAAAAAATCTGTGTAATTGACGTTGAATGGAAGATGTCTTGCTAGGTGATGTAATATACTTTCTACTACCAATAGATAAAAAGATATAATTGATAAAAAAAATTATTTCGCCAGTTTCAAATAACCCCGTGATTACCAAATAACCCCATTTTATGGTACTGAAAATTAAGTTCGTAAATTTAATTTTTGAAATCATCCATACAAATATATAAATGCGAAAGTAACTCTGTCTGTCTGTCTGTCGGTCTGTCTGTCTGTCTGTCTGTTACGCTTTCCCGCTTAAACCTCTCAACCGATTTTGATGAAATTTGACACAGACAATCCTTAGACCCTGAGAAAGGACATAGGCTACATTTTATTACGGAAAAATTTGATATTCCCGAGGGAAATCTAAAAAGCGCGACATAACCGTTCTCCACGCGGGCGAAGCCGCGGGCGGAAAGCTAGTAAAATATAAATTATTAGCTAGTACGTGACTGGATAATGTCTTCAATGAATGCCACATTAGTATCGTTCTATTCTACTAATACTGTAAAAGTGACAGTTTGTGTGGTGGACGAATGTCTGTTAATCTTTCACTATTCTATAGCGTAAGTTTATCGTTTCTGAAGAAGCATATAAGTACTATGAATGCGATAAAATAAATTTTGATGAAAAACTAATATTTTGTGTATTATATAAAAACATTCTTTGTCGGTATGATGATAAAAATACTTTTGATTAAGATTTGAGTGCCCCAGCCCTTGATTTTAGTATTTCACTAGCTGCGCCTCGTGGTTTCACCCGCGTAGGTTTCGATATGTTTATTTTTTTCATATGCTCCGCTCCTATTGATCGCAGCATGATGTTACATAGTCTAAAGCCTTCCTGTATTAATAGACTATCTAACGCAAAAATAATTTTTCTAATCGGACCAGTAGTTCCTGAGATTAGCGCGTTCAAACAAACAAATTCTTCAGCTTTATGTCAGTCGCTGGGTCATTTCTATTTAAAGTTTTAATTGTGAAAGTAGTGTTATCAGTTAATAGTTTACATTATGATTCTTGACAAAAGTCATTTATATAATATACTAGCGACCCGCTCTGGCTTCGCACGTGGACAAATCATATAGGTACTAAGGTTTCCTCAAGGACCGGTGGCCCTTCATTAAAAATAATGTCTACTGTGCTGCCCATAAGCCAATATCTGACTCTGCAAGATACATCGACCTTAATGTCCATGGATAGCCAGTTCCACCACCTTGAAACAGAATGAAAGCCTACCGGGGTAGCAAGTTTGTTTGAAATAATGATCCCCCGCTCAGGCCCACTCACTCCGCAGTATACGCGCGAGCGGCACGCGGATTTTTTGAATAAATCGTGATATCTCCTGAATGAAACAACCAATTCCAATAATTCAAAAGGAGATCTACTGCTACTAAAATTATCTTTGATAATTTTATTTTTTCTTTCGTAATTTATTTGCATAAGGATTAATAATAGGGAACAAATAGTGGGCTCTAATTTTGACTGGCATTTTAATTAACTTTTCAAACATAAAAAAGTAGTCATAATGAAGAAACTATAGTAGGTAGACATATGGTGTCGCAAACTTTTTTGTAGGCATTTTTAGGTTCTACAATACTGTAGTACATTATTTTGATCTATCTCATAAGGTTCAACCAGCGTTTGCAATACAAGCCCAAAAAATGGGTTTATTTTGCGTCATGTGTAAGAAACCTCAAAAATTATCAGTGTTCCTCTTATACATTGTGCATGTTATATTCATAAAGCCTTCCTCTTGAATTACTCTATACATAAAAAAAACTTTATCAAAATCCGTTGCGAAGTTTAAAAGATTTAATCATAAAAAGTGACATAGGGAAAGTCAAAGTGACTTTGTTTTATAACATGTAGTGATTAATGGAGACCTAGGAAACAATTATGACTCATAAGATGACTATGAATTAACTCTCAATTCTGAACTCTATGTTTTAATGTGTTATTCATAATTAAATTCTTGATACTGCTGTTCTTAGCTGGACGTATAAAACTTTTTTTTCCATTTTGCAAAGTAGACGATGTATGATAAAATTAAAGTCTTTGCTATCTATATACAATATGTTAAGAAAACCCTGTCCGACCCGTAAGGATAATAAAGGTTAGGTAAACACATGACCAAATAACATATGAAATTTTACATAATCATCATAGTAACAATACTAGTGAATTTTGAAATAATCTTATTTTCCCGCGAATTAATTCCAACTTCCCCAAAATTTGGTAATTTTTAAAAAGTGACAACATTATTTTTGACGGTACTGCCGTCCTTTAACTAGAATGCCGTTAAGTGACATTTGGCATTTTCACTTTTTCTGAGGCCATTTATATCAGAAAAAAAAGTTCTATCGATACATCTATTTACAGTTTCGATAGCTCTTGTGGTTTTCGAGATATGAAAAAAAGAAATGCCGTTAAAAGCACAACTCTTATAGTAAACCTAAGCTAAAATGTTGTTAAGTGACATTGCCAAGCAAAAATGCGGGTAAAGCTACATAGCCACAGATTTGAACAAATAATTTGCGATTTGTTACCTAGCTAAATTGCCGTTAAATTATTTTCCTATCCTATAGGGCAGTAAAAGTACTTTAGCGGCTTTTTAACTAGGCATTTTTATTTTTGATGTAAACAAATCCATAACAATAAAGCCACTGTATAAGAATCCTATGCATAAATGCCGCAAAACACCCTTTGCTGCATTTAAGAGTTTTATATAAATATATTAATTTGGTAGTTTACAATTAGAATTCGTATACAGCGGCAGTTATTTATAATCCAGCAAAATATTTTAAACATTTTTCAAGACTAAATTGCGGCTATCCAACATAACTAATCTAAAATGCCGCTAAGTATTCTCGCGACCGTACAAGTTTTGGGTAATCCTGATCCACGTTGATCACACGGCGGATGCGCGGGAGCGACGCGGGGACCGGTGCGGGCGGGGTGATTAGTGCGGTGCAAGGGTTCGAACGGGACGGACGCGTGACGTTCCGCACTCGCGGATTCCCGCCAATTTCGTTACCATGGCTAACATCAATACCAGGTATGAACCTACTTTCATCAAAAGCGCGCTTTTTTGTTTTTAGCCAATTATGATCTTTAAATCTACTGGGAGAAATAAGCTCTTATGTTATAATATAACATAAGAGTTTATTTCTCCCAGTAGATTAATCGACCAAGAAAAGAGGATACATACATATTATGTGTCCTCTCTTCTTGGTAGATTATTTGTTGTAATAAAAATAGTGTAACTAAAACATTACTTTTAATGTTATATTACTAACTACTACTAACTGTGCTTCTATATTTCCAATGTTCGCAACCGTTGTATTCAAAATGGCTTCTGTGTGTGTTCAAAACATAGTCATGATATTTATCACTTAATAACTTTGTTACAGACCCGGTAGGTCCGCTATAACACAAAGAACCCAAAATATTCTTAATATGGTCATACAAAAGGATACAAAAGAAAAAGTCGTTGACCCCAGTGATCCCAATTATTTTGTCAATATCAGGCCTTATTCTATGACATCCAGCGTTTTTGACACATTTTGTGACACGCAAATATCAAATAACTCGCACTATTTGCCTGATTTAATTAAATTCGAAAGTTTGAATAAATCATTTGTCACAAAAAAAAGTGTCAATACGGAATTAGAAACCAATTCAATCGACCTGACTTGCAAGGAAGTTATGCCTATTGAAGAATCACCAGAATCCACAAATTTCGATAGTAACAACAAAAGTAATTATCTAACAAACTACCCCATACAAGATACCACAATATGCGATTATGATTCAGATGACTCAGTCCGCGACAAAGACTACAACCCATCTGAGTGTGACGTCACGTCAAGTGACGACTCTGTTGGTGGAATCAAACAAAAGAAGTTACGAAAGACACAAAAAAATAATAATACTAATTTGACTCCAGGAAGTTCTCCTCCAACTTATAAAACCTTTCCGGAAATTGCAAATAAAAAAATCTTACATAAATTGCGAAGGAGTTCATTTGATATTAGGCAAACTGTGCCTCCTAGGAAAGTTGCAAGTTGCAAACGAAGGAACACGATTGATGTTGGAGTTTTTCAAATATTAACCACAGATAATACATTACACAACTTGGAACAAGAACCATCTTCGCAAAGAAAACGTAAAAAATATAATACATCTGCACTTCAAAGAAAAATAGATGCACAAAACAAAAAATGTTTAGAACACTTGGTCCAACCGGGGTGTAATGAAAAATGTTTAAAAAAATGTAACACTCAAGTATCAAAAGAAGATCGAGAACTAATCAACCGGAACTACTGGAAAATGAATTTCGTAGATCAACATTTGTTTGTGAACACGCATACTGCAGTAGCACGACCTAAAAGAAAAATCACAACGGAACCAAAAAGAATGCCAAGAAGGACATTCTTTTTAAAAAAAATAGATGGCACGAAAGTAGAAGTCTGTAAAATATTTTTCTTGACCACTTTAGGCTACGTTAAAACAAATGACCGGATCCTTCAAGATAAAAGAATAGACACCACGTGTGATAAAAGAGGGAAACATAAAAAAACTCCTTCATTTAATAGAGATATGTTAAAACAACATGTAGAATCATTTAATCCAATGGAACCTCACTACAGGCGAGAACATGCTCCATTGCGACGCTACCTGCCAAGCGATTTAAATGTTGTTCACATGCATAAAGATTTCCTTCAAAAACATCCCGATCAAAAAATCAGCTACGAATTATATAGAAATAATTTAAAAGCTATGAATATATCTTTTGCTCGCCTCGGCAATGAAGAATGTGAAGTGTGCGAAGCTTACGACTTACATAAAAAAGGAACTTCTCACGATCAAACTGATGGTTGCGCTGTGTGTATGGACTGGATTAAGCATCACGAGAAATACTTAAAAGCGAGGCAGCTCTACGAAAATCACAAAAAAATGCCACAAGATCATACTGCGATCTATTTCAGCGCTGATTTAGAGAAAGTGATCATGTTACCAAGATTGGAGTCTTTCAAAGCTGCTATATTTTGCCAGCGTCTTGTAGCTTATAATCATACCTTCGCACCTCTGGGTAAAATAACATCCAAATCTAAGCCGTTAACAGTCTTATGGCATGACGCTCAAGCGGGACGGAGGCAAGAAGATATCATGACAGGATTTTATTATTTTCTTCTTCGAAACCGAGATATAACAAACATACATATCTGGCTGGACAACTGCACCGCACAGAATAAAAATTGGTTACTATATTCAATGCTAGTGCACATGGTAAATGGTAGTGACATTAGTGCAGAACAAATTATTCTGCACTATTTAGAGCCTGGCCATACGTTTATGAGCGCCGACCAAGTGCATCGCCAAGTAGAACTCGCCATGAAAAAGAAAGGGAAACTCTACGACTTTACCGATTTTGAAGAAGCAGTGGCATCTATAAATAATGGAAAAGTTAACGTAAAATCTTTGGTCGCAGAAAACTTTTTAAATGTACCAAATTATGTATCAGACAGAAGAATACAGAATTCCAATCCGAGAGCATATTTGAAAAACATGACACAGGTGTGTTTTAGTAGGAATAATTATGATCTCATGTACAAAAACGATTTTGAAGACGAATACACACTATTGAGATTCATGAATGACAAATATATAAAAAATCCAAAAGTGTTCAAGTTAGAATTTCGTACTAATCCAAAAGGTATAGATGTAGAGAGAAAAGCTGGCATTCTAGAAAAATTATCCAACATAATACCACCACATAAATTGGTATTTTGGAACAATTTGCCAACGACTCAATCTAATGTTGAGGCAAGCACAAGTGGTGCTAAGAATTATAAAAAAAGTCAATAAAAAAGTACTGAGTAAATCTAAGTAACTGAAGACTGTTTAATTTTGATAATAATATTTTATCCCTAGACAATAAGTAAAAGTTCCTATAATGTTTTCTTTTAAATATTTTTGTAATAACTAGTGTAATTTAATTACTCTAGAATATTATAAGCATCTGCCATCTAATATGATAAGTGTTAAGTTGGTAAGATTTTTTGAAATAATATTGATCTCATTTTGATTTAATAAATAAACGAAGATTTTAAATATAATGCTTGTTTTATTTTTATATTTTACTTCATTTGATTCTCTATTAATTTATAAAACGTAATGCATATCTAAAATGCCGTTATCATTAAATGTTTTGTACTTAGCGACAATAAAGCAATGTAATAAATAAAAAAATTCGTACGGCAAAACAAGACATGAAGTTATTATTGAATTTTACTTATCTTGTTTCCCGTTAAGTGACTTAGCGGCAATATAGCATAGTTCGATTCTACTTTTTTTAAGCAATAATGCTAACCTATATTGACTTTTAGTGTTTTAACGGCTATTAAGGTAAGTTTTATTACAACATTTTTAAGTGTGGTACATAACTACATTGTTAGATCATAACCATTAGCAAAAATGCCGTTAAGGTATGCATTACGGCATTATAGTCAGGATTTTAAGGCTAAATATTTTATAAATTACTTTAATAAAATGATAAATATTTATTTTCTCTAATTTACTAAAACGTTTTTGACTGATAGCTACACTGACTAAAATAGCCTTCAAGACAATTTTTTTGGTATTTAAAAGTTTCGCAAGTAACTTCTCGTTAGGAAGTAGCATCAATTTTAAATTATTTTACCGTTTTTCGCGCGTATCTCGAAATTTGGTTTTGATACTTAACGGCACTCTAGTTAAAGGACGGCAGGGTATAATTCTGAGCGAATAGCGATGCGACCGCGTGCCGCGTGCCCTGCCCCTCTTCGCCCGCACCTGTATTGCCTACCGCACATGTTTTAAGTTACCTCTTTTTGAGGAACAATATTTATTTTTTTAGGGGGATTTTTTTTTAAGTTTAGTCCGGCTTTGTAGGCATTAGTAGAATCAGTTATCGATACCTAACAATACCTTCACGGATCGGACAGGGTTTTCTTTACATATTGTATATCTAAAAATACTGGTAATTCGGACATTTTGTTATTAAGAGCTTCAGATAATTCTGTTTTGTCCAAATTTATTTTGGTAAAACTTCTAATTCAAATCGTCGACCTTATTGTAATTCTGCTTTAAATTATTGCATTTAATAATCAGGTAGTTGAAGGGTTACCAAAATTTGGCAAAATAAAAAACCATACTGAGGTGGCGTGCCTTACGCCACCTCAGGGGCCCTAGCCAATGTAACATCGCTTCGTAGCGAAGCGAAATCGAATACCAAACCAACCAATGGCGGGAACGATTGACCACGTGATTTATCGCGTCGCGTGGTCAATCGTTCCCGCCATTGGTTGGTTTGGTATTCGATTTCGCTTCGTTACGAAGCGATTTTACATTGGCTACAGGCCCAGTATGTTTAACGAAAATAAATTTTCGAATGAAATATGTCTCGAATGTTTATTAAACTAATTTTAAGTTATGTGCATCTTTTTCTTTCCATTTCGTTAAGAAAAGGATAGAAGATATCATTTTAATTTAATCCTGTCAAATTAAGATACTCCATAAACAGTTTAGATGCGATTATAAACATGGCGACTAAAAATACACAGACATTTTATCTTCTGCCCTTCTCTTGAAATAGAAAGATGTAAACGGGACCAGGACTTGGGTTAAATAAAACTAGGAGAACGCGGAACTTTTAAAAATGATGTACTCACTAGCGAGTCTAATACACATGTGAAGAAAAAATGACAGGTCAATTATACTTATAACTACTTAAAACTATAAAAAGACGTATCGATGCTCGCTGCTCCAACAAGTCCATCAGGCGCTCCAACATGCCCCCGGATGTTGAAAGATTATTTGGAATGTCTGTGTTTATATACGGAACCTACTCAACTGGTTGCAAAAGCATCGTTAACCTCTGGCACGCTACTGATAAATATATATCAATAAAATGTAAGTTGGGTAAAAATAAAACACAAGGAGATCCTTGTAATGGTTTACAAGGATTTCCTTGTGTTTTATTTAAAAAAAAAAAGATTTTACGCCACCAGCCCAACATGGTACATAAGGATTAAGTGCACATAATTTTCACGGTGTTAGGTTTATATTGGATAATTTCGTCACCCAACACTCGTACAGGTTGAATTTAACTTTAATTATACATAAGTAACCAAAGATTAGTGCTATACCTAACTTGTATTATTTTATATAAATTATGTTCTTTGAGTACCTTTCATTTTGCATTCTGAATTGTTTAGTTATTTTTGTATGCTACGCGTACAATTAGCGACAAATCTTATCATATAATACTTTAGATAAGTATAGTAGTAATTAGCACTACATTCATAATTTGGATTGTTGCATTAGAGCGATAACTTTTTCTTTTACATATTATAAACCAGCGCTTGACCGCAATCCTGCCTGATGGTAAGCAAGATAACTATTAATATTACTACGATAACTATTCAGTTAGGCAAGCGTTCCTCTTTAATCACTCTATCCACAAAAAACACATCAAAATCCTTAGCGTAGTTTTAAATATTTAATCATACAAAGGAACATAGGGAAAGAGAAAGTGACTGTGTTTTAAAATATGTGGTGATGTAATCTGATATTCACCTACGTAGGTCCCTATAACTGACTCTCGGGGCATATTTCGATAATTTCGTGTGCATAGAATATAAGATAGCATAGCAGGAAGCGACACAGTTACATGAGAAAATGTGAAACGTCAAAAAAAGTCTGGGTCTTTCAAAATGTTATCATAAGGCACCATTTTAGATTTTTATGTAAACAGACCATTACAAGGATCTCCTTGTGTTTTATTTTTACCCAACTTACATTTTATTGATATATATTTATCAGTAGCGTGCCAGAGGTTAACGATGTTTTTGCAACCAGTTGAGTAGGTTCCGTATATAAACACAGACTTTCCAAATATCCTTCAGTTCAAAAGTAGTCGTCAGCTGCAGTGTCTATACTTTAGTAAACATGTGGAAGATAAAACGTCTATTTGCCCTTTTAATTGTCGCTCAGGCCACGGAATTACAAGATTTCTATGGAGACTGGTTTTTGGTCGTTTTTTATGCAAATTCTGTCTACAGCCCTCTGTGCATTCGCTACAATTTAGCTAAAAGCACAGACGATGTGCAATGTACCTATGATGATGGAAGAAACTCAACTTTACTTCAAGTCTCTATGAAAAGTGGTAATGGAGATTTCATACTCAGTCGTCAGATGGCAATGAGGGTGGTAGATACGCCTGCGGAAGCCATGCAGGCTTTGAATATCGGCCTCAAATGTGGTGACAACGTAGTTGATGAGAGTCGTCGTGCTGTTGCAAGGTTGGTGAATAAAAACTACTTCATTTCGTATAGTAATCTTCCGGAAAATTTTCGCACTACAGTAGAACAGAATTTAGTAGTGCTTTTTGGAAGACATGCAGAATCTGCAGAGAAATTACATAATGTTACTATGGGTATTGAAGAACTTAGGAACAGAGAAGGAGCCCGGATGTGTACTACTGAAAGTTATCATGAATTCAAGAAAACTGAAAATTGAGTTCGTTCTTTTAATTTTTTTAATCATAAAATATAAATTGTTGCTACGTGGCTGGATAATTAATGTCTTTCTACTGATACCGTAAATGTGACAGTTTGAGTGGTGGACGGATATCTGTAAATCTTTCACTATTCTTTGGCATTAGTATATATTTTCTGAAGAAGAATAAACTTTGAATGCAATAAATAAATTTTGATCAACAACTAATATTTTGTGTATTATTAATCTTTCATTGTATCTTATTGATAGAGTAATTATTAAGCATTTACAATACAATGTTTTTTTAAATGTAACTCCACTCTAGTACTCTCTCTTGTATCGTGGTGCGTTTACAAACTTATAAACTCACATAATGTACACAAATAGCCAAACCCGGATGTATCTGTAGGTCATACAAATATTAGTTCCGTGCGGGATTCGAACCCGCGACCCGCAGCGCAAGAGTCAATAGCCTAATCACCGTATTGTGGAAGTCAGATAACCAGTCGTTTGATCTAAAATAGTGGTGTTCAGCTGCATCCGGTTAAACTGAAGTCTGACCTTCACTCATTTGGAAAAAAGCTGGGCTATGATGACGATTTTGTTTTGAGAGTCTTTCTTAAATTATAGATACATAGAAATGCCCTAGAATGCGAAGTTGCAGTATGTAGCTATAATGAAGCATGCTGTACTGTGTGTCCAAAATGTGTTTTTAACGTTTACACACACATTTTTAGACTCCAGCCATTGATTTTAGTATTTAATTGGCGTCAGTCACTGAGTCATTTCTATTTTAAAATTTTGTTGTGTAAGTAGTGTCATTAGTAAACAGTTTACGTTATAAAGTCATTTATACAATAAACTAGCTGTGCCCCGCGGTTTCACCCGCGTAACCTTCTAGCCGAATGAGCTCAGTTGATATAAAATAAGCGCCTGTTAAAATAATGGGAGCAATATGTAGTACATCCGCGTTTGCTCCCGTTTCCGCAACATTTTTTGTTCCTGCTCTGCTCCTATTGGTCATAGCGGGATGTTTTATAGCCCACAGATAGTCTAGAGCCCAGGCTCTAGACTATCTGTGTACCAAATTTCATTACAATCGACTCATTAGTTTTGGCGTGAAAGCCGGACTGACAGACAGACAGACAGAGATACTTTCGCATTTATAATATTAGTGTGGATTACTGGAGACTTAGAAAAAAATTATGACTCATAAAATGGCCATGAATTAACTCTCAACTCTGAACTGTATGGTTTTAATGTGTTATTGATAATTATTCTTGATACTGCTGTTCTTAGCTGGCGACTCGATAGTTAACTTTTAGGCCGTATAAGTTGTATTTTTCCATTTTGCAAAGTAGGCGATGTATGATAAAATTATATTCTTTGCTCATATCTAAAAGTACTGATAATACGGACTTTTTGTTATTGAGACTTTGAGAACTTTAGGTAATTTTGTTTTGTCCAAATATACACACATCAAAAGTGTCTAGGGATCAACATATATTTTTGCAATAACTTTTCTCCTGATTGATATTAATTAAAATTTTCTTTAAGGATTCATCAAATAAAGTGTTTTCGTTTGTCACAGTAACGATAAACCAAGTCACCTTTGCATTAATAAAGAAATTTGCCATTTTCCTAATAAAGGGATATTTGACATTTGAACCACTAACACAAAAGTTCGAAAAAAAGACTGAAATAACAGTTTTCTCTAAAATTTTATTGGGTAACTTAAACAATTAATAATCCGTGTTTCTACCGCGAACACTAACAACACAAGAACATCGGTTTGGCATACTCAAAATGAGTTCATCCAAATCACGCTGTGGAATGGCCGCCCATGTTCGTTGCAACAACAAAAAAAGGTCTTCTTGCGACTGGATACCCTCCATATTCGGCAGAGCTCTTCTCTGTAGCATATCCCATGCATGCTCAATCGGGTTCAAGTCTGGCGACTGAGCAGGCCAGGGCAGGACATTGATGTTAGCTGCGGCGAGAGTCTGTCTTACAACTCTTGCGGTGTGCGGTCGTGCATTATCATGCATTAACTGAAATAAGGGACCGATTTGCACTTGTAGAGGAACGATGACGTCTGATACAATCGTTTCAGCATAAATTTGAGCGTTGAGGTTGCCTCTGATCCAAATCAACTCAGTTCTTCCGCCGATCCAAATACCCGCCCATACCATGATGGTTCCACCACTATAAGGATGGACTTCCTGGCAGGATTTTAATCGCTGTTGGCGTCCAGGGGTTCTCCAGTGTCGTATACGTCTTGTATCCGGTCTCATACCAAAACGAGACTCATCAGAAAAGCACACGAAACGCCATTGTTCTTCTGCCCAATTTCTGTGTTCAAGAGCCCATTGATATCGAATCCTACGATTGTGCATTGATAGTGCTTGATCCCTAGACACTTTTGATGTGTGTATTTTGGTAAAACTTCTAAATCAAATTGTCGTCGACCCTACTATCATTCTATTTTAAATTATTGTAATCAATAATTTGATAGTTGAAGGGTTACCAGAACTTAACAAAAAAAAAAAAAACTGAGGTAGCGCAAGACTAAACGTAAATAAATGAATTTAAATAGTTAAATGTATCCTTTTCCGACATCCACAGTCAGAACTGTGACTAAATTTGGGTTCCTTTGTATTTTTCGACATATTAATGGGTGGACCTTTTCGACCACATTAATGTTTCTATAACTAACATTTTTAAAAGTAGGGTAACACTAAATTATAGTACATCGAATGTCATCGGCTGTCGTATATTTGTTTTGTAAATTGATATCTATCGCAATTATTATTGATTTTTAAATCTACATGGATGAAACATCGAAGAAACGTATTAAAAATGAGTAAAACAAATAAAAGTGCAGCTCGGGAAATAATTTTAAAAGTACATAGCTGGACAAATTTTATCAAATTTGGATGATGTTTATGGTCGAACGGCTGTTATGACAGGGACATACCTGTCATACTGTTTGTTTTTATATACTAGAAGTTTCAAATTTACTGAGTAAACGATTTTAAGTCTAAAATGACGATTGTTTACATTGCGCATTTATAGGTTAAATTGCAAATATACATAGACCTTATTGTAGTGCGCCAAGCACAGTTTTGATACTTGAGGTGATTTAATTTACCGCTGATTTTAAAAATGAATGATATCATGTTCGGAATTAAAATTAGTGCTATCCATCTTCTGATAGAAATTATATATTATTATTTTTAATCTTTCAGGAAAATGTGAAAGTAAACCCTTTATTTATTTATCCATTTATTTCAGGCATCAAGGCCTATACTACATTAACATACAAACTTAAAATACCTTAAATACATATAACATTATTACATAAACCTAATGTACACGAAGTTTCGGCGTCGTGTTTCGCTGACTGGTGTCACGTAGCTGGCTACGAAACCGTCGGCACACAACACCTTTTGTCCAGAACTCTTCTTTGAGGAATTTCTCGAGATGATGTGTCGAAACAAGCACGACGACTTGAAATTCGTGCTGTGACGCGGCTTCAACCTCTCGAACCTCAAAGTCCAGTTGGTCTTAACGCGCAGATACTCCACGATCTCCTCAACCTTCGTAAAGTGGTGCAGTCTGGACACATAGAGCAGCGTCGTCGGTACTGCTGGACGCAGCAGTATGTCGGGTCCTATCAGAGCTGTACAGCACTGAATTCGACAAGGGGGCTCTTCTTCCTCTTCACTACCTTAATGAAACCATCGTTGTCGCACATGTCCTTTACTGGACCCTGCCTTTTCAGAACCTGCGTTGATTTTGGCAGGCTCCGTTTACCACCTTTTGTTTTATCCGCTTGTTTTACCTGCGAGTTTTGTGATTTAACAGGCGTCTTAGGGGTTAAAATGCGCGTAGGTTCCCAAACGAGCCTAACCTGCACAAGTCATCGTTTCCACTTGTGGCGAGTCAGGGACGACCGCGGCACTCATTGCAACGCTTGCATTTTCGGCAGCTAGTGACGCATTCAAGCCGGCCGCCTGACTCGAAACTGCAGATGGAACTGAAGATAGCAAACTGATGACAGCAGTAGAGGAGACGTTGTTAGTGACGCAGCTGACAATGAAAATACATACTTTTTAACGAAGAATATTTGGAATCAGAAGATGAAAGCAATTATTGTGTTTTGGAATACTTTTCATTAGTAAAAACACGTTAAAACATATAATAATAAATATGTGTGTTTTTTTTTGTTTTATTCATTTTATTTAAATGCTAGAGACCATAGATTTGTGTTTTCACTAAAACCAGTTTTGTTATAGTACAAAATAATGTGCTAACATCAAAATGATTTCAGTCACATTAACAGGGTTGCTGTGCACGACCGCAGCGCCCTCATTTATTTTCACGACTTTATAGGCAGACTACTTATAATTGTCTAATAACTGTAAATTTTTATTTTTAGAATCGAAATTACTGAGCAAAACATTTAACGTCGAGAATTTAAGCGTTCGAGCAAGACTCTCGATTTAGTTTAGTTTTTAAGTGCAAGGGCACTCGGGGCAGAGCCTCCAGCCAAGTGGCTGGAGGCTTTAACTTTACTAAAGGCATTCACAGGAAAGTCCGGTTAAGTACTCACGGCCTCTAATGGTCAACTAAGAGATGCCATAAAAAAAAAGACCGGTCGCACTCGCTATTTAGAAGGAACAGTGGTCGATAGCCCAGCAGTCACCACTGTTGTAAGTTCAAAGCTTGACCTGAGCGGAAGCCGCGTCGCCCTCAGGAATTGCCTAGAAAAAGCCTAAAGAAATAGGATAGCCCCGCAGTTCATCCCCAGAAACAACAAATAGGTTTTGCCTCAGTGTAACTTTGTTTGCTAAAATCTGTCATCATCATCATGATGATGATTATATTACTCTGATATTGGCGCCGATTCTCTTGTTCAAAATTAAATTAATTTTAAATTAAGGGCATCTTTTTCATTCTTTTTCATTACGGAAAGGACAGAAGATAAAATTTTAATTTAGACCTGTCAAATTAAATTTAAAATTAATTTTTGAACGAGAGAATCGGCGCCAATACCTTATTAGTCAGGTATGTGGGTAATAATGAAGTTGTTACAAACGACACGCGTTGATGTCCGGGTCACCCTGTATTAATATTAACAAGATATTTTTAATGCATCAATTGTTATTATTATGCGCGTTACTGTAATAATCTCCACCGCTTTAGATACCTACCTACTTTATTAAAGGTAAACAATAATAACGCGTGATTTATTTAACCGACTAAAACTATAATATCAGTCACTTCAGTTATCATTATACGTCACAGTCGTACTCCTCAATTTGGCAACATTATAGATAGTTCGTTTTAGTTAAGTGACAGAACATGACAATAGTACCAGTCGTATTACGTTTATTCGGTTAACTTAATTAGGCGGTGTTTTGTTTCATCATCATCATCATCTTGTCAGCTACAGGAAGTCCACTGCTGGTCATAGACCTCCCACAAAGATTTCCAAAAAGACCGGTTGGACGCGGCCTGCATTCAGCGCTTCCCTGCAGTTTTGGTCAGGTCATCCGAGCACCTAGTCGGTGGATGTCCGACGCTGCGCTTGCCGGTATAGCCATTCAAGAGCCTTCCTGCCCCATCGGTCAATGGCTCTACGTGCTATGTGCCCCGCCCACTGCTACTTCAAAGGGCTAAGGTCTTTCGTTTACATTTAATTATTTTTGGGCCTCCTAGCACAGGTATAGCTTTTACTTAACAAAAGGTCCCTACGAAAGGGTTATTGTAAAAGTTTGTACATGTTTTCGAAATAAAATCCTTTTTTTTTTACTTAATATTAACAATTTCAATTATTTTATCATCATGTACCCATATAATTACTTTAGTTCGCAGAATATTCGAACTTCGACTGTTCGGTTTCCGCCCCTGGTCAGGAATTATTAATTCAGAACGTATTTTCCTCAAGAACTAAGGAGCTTCTAGGGTGTGCTATGACGTATATAATTTATGTAATGAGACGGATATCACGAGGGTAATATCATAAATGTAATCTGATATTCACATACGTAGGTACCTATAACTGAATCTCCGGAAAGAAGCGATACAGTAACATGAGAAAATGTGAAATGTCAAAAAAGTCAGAGTTTCCAAAATATTATCATAAAACACCATTTCAGATTTTTATGCAAACAGACCATTATAAGGATCTCCTTGTGTTTTATTTTTACCCAACTTACATTTTATTGATATACAATATGTAAAGAAAACCCTGTCCGACCCATAAGGATAATAAAGGTTAGGTAAACACTTGACCAAATATAATATAAAATTTTACATAATCATCATAGTAACAATACTAATGAATTTTGAAATAATCCTTTTTTCCCGGGAATTAATTCCAATTTCCCCGAAATTTGGTAATTTTTAAAAAAGTGACAACACCGGTATTATTACGCGACCACGTCACAGGTGCCGCGTGCCCTGCCTCCCGCCGCCCGCGGAATGGGTTGCATACCACACATGTATTAAGTTACCTCTTTTTGCGAAATAATATTTATTTTCTTAGGGGGATTTTTTTTTTAAGTTTAGCCTGTCTTTGTGGGAATTAGTAGAATCAGTTATCGATACCTAACAATACCTTCACGGATCGGACAGGCTTTTCTTTACATATTGTATATTTATCAGTAGCATGCCAGAGGTTAACGATGTTTTTGCAACCAGTTGAGTAGGATCCGTATATAAACACAGACGTTCCGAATATCCTTCAGTTCAGAAGTAATCGTCAGCTGCAGTGTCTATACTTTAATAATCATGTGGAATATAACAAGTCTATTTGCCCTTTTAATCGTCGCTCAGGCTACGGAGTTACAAGATTTCTATGGGGACTGGATTGAGGTCGCTTTTTATCCAACTTCTACCTACGCCCCTGTGTGCATTCGCTTCAATTTCGCTAAAAGCCCAGACAATGTGCAATGTTCCTATGATGATGGAAAAAACTCAACTTTACTTCGAGTCTACATGATGAAAGATAATGGAGATTTGATAGACAGTCATCAGATGACAATGAGGGTGGTAGATACGTCTGCGGAAGTCACGCCGGCGTTGAACATCGGCCTCAAATGTGGTGACAAAGAAGTTGATGAAAAAGACCGTGCTGTTGCAAGGATGGTGAACGAAAACTACTTCGTTATGTACACTTATCTTTCGGAACATTCTCGCACTACGGTAGAACAGAATTCAGCATTACTTTTTGGAAGAAATGTAGTGCCTGCGGAAAAATTATATAACGATATGATGAGTATTGAAGATCTTAAGAACAGACGAGGAGCTCAGATGTGTGGTACTGAAAATTATGGTGGATTCAAGAATACTGAAAATTAAGATCGTAATTTTAATTTTTTAATCATAAAATGACCGGATAGTCTTCAAGACATTATCCGGCCATGTACGCTTGTATTTCACTAATACTGTAAAAGTGACAGTTTGTGTGGATGGATGGATGTTTGTTAATCTGTTTCTATTCTTTAGCGTAAGTATATTGTTTCTGAAGAAGCATGTGCTTTGAATGCGATAAGATAAATTTTAATGAATAACTAATATTTTGTGTATTATTAACCTTTCTCGATACTTTCTTGATAAAGTAGTAAATATACAATATGTAAAGAAAACCCTGTCCGACCCATAAGGATAATAAAGGTTAGGTAAACACTTGACCAAATATAATATAAAATTTTACATAATCATCATAGAAACAATACTAATGAATTTTGAAATAATCTTTTTTTCCCGGGAATTAATTCCAACTTCCCCGAAATTTATTAATTTTTAAAAAAGTGACAACACCGGTATTATTATGAGCGAATAGCGACGTGACACGTCACAGGTGCCGCGTGCCCTGCCCCCCGCCGCCGCCGCGCGCCGCCCGCGGAAGGGTTCCATAACGCACATGTTTTAAGTTACCTCTTTTTGGGAATTAATATTTATTTTTTTAGGGGGATTTTTTTATAAGTTTAGCCCGGCTTTGTATCCATTAGTAGAATCAGTTATCGATACCTAACAATACCTTCACGGATCGGACAGGGTTTTCTTTACATATTGTATATTTATACCACAAATATTAATATTGGTACCATCTCTGTTGTGGAGGTCAGAGAATCAGTCGCATTATATAAAATACTAGCGACCCGCCCCGGCTTTGCACGGGTGCATCTCTATTTATTTACCTTTATATATAAAATCCGTACACGTTACATAAGGACAGAGAAAGATACTTTGTTTTATATTACATAGCGGTCGCCCGCAGCTCCGGCCGCGTGGATGTCAGATACCGCTGCAAAACGCCTACCCAGGATAGACATGGTCAGCAGAATGATTTCCAAGTCAATTCACAAACATCGACACTAACATCGACGACGTAGTCATTATCCGCAGACTGCATAGATTGTCTTTATGAGGATGTTAAAGTTCTTAATGATGAAGAAGCCGTCGGCCCCATCGGGCATCGGTCCTACGGGAATGTTTCCGACCCATTGCCACTTAAGTGTTGCAATTCATCGAGCTATGTCAGTTACTCTCGTTTTTCTGCGGACCTTCTTATTTCTGATTTGATCAGGCAATGAAACCCCAATCATAGCCCTCACCATTGCTATTTGAGTATCCTTGAGCTTTCTTATAAGGCCCATTGTTAGCGACCACGTCTCAGTTCAAAATCAAAATCAAAGCATTTATTTCAAATAAACCAGTTACAGGCACTTTTGAATTGTCAGAAGGTCGGTCAATCAATAAGATGAAGCTAGTCCCCATTCCAAACAGTAGGTACCTATGGAGAAGAACGGGCAAGAAACTCCATGGACACTCTTTTAAATTTTCAAGCTATTGTGGTAGCGGACTCGGTTACGGCGGAGCAAGGGGTGCTAAGAATCTCCGGCAGAGATCCGGCTACCATCACCAGTGACGACCTTCGGCCCTGGCAACATATAACACGCGCACACTACGGACCGATGAGAAGATTGTCGAACTGGAGGAAGAACTGAGCCGGTTGCGCTGGGACATTGTGGGGTTATCTGAAGTCCGAAGAGAGGGAGAGGACTCGATAATCCTGAAGTCTGGCAACCTGCTCTATTTCCGGGAAGGCGACCAGCTGTCCCAGGGTGCCGTAGGGTTTATTGTCCACAAGTCCCTCGTGAACAACGTTGTTAAAGTCGGGAGCCTTTCGACTCGGGTGGCCTTGAACTCAGAATAACCAAAACATATTCGTTAAAGGTTATACAGGTCTACGCTCCGACGTCTAAACACTCCGACGATGAGGTAGAGGCTATGTATGAGGACGTCAGTAGAGTCATACATTCTTCCAAAACCCACTACAATGTAAGTTGTCATGGGGGACTAAAGCGCAAAACTGGGCATGCGAGAGGCGGACGAGACGAAATTGGGGCAATTTGGAGTTGGAAATCGGAATCCCTGAGGTTAGATGCTAATGGATTTCATGGAAAAGGAAGGACTCTTTGCGATGAATTCTTTTTTCAGGAAACCATTGCACCGCAAGTGGACCTGGATTAGCTCCGATGGTCAGACCAAAAACGAGATAGACTATGAAGTCTATCTCGTTTTTGAAATGTCAACGAGAAGGCAAGTGTTCAATGATGTCTCCGTGATCCATGCAGTTAAAACCGGTAGTGATCGCCGTATTGTTAGAGGTATCTATATTAGGTTCGAACGCCCTCGACTTATGAAGTCTACGCTCCGCCCAGCGTCAACCCAATTCTAAAACCCCGAAAGCTTTCAGATCGAACTGAAAAATCGCTGCGAATGGCTCGGTGAATGCGTAGATGTGGACGACTATAACAACAGGTTTGTGGAAACTCTCCAAACGGTAGGGTCCAAGTTTTACAAAACCCTCCGTTCAAAAGGACAGAAGAAGACCTCCGGTCTCACCCGTCGGCTAATGGAAGAAAGACGGGAGGTGGTCTTGAAATCCCCTGATGACGCTTCGCGTATCAGATGTCTTAACAGACAAATCTCAAAGTTTCCGACTCGCGATATACGCCAATTTAATACGAATTGTATTAAAGAGGCTATCGAGCGGAACAAAGGCTCCAAAGTGTTCGGACGAGATTTGACTTGCTCTGTCCAACAACAGAGCCTACTTGCGAAGCTGAAGACTGGGGATGGTAGGATCGTCACTTCCAAGCCCGAGCTTTTGGGTGAGATTGAGAAATTCTACGGAGAGTTATACACATCAACACGCGCACCGGTTGTAAGCCTGGCTAATGATCCTAGAGCCAGACTAACCCGACACTACACCGACGATATCCCGGACGTCAGCCTGTACGAGATTAGTACGGCCCTGAAACAGCTCAAGAACGATAATGCGGAGATGGAGATGATGGAATTGCTGCTGAGCTTCTGAAAGCGGGTGGCCAACCGATTCATAAAGCGCTTCAGAAGCTATTTAATTCCGTCATACTTAAAGGCAAAACGCCTAAGGTGTGGCACAGGAGCGTGGTCGTGTTGTTTTTCAAAAAAGGTCACAATACCTTCCTGAACAACTACCCGACCGATATCCCTCCTGAGCCATGTCTATAAGCTGTTTTCTAGGGTCATCACGAATCGTCTCGCTCGCAGGTTCGACGACTTCCAGCCTCCCGAACAAGCAGGCTTCCGAAAAGGCTTTAGCACCATAGACCACATACATACGCTGCGGCAAGTTATACAGAAGTCCGAGGAGTATAATAAACCACTATGCTTGGCGTTTGTGGACTATGAGAAGGCTTTCGATTCGATCGAGACTTGGGCGGTGCTACAGCGGTGCCAAATTGACCATCGATACATTGAGATGATAAAGTGTTTGTACAAAAACGCCACCATGTCAGTCCGTCTCCAGGATCAGGACTCGAAACCGATCCAACTCCGGCATGGAGTGAGGCAAGGAGATGTCATATCTCCCAAATTATCCACTGCTGCGTTGGAGGATGTCTTTAAGCTCCTGGACTGGGAAGGACTTGGCATCAACATCAACGGCGGGTACATCACTAATCTCCGTTTTGCAGATGATATCATGGTCATGGCTGAGCCCCTGGAAGCAGCAGACCCACTTGGGTTTAAAGATGAACATGGATAAGACGAAGATCATGTCGAACTCTCATGTCGCAGCCACTCCAATTCTAGTTGGCTGCTCTGCACTCGAAGTTGTTGACGAGTATATATAATAATAATAATAATAATAATATTTATTGGTACAAAAATACATTTTCGCTTTTCGTTTACATTAAAACTGCATTACAAATAGGTAGGTACAATAGGTTTATCCCTGTCCCCTAAACTAGGCTAGGCCTGTATCTTAGGGGGCAGTGTCCAGTTATAGGGTATGCTATATAATGCAATGAATTTTGACCTAGTGACTTTAAAACTATAAACTTTAAAAATATGAGAACGAGATGGTGATGAGTGAGATTGTATGGAGTAAGAGTGAGTGTTTGGTGATTATGTTTAGGAAGTGTTTGTGGTGTAGTGAATTATGGTGGAGTGAGTGTATGTTTGTACATGTGTGTGCTTGTGCCAAAAAAGGTAAGATATATGACGTGTAAGAGTATGAGTGGTGAGTATGGGAGAGTGCGTGTACTTTTTATCACTCTCCGTTTGAGTGAGTATGCAGGGATAGGGCTTATTGGTAGATATATAATTGAACTCGTATGGAACATAGACCAGGAAGTCTATAGGTTATTGGGATTATTCCACAAATGTAAGTAAGGACTCCGTGAATGAGTAGTCTTTTTGTATTAGCCATTCCGTCAGTTTATTTTTTAGGTTGTGGGAGTTAAGATCCATTATTTTTAGTTGATTATTAATTTTTCTATACAAATAGTAACCAAGAATATAGAACTGGTGTCGAGCGAAAGTGGTTCTATGTTGGGTGCTGGGTAAGACTTGAATGCGTTTTGTCCGGTCCGGGGGTGGAAGGGACTTATGTATCCTCATTATTGTCTTGAATACGAACAACTGCCGTACTGTTAGGACTTTACAGTTGGCATAGAGGTCAGATGTCGGATACCTAAAAGGTTTTTTGGTCATTACTTTTAGGATAGCTCTCTGTGCTCTTTCTATTCTAAGAAACAATGTTTTAGCTGCTCCACCCCAGGCAGTTATACAGTATCCGAGTATAGATTGACAGAGAGAGCAAAAAATCATTTTCAGCGTGGTACTGTCGGCAGAGTCTCTGAGGGACTTAAAAATGTGGATTAGACGCATGGTCCTTGTGGTAAGGGTGTCAATTTGCACGTCCCATCTTAGGCCACAATCGATCTGTACACCCAGGTACCTAACAACGTCTGAGCGGGTTATCGTGGGACAGACACAATGGACTCTGGGGACTGGGCAGGAGTGAGCTCTAAGGGTGAAGTCAGATCCAGGAGCATTACCACGTCTTAACCCGAAAGGAATGTAAGTGGTCTTCGTAAGATTTAAAGTTAATAGGTTAGAGTTTAGCCATAACATTACCTTTGACAGTGCATCTTCCGCATGTGCCTTAACCATATCCCATGTTGACCCACGGACTAGAATTGCAGTATCGTCAGCGTAGGCGAAAATATTGCTATTAGGGAGATTTATATTACACAGATCGTTAACATAGATTTGGAATAGGGTAGGGCCCAGGATGCTACCCTGAGGAACACCGTAGGATATGATTTCCTCATCACTCAGGTAAGTGTCTATCTTGACGCACTGTTTACGGTTCGTAAGATAGCTCTTGAAAATATCTAGGGTAACACCCCGCACGCCTATTAATTCCAGTTTAGCGATGAGGTTGGGTACAGAAACTGTATCAAAGGCCTTTGAAAGGTCTAGAAAGATTCTAAGGCATTTGTTTTTACTGTCCAAGTTTTTCGAGACTGATTTCGTGAGTTCCAGTACAGCATCTTCTGTTGACAGCTTTGGCCTGAAGCCGTATTGGTTGTCGGAGATAATATGGTATTTATCAAGAAAGCGCCTCAGGTGGTTGTTTAGAATCCTTTCCAAAACCTTAGAAAGAGCTGGCAGTACTGAGATAGGTCTGTAATTGGTGACGCAGTTTCTGTCCCCGGCCTTATGTATCGGGTGAATAATAGCTTTTTTAAAAGCATCCGGGAATACACCTGTTCTTGATAAAATATGAGCACATTTAAGTAAGTACCTACGGTTTTATAAACGAAACTTTCGTTCGAATTTTCCCACGCCTTAGAACAATCGAACCAACCAAAGACACCAAGAGATTTTTTACGAACATCAAAACTATAGACAAACAATCGCACCAACCAAAGACACCAAGATACGAAATTATAGACAACTACCAAATGAAAAATTTGCAGAGAAAAGGTGCAAGGGTCATTATTCCACAGAAAATCTTAAGAGCGCGATTTAGAAAACGGCGTCATCAGCACAACGTCATCTATCGGATAAATATGTAATTATCTACACGTACAAAACATTGTCTACCGTACGACTAAATGACATCCTATAAAAGGCAAATTTTATCTCTGGTAAATGCTCATTATGTTAAAGTTATTATTTATTTATATCAATTTATTTCTTAGACCCCAAGAATAAGCGTAAACGTAACCATATACATAATTATAATGAAGACCAATATTATTATGGTACATGTTTTTTACTTATTTCAAATGTTTTAGTCAGCGCACGCCGATAGCAAACATACGGCTAACAATAAACAAAATTTATGTCAAAATTCAAAGCCGTAGTCCATTACGAAAAATAATAAAAGAGCTCAGTTGATGTTAAATAAGCGCCTGTTAAAATAATGAGAGCAATATATACGTGCGCGTTTTCTCCCGTTTTCGCAACATTTTTTGTTACTGCTCTGCTCCTATTTCTCATAGCGGGATGTTATATAGCCTATATCCTTTCTCAGGCTCTAAACTATCCCTGTACCAAATTTCATTACAATCGGTTCAGTAGTTTTGGCGTGAAAGCCGGACAGACAGACAGACAGACAGAGATACTTTCGATTTTATAATATTAGTATGGATAAGTATAAACAGACAAGAGAAAATAAAATAAATGTTGAAACCCCCTTCAATATTTATTTTATTTTAATTTAATTATTTATTTTTAATTTTAATATATAACCCAATATTCTGTGAACATTTCAAGGGTCTGTCTAAATAGACAGACCAAAGATAAAAAAAAAATATTTAAGGGGGATTTAAAAAATCACGTTTGTTGTATGGAAGCCCCCTTAAATATTTTTTTGTATCTTTGGTATTTGTTGTTACAGCGGCAACAGAAATACAATATAATCTAAAATTTCTTAATATTCTAAAATTTTAACTGTCTAGCTATTACGTTTGAGACTGACCGGTGTCAAGAACGTAATATTTTGGGAAATTTGGTAAACTTAATATTTAATCATTCTGCCCTATGGCAGAATGATTAAATATTAAGTTTAAATCCTATAAATAAGAATTAAATTCCACTCATCAGTTATTACAAATTATTATTGTATCAAGGATCAATTAATAAAACGAAAATGTCTGTTAAATAAATCATATAATTAATCATTTAATTTCTCATAGTCGATAGAAGTACCACACGTTACACCACTCGTATTACTTACAGTTTGGTCAGCATTTTAAATGTTTATGGCATCAAAGACACTGACCTTACCATAGCTACCACCAAATAGTGTATCACAATATTAATAACATCAAAGTCACGATTTTCCTCACTGAGGCCCACCATAGTTTTCTGTCGCACACATTACAGCTCCTTCTCTTTCTTTAAGATCTTCGATGCTTGTCATAAAGTCAAACAATTTCGGTTCCGACACAATTATTTTCGCAAAAAGGTACGCAGCGTTCTGGTCTTTGTTAGTACTAGTAGCTCTGGTAGATGGCGGGGCGTAGTGGTACATAACAAAGTAGTTGTCATCAACCAATCTTACAACGGCGTGGTCACTCACTTCTTCCTTCCCGCATTTACAGCCGATGCTTAACGCCGGCATCACTTCTGCAGGAGTATCAACTACCATCATCGGCATCGAATACCGTTCCAATAATTCTCCGGTTTCTGTCATCATGGTAACTTGTACTGAATTTGCTTTTCTTCCATCGTCGTACAAACACTGCACACTTACAGGGCTTTGAGTGAACGAGAAGCGAATGCAAACTGGTTGATTTGCAGAAGATGGATATAAAGCAACCATCATCCAATCTCCGTAGACATTTTGTATATCTTTTGTTTGAATGACGGCTAAGAGTGTAGATAAAACTATTATTTGCCACATGGTTTTATTTTTAAAGATCACTGACATAAAGTAGTCCAAACACTGAGGCATGTGTCATGATTGTGTTTAATATCGGATGTAATAAACTTTGACCTATACTGATAAAAATATAACATGTGCTCCTCTGCGCTTGCGACTTCATTCGCATGGGAGTAAGATAACAACACTGTCTAGCGACTCGCGAGTACATACGTATCTGACATCATAATGCAAACTTCGCGACAAGGCTACACGGCATGCCACTAATAAAATTATGATAGTCATATATATCGTTAATGAGCGGGCACAGAAATCAAAATTTTTGAGCACGCAATGTATTAATAAATCCATACTAATATTATAAATGCGAAAGTAACTCTGTCTGTCTGTCTGTCTGTTATGCTTTCCCGCTTAAACCTCTCAACCGATTTTGATGAAATTTGGCACAGACAATCTTTAGACCCTGAGAAAGAACATAGGCTACCTTTTATCCCGGAAAAATTTGATTTTTCCGAGGGAAATCTAAAAAGCGCGATATAACCGAACTCCACGCGGGCGAAGCCGCGGGAAGTTATGAAAAGTGAAACAGACACTGGTATCTCGAACCTACAGCTCCCCGTCAATTGACCTACAGAGACACTTGACCCAAGATCCAGCCTGCGTCACCACTTAGAAGACGGTCAGCCTCAGCGGTACAACTTGAGCCTGTTTTTTTTTTCGCTGTGGGAATGCCTTTACGCACCGTACCCCGAAGGGAGTGTGCGGGACTCGCCCAGCCGAAGCCGGGAATACCCACTAAACCCACAGCGGCACTCCGGCATCGCCATAGTGGCGGGGGAGTGAGAAACTAGCGCAGAGGGTACCTGCACCAAACAGAAGGAGAGGAACCCGTGACGCCTGTCGAGCCAGTCCTCCAGGACCGGCCCGATGGCTTCGAGGGTATGGCGACCAAAGACGGCGGAGGCGAGGTCCTGCGTCCAATGCTGGACAAGAGCAACCCTCGCCTCCCGCCGGACGGCCTCCCTCACCTCTAGGGCCGGACGCTCGCCCAGCGCCCTGCGCCCCGCCGTCCTCTCGTACACTCTGGCAAGCACCCACGCCTCGAGCTCCCAAGGCGGGGTGCCCGCCAGAGCGCATGCCGTTGCGAAGCCCACCGTGCGGTAGGCCCGCACCCACGCCTCGAGCTCCCAAGGCGGGGTGCCCGCCAGAGCGCACGCCGCTGCGAAGTCCACCGTGCGGTAGGCCCGCGATGCCCGGTGGGCGATGGCCCTATGGGGCGTCCGAAGGGCGGTGAGGTTCTCCCTCCTATGGAGGGAGTCCACCCAAATCGGGGCCCCATGAAGGGCCATACTCCACAGTATGCCGGCGTATAGACGCCGGCACCGCATGCTGGGCCCTCCTAAGTTTGGCATCAGCCACGAGAGGGCTTCCGCAGCCTTACAGCCGTACAACTTGAGCCTGCTCAACAACAGCCAACCTCCACTATACAATATGTTAAGAAAACCCTGTCCGACCCGTAAGGATAATAAAGGTTAGGTAAACACATGGCCAAATAAAATATGAAATTTTACATAATCATCATAGTAACAATATTATTGAATTTTGAAATTATCTTTTTTTCCCGCGAACTTCCCCAAAATTAGGTAAAATTTTAAAATGTGACAACACCATTTTCGGCGGTATCATCGTTTGATTTATTGTTGGATATTAAATGTATAAATTTATGTTCAATATTTGGCGGTCTCGTTTGTGATGCCGGCGCGCGGCGCGTTTGTCGGTGTCCGCAAAGGAAAAAAGTAGGTGAAACTAGGGATGTACTATTTTTTGCGTAATAACGTTTTTTATCGCTATTAATCGAAACTTATATCTGCCCCCTAATCGGCGAACACATTTTTGTCAAATGATTACGACTAGTTCGTATCAGTTGGGATCGTTCGGACCGCCCATTGGTGCGTTCGGTCCAAACGATCCCAACTATCGCAATCATTTGACAAAAATGTGTTCGCCGATTAGGGGGCTGGTTGAAGGATTTGTTGTAAAAACACAGATTACCCAACGGTAAAAGTACTTTTGTTTGTTTATCGATCAATTACTAATAACATTATTATAACACAAGTATTAGTAAACAGAAACGAGAAAGACTTATGAAACACAATTTTAGTAAAGTTTTACAAATATTTTATCGGTCAATATCATCGATATTGAGACAGAAACTGAAATTAAAACTGGCATGATTTTCATTTACAGCAGTGTACCTCGCTAATTTGAGTTTTGTAAAAGTTCTAAACAATTCCATGCGATGTTGAATCGAGAATAAGAATGAGAAACTACAATACTAAATCGATACCAAAAATAGACGAGTATCAATCGATAAAAAAACAATATTTTGATTACTTACACATCTCTACCAAAGCGTGCCGGCGTAGGTACCTATTCTTATAAAATAAAAATAATTTTTACTTTAAATTATTAGTTGCGCATAAACATTGCTGGTGTACACTATTCGTGTATTGTGTGATCATGTCGTTTTCTAACGCAGAGTAATGTAACATGCTGATGGAGGTAGTAACTGTAATTAGCTGTGTTGTGATCAGGTGTTAGACGATTTGGAAGTGGGTACTTATCGGTCAATGCACGAGGGTTCCAGCATGACGGTGCCTCACGATATTTTTGCCGACCTGTACGTGAGTACATTATCATTATTGTCCATTATCAGTTCGGCGAGCAGTGGATTGGTAGGGGCCAACTGTGGTCAGCGCGGATTTGACACCACTTGATTTTTATTTGTGTGCATGTCCGTGCTAATCTCGTGCGACGAAATATGGAACATCTCCGCCACAGCAATTGTGCTCATGCAATGAAATGATACATTTGGAGAGTCAGACGACCTTCCTACTTAAAAAAAATTCTTTTCTCGAGCTGCCTAAGTATCATTGTTTCTTTCGAGAGTCGATAAACGTGAACAAGCTACCTATACCTACAAGCATGAGGTCAACTGCGGTCATGACCTGTGCCTGTGTTGCCATGAAATTACCTATTTATTTTATTTAAGTTATTTATTTTTTAGGGGGTAATTTTTTTTAAGTTTAGCCAGGTTTTGCAGGCATTAGTAGAATCAGTTATCGATACCTAACAATACCTTCACGGATCGGACAGGGTTTTCTTAACATATTGTATAGTGTGAGCCCGCTCCAGACATCAAAGTCACCAGCAGCCCCAGATCAAACTCGCCAAACTTCAAACTCAAGAATTAATTCCACGGTCAACGACGCGTGAGAACAAATCCCACCTTTAGAATGAAAGAAACCTAACTCAAAAAAACAAGTTTTTGGGAAATGATAAATAAAAGTTCATAAAGTTATATTTTTTTTAGAAAAGGGAGATTATTCGGTTGCACTTTCATTAAATTCATATATGATTATTTTAATTTTATACCCTACTTCATTTTAAAAAATAATTAAATCAATTTATTTAATATGTATATAAATTCAATTTATTTATTACTAGCTTCCCGCCTGCGGCTTCGCCCGCGTGGAGTTCGATTATATCGCGCTTTTTAGATTTCCCTCGGGAATATCCAATTTTTCCGGGATAAAAGGTAGCCTATGTTCTTTCTCAGGGTCTTGTGCCAAATTTCATAAAAATCGGTTGAGAGGTTTAAGCGGGAAAGTGTAACAGACAGACAGACCGAGAGACAGACAGAGTTACTTTCGCATTTATAATATTAGTATGGATTAATTATGATTTTTTTTTCTTAATTTATACAAAAACAGTGCTTATTTAGGTCCCTGCTTGTCTGAAACTATCGTTTTTTAAAGACCTTTATTATTTAGGTCTCTTTAGTTCTGAATTTTTAATCTAAGTCTGGTTTCATTCCCAAATAAGTCACTGTATTAATAGTTTTTTAGGTAGTTTTAAGAAACTTTTTATGTTTAGTACATACTAAGGTAATAAAAAGTTTTATATAAAAACAACAATATATCGTAAATAAAAGTAAACCTAAAAGAAAATTTTACACTCAAGCCAAACTTTAAACTCAAGAGAGTTTAAAGTTTGGCGAGTTTGATCTGGGGCTGCTGGTGACTTTGATGTCTGGAGCGGGCTCACACTATATAGTGGAGGTTGGCTGTTGTTGAGCAGGCTCAAGTTGTACGGCTGTAAGGCTGCGGGAGCCCTCTCATGGCTGATGCCAAACTTGGGAGGGCCCAGCATGCGGTGCCGGCGTCTGTACGGCCCTTACGGGCATACTGCGGAGTATGGCCCTTTATGGGGCCCCGATTTGGGTGGACCTCCTTAAGAGGGAGAACCTCACCGCCCTTCGGACGCCCCATAGGGCCATCGCCCAGCGGGCATCGCGGGCCTACTGCACGGTGGGCTTCGCAGCGGCGTGCGCTCTGGCGGGCACCCCGCCTTGGGAGCTCGAGGCCTGGGTGCTTGCCAGAGTGTACGAGTGGACGGCGGGGCGCAGGGCGCTGGGCGAGCGTCCGGCCCTAGAGGTGAGGGAGGCCGTCCGGCGGGAGGCGAGGGTTGCTCTTGTCCAGCATTGGACGCAGGACCTCGCCTCCGCCGTCTTCGGTCGCCGTACCCTCGACGACATCGGGCCGGTCCTGGAGGACTGGCTCGACAGGCGTCACGGGTTCCTCTCCTTCCATTTGGTGCAGGTACTCTCCGGTCACGGCTGCTTCGGCAGGTACCTGCACCGGATAGGACGGGAGGAGACACCATCGTGCCACGGTTGTGGCGCGGCGGAGGAGACGGCGGAACACACCCTCGCGGTGTGCCCATCGTGGGCCGTACCGCGCCGCGATCTTGTCACTGCAGTTGGAGGGGACCTCTCGCTGCCCGCCATCGTCAGAGCGATGGTGGGGAGCGAGGAGGCCTGGGCGGCGATGGCTTCCTTCTGCGAGGTCGTGATGTCGCAGAAGGAGGCCGCGGAGCGAGAGCGGGAGGAGGATCCCCTCGCTCCGGCGCTCCGCAGGCGGCGTAGGGGCAGGAGAAGGCGGGATTTTGCCCGCTTTCTCCCCCCTTGAGGTGAGCGGTGGGCGTGAGGCACGAGAAGGTGCCGAAGGTCGCCTTACATCGCTCACCACGCAGGAGCCACGGCCCCTCCCTAGGAGGAGCAATTGAGGCCCACCTTGCTAGGCGGGTTTCGCCGGAGGGGGAGAGGTAGCTCAGGCTGCGTTAGTTTCCCACTCCCCCGCCACTATGGCGATGCCGGAGTGCCGCTGTGGGTTTAGTGGGTATTCTTGGCTTCGGCTGGGCGAGTCCCACACACGCCCTTCGGGGTACGGTGCGTAAAGGCATTCCCACAGCGAAAAAAAAAAAAAAACAGGCTCAAGTTGTACAGCTGAGGCTGACCGTCTTCTAAGTGGTGACGCAGGCTGGATCTTGGGTCAAGTGTCTCTGTAGGTTAATTGACGGGGAGCTGTAGGTTCGAGATACCAGTGTCTGTTTCACTTTTCATAACTTCCCGCGGCTTCGCCCGCGTGGAGTTCGGTTATATCGCGCTTTTTAGATTTCCCTCGGAAAAATCTAATTTTTCCGGAATGAAAGGTAGCCTATGTTCTTTCTCAGGGTCTAAAGATTGTCTGTGCCAAATTTTATCAAAATCGGTTGAGAGGTTTAAGCGGGAAAGCGTAATAGACAGACAGACAGAGTTACTTTCGCATTTATAATATTAGTATGGATTATTAATACATTGCGTGCTCAAAAATTTTGATTTCTGTGCCCGCTCATTAACGATATAAATGACTATCATAATTTTATTAGTGGCATGCCGTGTAGCCTTGTCGCGAAGTTTGCATTATGATGTCAGATACGTATGTACTCGCGAGTCGCTAGACAGTGTTGTTATCTTACTCCCATGCGAATGAAGTCGCAAGCGCAGAGGAGCACATGTTGTATTTTTATCAGTATAGGTCAAAGTTTATTACATCCGATATTAAACACAATCATGACACATGCCTCAGTGTTTGGACTACTTTATGTCAGTGATCTTTAAAAATAAAACCATGTGGCAAATAATAGTTTTATCTACACTCTTAGCCGTCATTCAAACAAAAGATATACAAAATGTCTACGGAGATTGGATGATGGTTGCTTTATATCCATCTTCTGCAAACCAACCAGTTTGCATTCGCTTCTCGTTCACTCAAAGCCCTGTAAGTGTGCAGTGTTTGTACGACGATGGAAGAAAAGCAAATTCAGTACAAGTTACCATGATGACAGAAACCGGAGAATTATTGGAACGGTATTCGATGCCGATGATGGTAGTTGATACTCCTGCAGAAGTGATGCCGGCGTTAAACATCGGCTGTAAATGCGGGAAGGAAGAAGTGAGTGACCATGCCGTTGTTAGGTTGGTTGATGACAACTACTTTGTTATGTACTACTACGCCCCGCCATCTACCGGAGCTACTAGTACTAACAAAGACCAGAACGCTGCGTACCTTTTTGCGAAAATAATTGTGTCGGAACCGAAATTGTTTGACTTTATGACAAGCATCGAAGATCTTAAAGAAAGAGAAGGAGCTGTAATGTGTGCGACAGAAAACTATGGTGGGCCTCAGTGAGGAAAATCGTGACTTTGATGTTATTAATATTGTGATACACTATTTGGTGGTAGCTATGGTAAGGTCAGTGTCTTTGATGCCATAAACATTTAATGTGCTGACCAAACTGTAAGTAATACGAGTGGTGTAACGTGTGGTACTTCTATCGACTATGAAAAATTAAATGATTAATTATATGATTTATTTAACAGACATTTTCGTTTTATTAATTGATCCTTGATACAATAATAATTTGTAATAACTGATGAGTGGAATTTAATTCTTATTCATAGGATTTAAACTTAATATTTAATCATTCTGCCATAGGGCAGAATGATTAAATATTAAGTTTACCAAATTTCCCAAAATATTACGTTCTTGACACCGGTCAGTCTCAAACGTAATAGCTAGACAGTTAAAATTTTAGAATATTAAGAAATTTTAGATTATATTGTATTTCTGTTGCCGCTGTAACAACAAATACCAAAGATACAAAAAAATATTTAAGGGGGCTTCCATACAACAAACGTGATTTTTTAAATCCCCCTTAAATATTTTTTTTATCTTTGGTCTGTCTATTTAGACAGACCCTTGAAATGTTCACAGAATATTGGGTTATATATTAAAATTAAAAATAAATAATTAAATTAAAATAAAATAAATATTGAAGGGGGGCTTCAACATTTATTTTATTTTCTCTTGTCTGTTTATACTTATCCATACTAATATTATAAAATCGAAAGTATCTCTGTCTGTCTG
This sequence comes from Sesamia nonagrioides, assembly GCA_017933935.1. NCBI lineage: Eukaryota > Metazoa > Arthropoda > Insecta > Lepidoptera > Noctuidae > Sesamia > Sesamia nonagrioides. Next base: position 1,354,471 of record JADWQK010002049.1, on the reverse strand, counting down.
TCTGTCTGTCCGGCTTTCACGCCAAAACTACTGAACCGATTGTAATGAAATTTGGTACAGGGATAGTTTAGAGCCTGAGCATTCGCGCATGGCGCGTTGTGTTTCACGCGCGCCTCAAAGAGATGTCAACACATCGTGACGGGATCTACGAGGACCGATGCCTTGGGCCAGGGTTGCGGGTTGGTTAAAAAATACGCCAAATTAGACAGCCCCGGAACCCGGGGGGGGCGCCCGGGGCCTGTGCCCCGGGCGGCAAATTTAGGGGGCGGCCAAATTCACACTTCACTTACCAATGGACAACTTGTCATTTATTTACTTTGACCACGGAATAAATAATAGCACAAGTACAGCAATTTCATGGCTATATCAACTTGACCGATACCCTGAGCGCGAAGTGCATTTATTATTCACGAGGCGCGTAAGCATAGTTCAAAATACGCGCCCGGCTCCCGCTAGCCTGCAGGAATGGTAGATCGGGGCAGCACGCATCTGGTTACCGTGAGTGCGAAAGAGATAAATTTGTATTCGAAAACTTCCTCGCCCTATTAAATAATTTGCCAGAAATAGCGGAAGCCTTAGAAGAAATTAAGCAAACTTCTCGTGCTCCAGAAGCCAAGTTCGAGGCTGGTCATCTCTTAACTGCTATAAAGGATTTTAAATTTATTCTTAATTTAACAATTTTGGCGAATATTCTCCGCGAAATTAATAGAGTGAATATAGAAATTCAGAAAAAAGATATTATCCTTGCGGCTTGCCCGTTTCGTCGCACTAATGGATGGTCTGCTCAAAGCTTTGCAAAAAATGAGACAAAATCCAATGGAATATTGGATAAAAGAAGCTGGCGAAGTAGCTGAAAAATGTGGTGTTGACCCTATTTTGCAAAAAATGAGACGAAATCCAATGGAATATTGGATAAAAGAAGCTGGCGAAGTAGCTACAAAACAAACGAATTCAGAAACGTAAAAAAATCGACGAGCTGTGTGAAGACGAATTGCCAACACTCCAACCTGTTCAACTTTTTCTAAAGAAATAATGATGGTATTTGATCGAATCATATCCGAAATTAAAAAGAGATTTCATTGTGCCACCATGCTGAATTTGAATTTCGCTCTTCTTAATGGTACTAACATTTTCAAAATGTCAAATGGAGAACTGCAAAAGTATGGAGCAGATTTGGTTCGAAAATACGAGCGAGATTTAAGTGCTGTTGAATTCTGCCAGGAACTTCATGTTTTTAAAGAGCAAGATCCGATTTTATGTGGTGATATAGAAAAGGCTGTCGCCTTCGGGTTGTGGAGGTCAGACGGCAGTCGCTTCACGGAAAATGTCGAAGTTTAGCCATATCAGCAGTTGGACTGGTAAAACGGACCCCAGACTCCAAAGCTGAAAAGGCTTCGGATGCGACTGGGATTAACGCTGAGATGATGATGATAGAAAAGGCTAACAGTTTTTATCTCTTGCAAGAGATCTATGCGCATGATTTGCAGGATGCTTTTTCTAAAACCTATTTATATTGCTCTGCTAATTTACTCTACGCTTCCTACTACGTCCGCAAGCTGCGAGCGCAGTTTTAGCAAACTTAAAGTAATTAAAAATTATTTGCGATCTTCTATGAGCCAGGAATGCTTATCGAGTCTTGCAATCTTAGCGTTAGAAAATCGTATTGCAAACGAGTTAAATTATGGCTTTTATGGATTTATTTGCAGAACAAAAAGCTCGAAGAGTAAAATTGTAATTTCAATTCACAAAGGGGAATGCCAGGTTTAGGCCCAGACGTGCACAAGGGTTTGGTTTTACAAAAAAAATATGTTGATATTTTTCAAATATCTTCCACGTACTCATTAGTCTTTGAATGAAAGCAACATTTTTTCAAAAATATTAAGCATTAAAACGACTAAACTAATGGAACTTGAACTGACTTGAATAAAACATTAGCTCAAAATGTTGCCTTTACAAAAAAATGTTGGCAGGTATTAATCCGAATAATCAGTTTTCGTTTATTATTAATAACCGTTCATTTTCTTCTAAGCAAACATTCATTAATTCCCAAAAATCTCCTTTAATAATAATTATTATTCCAATTACTATTAATAAAGAAATATGTATATCTATAAATCGACCTTTTCGAAAAATATATAAATACTTTTTATGGCAACTTGCTTTTGTTATGTCAAAGTCTTACTTGTCACTGTCAGTGTGTCAGCTGGCGAAAAACATAATACGTTGTGTAAACGGTGGTTTGAATATATCCAGAATGCGAAGATATACTTTGGAAATCGCTGAAGTTCGATGTCTTATAGACAACAATGATGGATTGGGCAGGTAAATATAATGTTCTTACGTATTTATTAGAAATCTTATTTAACAATACTATTCTAGACGTATTTTAAGAGCTGACTTTAAAACTTTACTCATCTTTTCTTTCAGGTACAAGTTTCCAGTGATAATTTGGTGTACCATGACTTCTACCCAAGCAGAAGAAAGAAATGCAGATATACATACCAGTGATCAAGTAATACTGCCAAATTACATACAGGCCCCAAGTACACAACAGCATTGTTTTTTTCCCTGATTGTAACAGTGTTGAAAGACTTTTAGTCCCAGTATCACTACGCGTAAGTTTACTTTGCGATTATATATAATTACTATGTGCCTTCAGATTGTAGAATCTGCTCATATCACTTGACCAGTATTTATTGGTGCAATCAATATTAAATCCTATTAGAACATTTAACTCTGAACAAATAGAAGAACTACTCTTTAGTGAAAGATAATATGATAATGCATTTAGATTTTGACAATATTCAGACTATGGCAGATCATTATTGTTCATTATTATTTAAGATTTTCCAAACAGCGATTTGAGAAAATTCCTGCAGAAGTACCGAGATTATCAGGCAAGCATAGAGAAACATTTGCACTTGCAGCCTTTTTAATTATATTATACTATTAAAATATATTATTATTGAAGTGTGCACTAATGCTAGAAATAGAACCATGAATGGCAATATATTTGGACATAACTGTTCACTGACGAGGGTCAGAATCGCTAACTATTATGTTAGTGGCAAAGTATACTTTATGTTTTAGTCAGCACTGCTAACACAGGCCGCGCAGCAGTACAGCAGTACTGCTGTAACTGTATTGTAGCTGCCACACTGTAGGATGATGTGCCCATGTTATAACAGTATGGTACTTAGGATGGGCACGGCATCAGAATAATATTTTTACACCGGCACAATTTTTAGTGATATATGAAGATGAACAAAATGAATAAAGATGTGAAACTACAATGTTTTTTGTATTATTTGACTCCGAGTGTATTGACATAAACAGTACTGATGGAATATAAGAATCTTAAATAACTTTGAAACACTAAGTTTTTTGTAAAGCATTTCTTTTACTGATTAATTGTTACAATTGCTCCCTATTATTATCATTATTTTAAATTTGTGTGCACAGTGGGCCTAAATTACTATGGCGACTTGGCATTCCCCTTTAATAATATATTTTATTTTTATTTTAAACCATATATAACGTGTAACATACTGGGTATATTGTTACACGTTGTATAATATTTAACAGGGTAGCTGTTAAATATATATCCTACATATTGACAGCTGAAATTATAAATGGATGATAAAGGTGAAAACAAATATAAGTAGGTAGGCGGGGCGGCATTTTTCAGTTTTTGCCCCGCCTATAAAAAATTGAAGATCCGGGGCTGAATTTAGATCAGGCGCTAACTAATTTTACAGGACCAAACTTACTGTATTTATCTTCTGTCCTTTTAGTAATAAATAGAAGAAGATTCATTCAACTAATTTAAAGTTAAGTTTGAACAACGGAACGTTATTATGGTACCCTTTGCATAATTTACATGGACCATAAGAACATTCGCTTGGTGAGTGACCATCAGTACGAATACAATTTTGACACAGCTTTTAATTTTTCACGATTGTATATCTATCTTGCACGGACAAATTTAAGAATTTCGGACATGAATTCAATTGATGATCACCGCCGCAGTCAACACAAATATGTTTTTGTTTCTTATCGGAATGTTGTATGTTTATTATGAGTAGAACTTGAGTTACCGACGTACGAATGTGTAACAGATTGCGAGTTTATGTTGTTTGACTTATTAAGTCTTTTGTTTTGATTGAAATTTGACTTTAGTGAGTCGTTATTATTGTGCTTAGACGGAGAAACACTTTTATTATTATTCGACTTTATCATTTATATAACATATCCACACGGTTTTTTAGAAATTCTAGAAGGTCATCTAACTTTATGTTATTTGAGTTACTTTTAGAAACTAGGGTACCTTTATGAGTTTCCCACTCGCGTTCCGTGGACTGGTCGAGTTTTGAGACAATGAGATAAACGATTAAAGTGCCCCAAGCATCTGTTGGCTCGTTTAATGATTTAAGTGACCGCAAATTACTTACGTAACGTTGAATCAATTAACTTTCTAATTTGGACATATGATTCACTTTGAAGAGACTGAACAGTAAATAATGCTTTTACATGATTTTGTATTAATAACGGATTGTTGTGACACCTATTTACTAATAAATTCCATTCGTATGAGTAGTTTGGAGCAGTGAATTCCAATGCACTAATCACATGAGAGGCAGAACCACTAAGAGACGATTTTAAATAGTGGAACTTTTGAATGTCATTGAGATCTTCACGCACGTGCATCATCGTCAGATACGAGTTCCTATACTCCAACCACCGATCAAACGAACCATCAAAGGCAGGTAGCTGTATTACTGGCAACTTTATAGACACAGGATTACTTGATGAGAAATAGACTGACTATGTTCACTATTGTTAGTCACTAAGCACTTCGCGTCAGCCATGATGGAAAAGTACTGCTGTTCGAATAATTCGTGGTACCTATTCTAATTGAGAAGCTAAGTCGGAATCATCAACTAATTGTTCAATTTCGCCTTGAATGTCATTAAAACATTGTAAAATAGTGCAAGTTGACTGTATTCGTAAATCTAATTCAGTTTTACTATTGAAATTTAACGTTAATTTGTCTAACTTTGAAATATACTTTTCAAATAACGTAAGCCTCCCTTTCAGTGTGCCCTGTTGCTTTTTCAAATCAGCAAGACGTTTATTTGACATTGTGCTAACACATTCACGAGGGAATTTTGATCTTTCTCTATTTTTTACGGGATCCTGAACCGAGGCTATCTGAAAGTACTCATCGTCACTCATTTTGGAGGGCTATAGAAAGCAAGAGTACCTTCTTCTTCTTCAGCCTATAGATGTCCACTGCTGGACAAAGGCCTCTCCCAAGGCTTTCCACGTTGACCGGTCCTGTGCTGCTGGCTTCCCACGACCTTCACCAGGTCATCGGTCCACCTTGTTAGAGGCCTCCCTACGCTGCGTCTTCCAGTACGTGGCCGCCACTCCAGAACCTTACTGCCCCATCGGCCATCGGTTCTACGAGCAATGTGCCCTGCCCACTGCCACTTAAGTTTGGCGACTCGCAGATATATGTCGGTGACTTTGGTTCTTCTGCGGATCTCCTCATTTCTGATTCGATCACGCAGAAAAACCCCAAGCATAGCTCTTTCCATTGCCCTTTGTGTGACTCTGAGCCTTCGTATGAGGCCCATTGTGAGCGAACACATTTCAGTTCCGTAAGTCATCACTGGCAACACACACTGGTCAAAGACTTTAGTCTTGAGACGCTGTGGTATCTTGGACGACGAGAAGAGTACCTACAGTTTCGCAAATTATTGGACACGGAGAGAGAGGATGGGTTTTGTGACCTGACCGGATGCGACTTGCTGACAATCCTGGCCAATCCTCTTCTTCAATGCTTTTTCTTATGACGCTCCACGTGGCTGAATGTTTGTTCGTATGTGGCTCGATGGATCTATATGTGTAGACTGTTCCTTATTTGTGTCCCTATGTGATGAGGGCAAGGATGTCTTCAATGAGTGATTTATTGATTTCTTCTAATATAAACGTATATTTTAAGGAAATTAAAATAATTATATATTAACACGACCATTGCTGAAAAAACTTTGAGAGAGTGAAGTGGTTGCGACGGTGCTGCCAGCTGCAGAAGATCGCACGATGTTCAGGGCGCTCGATGCTTTCTCTCTTCGCCGCTAGATGGCATTGTATATATATTGAACAGAAGTTAAAAAATAACAGCCAATCAGAGACAAGCGTTTTTCTGTTCAAAAATAACAGCTAATCAGAGACAAGCATTCTTCGGTGACTCTTTTGTTATGCGGTTAGCCGACCGTATAAACAAATGAGTATTCAATCACGATGCAAGTGTTCAAAGTCAAAGCCAAATGTTTATATTTCAAATAGGCCTTTGCAGGCTCTTAGTTTCACGGTTTCAAAGAGTTGGTCTCATGGAGAAGAACCGGCAAGAAACTCCATGGAATGTTACCGATAACATGCAATAATAACTTTATCTCTACTAGAATTATTATTTGTAAGTAGGTACAATAGGTATGTGCTATTAAAGCTATATATTTGAGAACTGCCGGTGCCAGATCCGGTGGTGGCTGCTTGACGAAAATAAGTCCCAGGTGATCGCGTCGGCTATCGGCGACAAGTGCGCTGGATTATTTTTTTGCTAGAACCCGTCTGCAGGTGAAGGCCTCCTCCAAGGATGACTAGTCTTCACTAGATTTGGATATTTGAAACCAATCTACATCAGCGACTTTAACTACGTCATCTTCCCATCTTGCGCAGGGTCTTCCTCTTCTTCTCTTGCCAAGTGGGCCATTCCAGGCTGTAACTATTTTCGTCCATCTCTGGTCTTTCAAGCCTGCTACATGTACGGCCCATTTTCATTTTAGAGTCAACGCTTGTTCTAGTCCGTCTTTGACATTTGTTGTTTCTCTTATTTTTGTGTGACGTATTCTTTGGATTTTTTTGATGTTTAACATGCTGCGCTCCATTCCACGTTGACATATTACTAGCTTATTTTTAACGTTATTGCTGATATTCTACGTAAAGTAGAGCAAGAGGCAAGAGTTCATGACCTTCGTTTTTATGTTGGTTGGTAAGCTGCCCTTGAATATTTCTTTTAGGCCCCAGTATTTGTTCCATGTTAGTTGTGTCCTTCGTTCGACTTCTCGTTCGTTATTTTCGCGAGTGAAGCTGATTTGCTTACCTAAGTACAAGTGCTGGTATGTATATATCAGAGGCTCGCTGCCAACCGATACTGTTCTCCTGACACTGTTTGTCATCACATCCCAGATTCAGACAGTACTTCGTTCCAATCTTTATGCCGTATCGACTCCAGTCTAGTTGCCCCATTATGGCCTCCAGTATAGCTATAAAATAATAAATAGTTTGGGGATATCGGGTCTCCTTCCCTTATCCTTTTTTTCACAGGGAACCACGTCCCAATTTTCTCTAGTTTTACTCTTCTTCTGCTATTACTGTAGATGTTTTTGAGTACTTGTATGTATTCCTTTTCTACGTTTTGTGTTCTTATTGTTTCGGTTTTCTGCTTACGCAGAAAACCTTTCCGTGGGAAAGGGGGCATTGTCACGTAGCAAAAATATAGCAGCAGGCGACATCTCTTAGACACGGGCTAAACTCGTGTCACATATTTTGCATCGAGCCGAGAGATGGCGTTGCGCGAAAGTACAGTCGATAATATAATATATAAATTCAAATAAGGAACGACCGGGTTAAATAAAATAAAAAAGGAAATAGGATAAATAAATATTAAAAATAAGAACCAACTCATGAGTCTAAAATTAAAATACAAGTCGTGGAACGCACTAGTCAATGGTTCAAGAAAAGACAATTGGGAGGGGTCGATCGCTTGGCTACAGAAATTTCGAGAAGAACGATTGATGTCTTGCTCGGATGGTGGCTGGTTTGCTGGCGTTGCTGGTACGCAAGGTTGGCGTGTTTGCGCCATAACCCATGGGGTTAAACGTTTAGCGATTTGGCTGATAATTCTGTGAGTACTCATTTCTATACCCGGAATATTTCTCCCCGTGTTTCTTGTTCTATAGTGCTGACTTAGGTCAAATGTTGTTCTAGATTTGGCTCTTTTTGGCGGGCCTAGGGCAGGAACCCGTGTGGAGGCGTCGCGTCCTGACTTGCCTCAGGTAGCCTTGATTCCGATTAGATCAGGCTAGTTTGGAGTAGAAGTGTGCTGAACCCTGGTGGTACGGCACATCCAATTCTCTTTCGACGACGACTAGACAGGTATAAGCTGTCATAATTTCTTTGCTCCTGGTGTTCCCGAAATACCTAATCCCGCAGGCCGTGTTCAACCGTGCATTAATCTGACACCCGTCAGTTAGTGAAGCCAAGGGTCTTTGTACCGTAAACCAGAAGCGTTAGTCAGGAGAGCTAATCAGAAACGTAGACTCCCTGTCCTTTTTATTTGTTTTGATGTATCTAGTGAGTGAGACTGAGTTTAAAACAGGTTGCATGTAAATAGGCTATACTTATCAAGTCTTGTTGATAGGTATGTTATGCATAACCTTTTTTTTTTTTTGTTTCGTGGTGGAAATCCTCATAGGATGTCCGTCGCCCTAGGGTGGGCGAGGGGATCTGTCAGACTTTTACTGACTAAAACCACGCCGGTGTCTCTTCTATCACGAGCGCGCGTAGGGCCGCGGGAGTCTAAATTCTTCCGCAGCCCCACACTCTCGTGCTGGCCCGGTCTGCCCGGGCCTCGTCTCCGGCACGGGGTACTGGGGTGTTAAGCTACCCCGTGCATCGCATCAGAAGCGCGCGCTGACACTCGCGCGCGCCTCCGCCTCGGGGTCCATCGAATAGGGGGCGGAGACTTCCCCATGTCCCTCGCCCCTGGACCCATACATGAGGGGCGGAAGAGGGCGTTGTCCGCCCTTCTTCGGCGCTCGGTGCGTCTTCTGCGGCCCGGGAAGGGAGTTGAGATCTCCCTCTCCTGTTCCGCAGCTTCCTTCTGCGACATCACGTCCTCGCAGAAGGACACCACCGCGTCCCACGACTCTGCGCTGCCGGCCATCCTCCGCACTACTGCCGGCAGCGTCAGGTCGCCTCCTACTTCATTTGTGAGGACACGGCGCTGCTCCTCCCAAGCTACACACTCGGAGAGCGTGTGCTGCGCCGTGTCCTCCCCGCATTGGACGCAGTGGTGGCACCGAGCGTCCGGCTCCCTGCCTAGGCGACACAGGTACTTGCCGAAGCAGCCGTGCCCCGACAGCACCTGAGTCACCCTGAACGACAGGGAGCCGTGCCTTCTCCCGAGCCAGTCGTCGAGTACTGGCCGGATCGCCTCGACGGTAGCGAGGCCGGCGGTAGGGCGCATAAGCCTCTGCCGCCAGTCCGCCACCAGGACCTGACGGAGCTCCCCTCGGCGCAGCTCGATCTGCCGCTGCGCCGGACTGGAGCCCCGTGTCCGCTCTTCCTCGCGCATGTTATGCATAACCTGAAATAACTTTTGTAACGACTGAGCTGTGGTCACAACGGTTCACCTCACGAATCCTTCATCAAGCGACCCTGAGCTTGCTGAATTGTCTCATGTGGATTCCCTGTCCCACTCCGACCCGAGATGGAGTGAGTCAGGTAATCGACTAGGTAAGTTAGGAGATTGTTTTGTCATATATTTATGACATAGGGTAATTATAAAATAAATTTGTAATTGTATCCATTTATTGTTTTATTTAATGCTCCTAGCTACCAAGTATTTACATAATTAAATTTACTGTAACTGCCGTGTAAGGGTGAAGTTAGCCACGCAGAGTTATAGTGTTACACCATACAGGTACTATCATGTACCAAGGTGTCAAATGCTTTTGGGCACGCCACAATAGCGCCGGTAAGTCCCCTCTTTGAAGAGTGGCTAGAGAGGCGACACGGTGCCCTCACCTTCTGCCTGATGCAGGTCTTAACCGGACACGGTTGTTTCGGAGGTTCCTGTTCCGTATAAGGCGGGACGAAACGCCAGGATGTCACCATTATGTGGATCGCCCTGAGGACACGGCGGAGCATGCGATGGAGGTCTGCCCGGCTTTGGTGGAGCACCGCCGTGTCCTCTTAGCGGCAATCGGCGGCGATCTCCCGCGTTCGATCCTGGTCCAGGCCATGGCCCGGAGCGATAGTGCATGGCAGGCCGCCGCCTCCTTCTTTCGAAGCAGTGATGCTGGTAAAGGAGGAGGCGGAGTGCGTGAGGCAACGGAAATCACAGCACCCTCATGCCGCCACAGGAGACGCCCTGGTCGGGAAACGACACCAAACCCCAGCCACCGTAGGCGCGGGCCTGCGGGCGGTGAGCAGTGGGCAGCTCGCCGCTCGGTAAGGACCAGGCCCGAGTCGACGGCGCGTTGTGTTTCACGCTCGCCTCAAAGAGATGTCAGCACATCGTGACGGGGTCCACGAAGACCGATGCCTCCTGGGTCGGGATTGCGGGTTGGTTAAGACGCGGTGAATAGACAACTTTTAGGTATTTGAGGGGGCGAAGCAGACGAAGTGGGACACGACTAGCCCCGCCCACTGCGGGGCGCTCCGCGCGAGTACATCAATGCGAGATGCGTCGTGCATCGAGAAATACGCACGTTCTATTAAATCTATACCAACTATTCTCCATTCCATCTACATTTAGAAGCGTAATTTCACAACCGAAATGCGAAGCATGATTGGCTCTGTTCGTCACAGTCCCGGTTCGCATTAGACATCCGCGGCGAGCACCAGGTTCGAATCCCACATACGTTTACCTTGCGATTTTCGAAAATGTATATTTTTTACATATTTTCATTTTTTATTATTACTTTTGTTTTCTTTTTTATTTTTATAATGTGCTTTGTCCGTTCTGCTTATTTTTTTTGTGTTATGTCCTTTTTTCATGAAACTGTTAGTTTAAATCATTCTAAGTACTAGTACAAACCCGACTTCGATAAGAGTTGCAGTTTTGAAGAAAAAATCTTTTATTTTTTTTAAATATCCGAAAAATGTATTTTTTTAACAGTTACTCTAAACAGCTGTTTATAAATAGTAATTTCTAGAAATGATACTATTATTTCTAGAAATTACTATTTATAAACAGTAATGATAATTTCTTGGTTCATAATATAATTAGTATGAACTAGGAAATTCATGGTCAAATAAAGGCTTATTATTATTATTTATTATTAATTTCTTGAAATTTGTAGAAAGAAAATTATAACGAATTGATTTTAAAAATTAGTTTGCATTATAATTGTTACAAAAAGAATATATCTAAAAAGATGGAACAATTACTTACTACAAAAAATACAGAAAATCGGCTAAATTAATAATAATTAAAAAAAAACTATTGCAAATAAGAAATCCAACAAAAAGCATACAACGTAAAGCTGGGGTTTGAGCCCGAACACATACAGGTGAAGAAAAATTTGCCGCGAAAAAATAAAAAGAAAGAATAATTACAGAAAAAAATCAAATAAAATATCGGCAAACATACAACAGTAAATTAAAAAGCATTTATTTCAATTAAAACCTACAAAAAGCATATAATGTAAACCTGGGGTTTGAACCCGGACAAAAACGAAATATGATTATTCATCAACAAACAGACACGTAAATATAATTATTTTCTGTGCGGGGTAAAGCAAAAACTGACATAGGTCCGTCAAAAAGCGCGCCTCAGCGGTCACTGTCGCTAAGCATAGAAGTGAAAGAGAAGGCAATGGACGCCGCGATGGAGCGACGTTTCGTTCACGTTATTTATCATTAAATACATTATTTATTTTAGAATATCTTAGTTAAATCGATAAACAAAAACAATGGTTTCATTTACTATTATATTTTACATCGCTCTTCTCAATTTTATCAAGATTTGATGATTTATAATAATACAGTTACAACGGTATAAATTCAATTTTAGTGGTTACTTTAGGATTTTTTTCTATCGAGAAAATTAATTCAAAACGTATTTTGAAAACAATGGTTTCCTGCTACATATAATCAAGATTAACATATAAATTTTTGGTTGCTCTGAAATGTATACATTTGGCTAAAAAACTGTTTTTTGAAGCCTATTTTTACTGAGCACAGCGCCTTAAACAAGAAACAACAAAAAAAAAGGTGTCAAATGCTTTTTGATAGTCTAGTTGTACTGAGGAGTTTTTACAAAAATAATCATAATCTGTTTTCTACATAAAGCAAAAACAAAATGGTATTCCATATTTGGTTAATTTCCTCTACTATATTTCCTGTTCTATAAAGCCGGGGCGGGACGCTAGTGATATATAATAAATCTCAAACCGCCGTACATAAATTGACATATTTGCGACGGTTAGAGTTGCCAATTAATTTTCACAAAACGTTACGAAATGGTTGGATCAGGAAAAGAAAAATTATTTGGAAGAATAAAAATATTTTTCTTTTTTATGTTCTTAAAAATGTATTTTTTGTACTTTCAATTGACGCTAATTTTTACTTTGCTGTATTGAAATGTTGTTAAAGCTTGTTTGGTAGTCATAATTTAAATAACCAATAATTCGATTGTAATTAAAAATTTCTTTTTTTTTACATGTGGTAATATATCAGATACCTACATTTTATCATCTGTATTTTTCTCTGAATATCACATATGATGTTAAACATTTCGTTCAGTAATTTTAAATCGTTTCTATAACCCATTACAAGTTGTATTCTGTGTGCTGTTATATTTATCTACCCAGAATGAGTGCTTTGTTTTACAAATCACAATAAAGGTTGGAAATTATGTATTTTTGTCTACTTTATTCTTATGCGAAAGTATAAAATATATTTACAAAAAGTAGAATACGTTTTAATAAAGTATGGTTGGCAACCCTATGACTAATGTTGCCTTCCGCCTTTTCACTGCTGTTATTCGTGCTAAACTTTTATCAACTAAAAGGTTAGGGGTTAACTTCCAGTGATCATAATATTTGGCCTACATCGTAATGATTCTTAGTGCAAACTTGGCACGAGGCTACGTCGCTCGTTTATTACTAGTAGTACGTAAATCGCCATTCAGTGTTCAAAATGTGGAGAATAATATTCTTATTAATGTCGCTGAGTTTTATACAAGAATTTAATAGTAACGAAATCTACGGAAATTATACAATGGTCATGGTGTATCCAAATAGTATGATGATGCCGATGTGCCTTACGATTGGTTTGTCTCCTGATGGAAGTAACGCTCAGTGCACATGTTCTGATGGGAATAACAGTACACGTCTTATGGTATTGACATACATTGAACGTATCGCCCCCCATCGGGTGATAAAACAGCCAGAAGCGTCAACAGAACCTATGCGAGTCATTGACGATGGAACTGATCTGCTGGATCTCAGAAATGTCACCTGCAATTGTGCTGAAAAGGAGTATCATATTCGTTTGGCTTTTAAAAACATAAACGATAACTATATGCTAGCTTATGTGGTAAATGACCTTAATTCTTTTGCGAAAAGAGATTTTTTGTGTGCACGGAATTTACCGAGTTCTGCCGAACTGGAGGCTGACATCACACGTATTGAAGAATTGAACCAAAGGAACGGAACACGTATGTGTACACGAGAAATTTACGAGGAGATTCGTCCAAAACATTAATTATATTTTTTGTAATATAATCTTTTTTTTTAATATAACTGTGTTTTAATTACGATATTCATACGGTTATTGTATAATGTCACAATACACACAGGTGTAGGATATGATTAGTTTATTTTTTATAAATTATACTACTACAACCACCATCTACTACTGCTTATGGCGGGATTGCGGTCAAGCACCAGGCTTGTCCGCGATCCCGCCTGGTGGTAAGCAGTGATGCGATCGTTTATAGTAAAGCGCGCTAGTTTATTAATTGTTCCAGTCCCTCGATGTACGTGGTATAAAAGACGGTATAAATGTGACCGCAGTACTCCATACACGAAAGGACCTGTGCTTTGTAACTTAACATTAGAAGCTCATGGTGTGAAGTACTGCCGGAACTTAGCGATAACGCCAAGTTTCCTGGTAGGTACCTTGGTCTGTAAGCCTTATTTTATCTTTGTTGTATCATAGAACGCAAAGACATATCTGACATCGTAACGCGAAAAGGCTACACCGCATACCACTAATAAAATTATGATAGTAATTTATTTCGTTAATGAGGGGTTTCAGAAATCACAGTGTTTAAAAAAATGCTCGGCCTTTGAACGTTGCAAGCGTGCCGCCGCTCGTTTTTGTGTGTATGATGCTGATCCCCGGTGTGAACTCTATTAAATCAGCTGATAGGACAGTTTTTCAAGTTTTGTTGACAATGCGCTTTTTTGTGTTATTAGCGAATTCATTAATTTTTACTTTAACATCTTATCGGGTTATAAAAGTATAACAATTATAAATGATCTAAAGTGAAAAGAACTGCATATATTTTTTTTTTAATCAGGAAAAAGCCGTTCAGAATCTTGTCCTGGATTCATAGTATTCGTTTTTACGTCGATGTCAGGAACACCCTTTATTAGTTAATTAATATAACGTACAATCTTCTTCTTCTTCAGGCTATAGATGCCCACTGCTGGACAAAGGCCTCCCCCAAGGCTTTCCACGCTGACCGGTCTTCTGCTGCCCGCATTCATCGGCTTCCCACGACCTTCACCAGGTCATCGGTCCACCTTGTTGGGGGCCTCCCTACGCTGCGTCTTCCAGTACGGGGCCGCCGCTCCAGAACCTTATTGCCCCATCGGCCATTGATTCCACGAGCAATGTGCTCCGCCCACTGCCACTTAAGTTTAGCGACTCGCAGAGCTATGTCGGTGACTTTTTTCTGCGGATCTCCTCATTTCTGATTCGATCACGCAGAGAAACTCCGAGCATAGCTTTTTCCATTGCCCTTTGTGTCACTCTGAGCCTTCGTATGAGGCCCATTGTGAGCGACCACGTTTCAGTTCCGTAAGTCATCACTGGCAACACACACTGGTCAAAGACTTTAGTCTTGAGACACTGTGGTATCTTCGACTTATCCATGTTCATCTTTAGACCCACTTGTTGGGAAGCTCTGTTGAGGTCATTGAGCATTTTGCCGAAGTCTTCCAGGGTCTCAGCCATGACCACGATATCATCTGCGAAGTGGAGATTAGTGATTTACTCGCCGTTAATGTTGATGCCAAGTCCTTACCAGTCCAGGAGCTTGAAGACATCTTCCGACGGCGCAGTGAACAATTTAGAAGATATGACTATTCCTTGTCTCACTCCACGCTGCAGTTGGATCGGTTTCGAGTCTTGAACCTGGAGATGAACTGACATGGTGGCGTTTTTATACAAACACTTTATCACCTCAATGTATCGATGGTCAATTTGGCGCCGCTGGAGAGACTGTAGCACCGCCCAAGTCTAAATCGACGTACAATAATTTTATTTAATTTAAGTAGAATATGATCTTATCGATATTCGTAATAGATTAAGTTACATAATTCCTAGAACGACAGTGGATCGAGCTGTGTTTACTTGGCCACTGTTGTCTGACCTCTTGTCGGTTGTAAATTGTTATTATTTTTCTGGTAGCTGACTAGTTTATTATAGAATGGCAAACAAACCAGTTGGCTATTTATTTCTTGAATAATAATATTAAATAGCTTACCATTGAGTCCCCATAAAATACCTATTTGTTAATATGTGGAAAATGTTGTGGTTATTACATTAATTTTGTTTTATATCTAAGTGCTTTATGTACCTAATGTAGGTAATATCGGTTTTTTCCCAAAAAAATAACATAATGTTGTTATACAACAATTCTTATCAAAGCATGTTTTGTTACATGCCTTTGATAACAATTTCTGTGTAATAAAAATATAGTTGTTTGTTTCATTTCTAAGAGCATCTTAAAGGTTGTTTGTTATTTGCCAATGTGGAATAGAGTTTTGGCATATAATAAGTCTTTTTCACCGCAAGATGGGAAGAGTTGTCTCCAATACACCTGCAAAATGGAAAATACAATAAGTACAGTATAGATATTTAGGTACGATGCTTAACTAAACAGGAGGGTTTTTTCCTATTCGATCGATCCCTTTTTTTTGTTTTGGATGCAAAACCCACCCGTGTTCCTTCACTTGCCTGTGCGACGGCCAGGGCCACGGTTTCTTTTTTAACCGACCAGCAACCCTGGCCCAGGAGGTATTGGTCCTCGTGGACGGTGTGCTGCCATCTCTTTGAGGCGCGCGTGAATCACAACGCGCCGTCGACCCGAGCCTGGTTCTTGCCAGGCGGTTAGCTGCCCATCGCCCGCCGCCCGCAAGCCCGCGCTTGCGGTGGACGGGCGTCCGTTCCGTCCGAACCCGTTTTTATAGTGCCTTTGATGATACTGTTGGCGCAGTGATGACGGATCTGGAATGATAGTCCTGTGGCTAGAGGTAACCATAGATTAGTTCATGCGGGTAATGACTATTCGTGAATGACTGCTTCAGGGTAATTGCACACTATTAGTACCAATGGGTTTCATTTTGACAGTTTAACAACATTCATTGCGTAATTTACGTTGTTGAGCAGACACATTTTTCTAATACACGGAACAATGGATTAGCAATAGGCTTCAAAATGATTACAACTGATAGTAACACTCGGGTAGGGTGCTGGATCCTCCAATCGGGTTGTTAAGCTTAAAGCACTATGAGATGCAGTTTTGAATTTTCGAAGGGGTAGTTTAAAAGTTATGTACTTTTAAACTACTTTTTAGAAAGAATATTAAAAAAAAATAAAAATAAATCCTGGCCACTTTGGGCTGGTGCTGTTAAGTGTCACCTGGCCACTTTGGATTCAGTGGAGAGGTGGGCGAAGAGGCTGATTGGTGCCCCTGACTTAACTCGAGACGCTCTCCAAAGCCTAGAGCACAGGCGTAGAGTAGCCAGCCTTTCGGTATTCTATAGGATGCATTTTGGGGAGTGTGCGAGGGAAATGCATGATTTAATTCCCCCATCTCCGTTCCACCATCGGACGATCCGTTGTACGGCGTGTTTCTACGCTTACGTTGTTTACTCCAATACGATCCGGACGAAGCGTTTCGCCTCCTCCTTTATACCGCGTACATCGAGAGACTGGAACAATTTGCCAGCGGCGGTGTTTCCGTCGGACTACAATTTGAGTGTCTTCACGGCTAGAGTGAATAAGCTCTTAATAAACTAGTGCGCTTTACCATCAACGATTGCGTCACTGCTTACCATCAGCCGGGATTGCAGTAAAGCGCTAGTTTATAATTTATATAAAAAAGCATTGTTTAGAAAATCTATGAGATAAAAGAAAGAAAGATCACAAAGTAAACAATACATAAACTACTCCAACTTTTACTAACATTTATTACTACTTCTTTTCGTGACATCTCCGTTGACAAAAACTGTATATAATATATAATATAATAATCTTTATTTCAAAAACCAAATACAATTTTTCCATCTCAATCAGGCATAAAAAAAAAGAAAGAAAACAATTAAGTCCAATGCTATGCGTTTTGAGACAGAGTGACCGTCTGTGTCCGTGCTAGTATAAACTGTGTTACAGACACAGGCGACTCCCTCTTACAATTATTGAGACAGAGTGACCGTCTGTGTCCGTGCTAGTATAAACTGTGTTACAGACACAGGCGACTCCCTCCTACAATTATTGAGACAGAGTGACCGTCTGTGTCCGTGCTAGTATAAACTGTGTTACAGACACAGGCGACTCCCTCTTACAATTATTGAGACAGAGTGACCGTCTGTGTGCGTGCTAGTATAAACTGTGTTACAGACACAGGCGACTCCCTCTTACAATTATTGAGACAGAGTGACCGTCTGTGTCCGTGCTAGTATAAACTGTGTTACAGACACAGGCGACTCCCTCTTACAATTATTGAGACAGAGTGACCGTCTGTGTCCGTGCTAGTATAAACTGTGTTACAGACACAGGCGACTCCCTCATTACAATTATTGAGACAGAGTGACCGTCTGTGTCCGTGCTAGTATAAACTGTGTTACAGACACAGGCGACTCCCTCTTACAATTATTGAGACAGAGTGACCGTCTGTGTCCGTGCTAGTATAAACTGTGTTACAGACACAGGCGACTCCCTCTTACAATTATTGAGACAGAGTGACCGTCTGTGTCCGTGCTAGTATAAACTGTGTTACAGACACAGGCGACTCCCTCTTACAATTATTGAGACAGAGTGACCGTCTGTGTCCGTGCTAGTATAAACTGTGTTACAGACACAGGCGACTCCCTCTTACAATTATTGAGACAGAGTGACCGTCTGTGTCCGTGCTAGTATAAACTGTGTTACAGACACAGGCGACTCCCTCTTACAATTATTGAGACAGAGTGACCGTCTGTGTCCGTGCTAGTATAAACTGTGTTACAGACACAGGCGACTCCCTCTTACAATTATTGAGACAGAGTGACCGTCTGTGTCCGTGCTAGTATAAACTGTGTTACAGACACAGGCGACTCCCTCTTACAATTATTGAGACAGAGTGACCGTCTGTGTCCGTGCTAGTATAAACTGTGTTACAGACACAGGCGACTCCCTCTTACAATTATTGAGACAGAGTGACCGTCTGTGTCCGTGCTAGTATAAACTGTGTTACAGACACAGGCGACTCCCTCTTACAATTATTGAGACAGAGTGACCGTCTGTGTCCGTGCTAGTATAAACTGTGTTACAGACACAGGCGACTCCCTCCTACAATTATTTGATTCACAATTTGCTGCACTTGGTAGAAGTTTTGGTAGGTATAAAACTTAGTTTAATATTACCACTTATTAAAAATGTAAGGAAGGGCTGGGTGTGTGCGATATACATGTAAGTGTGGGTGTGTATAATGTGGGTGTGTTGTATATGTGTGGGTGTGTGTGTGAAGTGTGGGTGCGTGTGTATTTCGTAAATATGTCACAGTACAACGTAAATATTGCAAGAGCAATTTAAATCTGAATTTAGATTTGTAAGTTAATAATCTTTTTTTACAAAGAGTTTCTCAGTCTCTTCGTATGTCAACTTTTGGAGAAAACTACTAACTACAGCTTTACATTTAAATTTAGGTAAAGAATATATGTTACAAGATTTATTTATGGCATTATAAAGGTGACTACTAAGATACGGGTAGCTTCGCCTCGCCAGAGCAGTTTTGGTTAAGACAGGTGGGCATGGAGGATCTTTACGTCTTTTATTTTGCTCTAGTAACCTTGGGTTGTACGTCAATGTTGAGTGCACACGTAATGCGATGTTAAGTACACAGATCTGTCGTACCGTGAGTACAGATATGTCTTTATACAGCTGGGTAGTCGGGTACCGATAAGGTTTGTGAAGCATGACTTTCAAAACAGCTCTTTGTGCCCTCTCAAGGCGAAGCAGATACGTTTTAAGGGTACCGCCCCAGATATACAATAGGTAAGCAGTGATTGAGCCAAGGCAAAATAAATAGTTTTTAACAGTGTGTTGGCAACTACTCCTCTTAATTTTTTCATAGGGAACATTAGTTTACGCACCCGCGAAACTGTCACACTGATGTGCTCTTGCCAACTCAGTGTGTTATCAATGTGCACCCCCAAGTATTTAATACAAGAGCTTCTATATATAGTAGGGCAGCTACAAAGGGTTATAGAAAGGTCACAACTATGGGCTTTAACATCTGGCATACTAGGCTGCGTAGCAGAGTTAGCTGAGAAAGGAATGTAGTGAGTTTTAGAGACATTTAATGTAATTAGGTTAAATGAGAGCCAATCCCTCACTATACCAAGAGCCTTTTCAGCGGCGTAATGAGTAGCTTCCCAGGTTTCTCCGCTTACGATAAGCGCAGTATCGTCTGCATATACAATTATCTTGCAGTTTGGGATTGAAAGCTGGCATAGCCTGTTTACAAATAGTAGAAAAAGGGTGGGGCCCAGCACGCTGCCCTGCGGTGTGTATGATAGTTCTTGGTAGTAAATTCCTTACTTCCAAACTGCTGTAGCCAAGTAGGTATATTGTAAAAAAAACCGGCCAAATGCGAGTCGGACTCGCACACCGAGGGTTCCTCCGTACAAACGTAGCGGTTTACAATTTATGACGTACTAGCTTTCCGCCAGCGGCTTCGCCCGCGTGAAGTTCGGTTATATCGCGCTTTTTCAATTCCCCTCGGGAACACCAAATTTTTCCGGGATAAAAAGTAGCCTATGTTCTTTCTCAGGGTGTAAAGATTTTCTGTGCCAAATTTCATCAAAATCGGTTAAGAGGTTTAGGCGGGAAAGCGTAACAGACAGACAGACAGACAGAGTTACTTTCGCATTTATAATATTAGTATGGATTAGTATGGATAAGTATAATAATGGATGGATTAGTATGGATTAAATCAAATTACTTACTAGATATGGTTCAAACCAATTGTTTCAAACCAATTGCATGGTAATGCGTAATGCACATCAAATATATTTTTTTTGTTTTAATATTATCTTATTTTGGAACTTACAGAGAGGGTACACATTGTAATACTTTGGAAGTGACTCTCGCGCAAACCGTTCAGTTTAGAACAATCGTAGTTATGATAATTTCGTGAGAGTCAACATATTTTTTATTTTATAACTAGCTTTCCGCCCGCGGCTTCGCCCGCGTGGAGTTCGGTTATATCGCGCTTTTTAGGTTTCCCTCGGGAACATCAAATTTTTCCGGGATAAAAGGTAGCCTATGTTCTTTCTCAGGGTCTAAATATTGTCTGTGCCAAATTTCATCAAAATCGGTTGAGAGGTTTAAGCGGGAAAGCGTAACAGACAGACAGACAGACAGACAGACAGACAGACAGACAGACAGAGTTACTTTCGCATTTATAATATTAGTATGGATATAACTAAAATAGTGGGCCAGTACCTTGTAAAAGTTCTTTTATTAAAGTTATTTATGTACAAAATTTTATAGTCATCATTCAGAAATCTGATTGAAAATAACTAATCTTAAATTTGAACAAAATCTGTAAATGGTGACTGAAAAAGGTGTGAATTGTATCATATTGAATTTATTTGGATAAGGATTAATAATAAGGAACAATTAGTGGGCTTTGATTTCGACTGGCATTTTAATTAACTTTTCAAACATAAAAAAGGAATCATTATGAATAAACTATAGTAGGTAGACATATGGTGTCACTGACTTTTTTGTAGGCATTTTTAAGGTCTACAATACTCCATCATCCCAGCGTTAATCCCAGTCGCATCCGAAGCCTTTTCAGCTTTGGAGTCTGGGGTCCGCTTTACCAGTCCAACTGCTGATATGGCTAAACTTCGACATTTTCCGTGAAGCGACTGCCGTCTGACCTCCACAACCCGAAGGCGACATCGAAGCATTGCAGTTAGACCAATTGTTGGACTTTTGAGGGCTCCAACAACCCGTAACGACTGCCACTAGATGTTCGTATGGCAACCGGGACCAACGGCTTAACGTGCTTTCCGAGGCACGACCAGACCAGTGCAAATATTCATATTCATGCATACAAATACTTGCACTGTGCGGGGATCGAACCCGCGCCACCTTGCGCAGCAGCCGCGTCCGCTACCGCTACGCCACGGAGGCTGTCAGGTCTACAATAAGGTCTACAATACTGTAGTACATTATTTTGATCTGTCTCATAGGGTTCAGCCAGCATTTGCAATGTAAGCTCAAAAAATGGGTTTATTTTGCGACATGTGTTAGAAACCTCAAAAATAACAGTACTACTCCATTATTTAATGGATCTTATTATACATATGAACCTTCCTCTTGAAAAACTCTATCTATTAAAAAAAAAACCGCATCATAATCCGTTGCGCAGTTTCAAAGATTTAAGCATACAAAGGGACATAGGGGCAGGGAAAGCGACTTTGTTTTTTATACTATGTAGTGATTACATTTACCAAAATATTTAGATTGAATGACGATTGTGTTGGTCTTCGTTTTGGTTTAATTAGTTACTGTGCCTAAAAAATTTAAAAGGTTTCGGGTTTTTCTGGTAGGTTACCTTAAGCTATTGTTTCATACCAAAATTCAAGATTCAATATCAGCGGGAAGTAGTCTTTAAGTTTTGATTCCGTTGCGAGTAGTCGCGAATTTCAAAATATGCGGTATGATTATAGGTAGGTACCTACCTCAGCGTTTTGAATTTTTGCGTTGATTTAGAATTTTTCACAGTTTAGAGGCAATTAGATTTAAGAATTGTTTGATATGAATTTCAATTTTAATATCTCTACGCGTTCATGTGAAAAAGGGTAGGTAGTAAGTTTATAATTATTAAAAAAATATTTTATGTCATGAAAGCAAAAATAATATTTTAATATTTTATGTAACTTCAAATTTATCATTTTCACAATTTTTCCTTTATCTGTCTGTACTATATAACGTTGCTTCGTGCCGAATTTCAAGATTCTGAGTTCACAGGAAGTACCTTGTAGGTTTTGATTCCCTAGCGTGTGACGGAAATTCGTCTAAGGTGTCGGTATCTTTTGGTCGCTTTAACTTAGAAGTTTGATTTTTTCACTGCTTAAAGGGACAATAGACGTATCTAGGTATTTAGTATAAATTTCAATTTGATACCTTTATTCGTTCGTGAGAAATAAGGTAGTAAGTTTCATTTTATTAAAATATTTTTATTATATTATATAACTAAAAAAATGTGATTTCCGCAATTTTTCCTATATTTTCATTATATGACAATGCTTCATGCCTAATTTCAAGATTCTGAGTTTACGGGAAGTATCCTGTAGGTTTTGATTCCTTTACGAGTGTCGAAAATTTGTTGAAAATATCGAATAATCGGCTGTATCTTTTGATTGGCTTGGCTTAGAAGTTTGATATTATCACAGCTTAAACGGACCAGATACCTAGGTATTTGGTATAAATTTCAATTTGATACCTTTATTCGTTCGTGAGAAATAAGGTAGTAAGTTTCATTTTTATTCTTATTCTTAATTGTAAATTACCTAAGGCGCACAGTCTCTAAATTAAATTTACATAAACTTGAAGAAGACTTGTGCAATATTGATTTTGACCCAGTCTACAATTCCGCTGATCCGCAGTTTTGTATGTTGTACCTAATTAAAAAAGTGCAACATGCAATTCAGAAAAACACAGTCATATCTCGGTCAAATAACAAAAACTACAACATAAAACCATGGATTACGACTGGTCTTATACGTTGTATGAAAAATAGAGATAAACTGCATATGAAAGCTAAAGCTTATCCGAATAATTTAATATTGCAAGTGTCATATAAGCGATATCGTAATTTTTGTAACGACCTCCTAAAAAAAGTAAAACGCAATTACGATAACACTGCACTTAAAGAGGCTGGTACAGACAACAAAAAGATCTGGAAAATTATTAAAAATGTGACGTGTACTTCAAAACAGAATCAGTCTTCTTCAGGTTTATTACAAGCACATTCATCACAATTAACATCAGCGAATATTGCAAATAATTTCTTTGTTAATGTGGGCAAGTATTTAGCTGAAAAAATTCGTGGACAATCACAGTACCTAACAAGCTCATTGGTTGCACCTAACACTACCTTATCATCCTTTGTGTTACTGGAGACTGACGAAGCGGAAGTAGAAAGGATTATTATGGGTCTAAAAGTCGACTGTGCAATTGGCTGGGATAACATATCTAATAAAATTATTAAACAATTCAAAGACCTTTTAGTACCACCGTTAACTTGCATTTTTAATAAATGTTTAACCACAGGGGTGTTCCCCAAGTGCTTAAAAAAAGCTGTTGTTGTCCCAGTTTACAAATCAGGTTGTAAAGATCTAGTGACTAATTATAGGCCTATCTCCTTACTGCCTTCTATGTCTAAAATATTAGAAAAGATTATTAACAATAGGCTTTATAAATATTTGGAGGATAAATCTATTCTCTCTAAGCGGCAGTTTGGATTTAGACCTAAAATGTCTACAGATAATGCCGTACACCATCTAACCGCCCATCTAGCACAAGAGCTTGATAAAGGTAACCACACAGTAGGAATTTTCCTGGACCTTGCCAAAGCTTTTGACACAATTTCTATTCCCATTTTGTTGCGCAAGCTTGAAGCCATAGGCATCAGGGAAATTCAGCTGAAATTATTTAAGAGCTATCTAGAAGAACGTACGCAATGTGTAAAGATTGGGAATCTTATTAGCGATGATGTAGAAAGCACAGCTTTCGGAATTCCCCAAGGAAGTATTTTGGCTCCTTCACTCTTTTTAATATATATAAACGATCTCTGTAATCTAAATTTAGATCACGGCCATATCGTTTGTTATGCCGACGACACTGCTCTTTTGTTTTCGGCTGACTCTGAAGAAAATGTCTACAAGTTTGCGCAACACGGATTTAATGTTATTAATAAATGGCTTCAAAATAATTCACTAACTTTAAATGCTGACAAGACAAATTACGTCAAGTTTTCGATGCGCAAGCAAAAACTAACTGGCCCTACCACAACATTATATGCTCATAACTGCTCACCTAGCACAAATAATCAATGTGTTTGTCCTAATATTAAAATTTCAAATACAGTTAAGTACCTTGGAATTATAATAGATGAGACACTTTCGTTTAAGCATCATATAGAAGCTGTGAATAATAGGATTCGTAAATTGATATTTGTTTTTAAAAAGTTACGACACATTGCAGACCCAAAAATAATTAGACAACTCTACTTTGCTCTATGCCAATCGATACTAACATACTGTATTACCACATGGGGTGGAGCGGGTAAAACATTGTTACTAACAATCGAGAGAGCCCAGAGGGCAATTCTCAAAGTGTCTACTTTCCGGCCATTCCCTTTTCCCACTTACCTCCTTTACAAAGAATGTGAAGTACTAACAGTCCGACAGTTATTTATAATGGCTATTGTATTAAAACAGCACGCAGATCTAACATATAGCGCGGACTGTACTAACAAAAGACGTAAAAATCTAGTCTGTCCTCAAAATCATACCAAACATGCTTTTACATCAAAATTTTACCTATTTCGTGGTCCTCTCCTCTACAATAGATTAAACGCGAAATCAAACATTTATAGTTTAAATCAATTTAACTGTAAGAGAATTGTTAAGCAAACTCTGCAAAAAATGTCCTACGATGATACAGAGAATTTATTGATTGTGCTAAAGTGATTTTGTTTATATTTCGTATTTTTACAATTTTTTGATTATTATAATTATATTTTGAATTTTATACAATTTTTAGAATAACTATCTTGTATATTAAGAAAATAGAAGTTAAGCTTTGGTAATATTAGAATAGTATAAGATAACTTGCCCACGTTTACAGATCGTTTACAAATTTGTATTGTTAAGAATCCTTTTGATTATTTATTAATTTTAAATTGTTTCTAGCTCTTTTCGCTTGAAACACAGGGTATCCTAGTTCAGGCACGCAAGACTTGGATTTAAGCTTATATTTAAGACTATGTAATTTATCCTGTAAAGATTTTTGAATAAAATTATTATTATTATTATTATTTTATTAAAATATTTTTATTATATTATATAACTAAAGAAATGTGATTTTCGCAATTTTTCCTATATTTGCATTATATGACAATGCTTCATGCCAAATTTCAAGATTCCGAGTTTACGGAAAGTATCCTGTAGGTTTTGATTCCTTTGCGAGTGTCGAAAATTTGTTGAAAATATCGACATAATCGGCTGTATCTTTTGATTGACTTGGCTTAGAAGTTTGATATTTTCACAGCTTAAAGGGACAATAGACCTGAGTATTTCATGTGAATTTCAGCTTGATCCGCCCACGTGTTCTTGAGATAAAGGGTCTTGACAGACAGACAGACAGACAGACAGACAGACGGACAACAAAGTGATCCTATAGGGGTTCCGTTTTTTCCTTTTGAGGTACGGAACCCTAAAAACTAACTTTCACTATCTTGAGTATATAGGTATGCCATCTTTTTACACCGAAATTTAAGTACCTAACGGCAAACTAGGCTGCTACAAAATTAGTAGCTACCCTGGAAGCTTGAAGGGAAGTCTTGGATTTTAGATTCGCATATAAACTACTCAATAACGCTATTGGCTGCCCACAATTGGTATGTAGGTTCAACTTCAAAGTATCACGTAGACGATATCGTAACACCCAAACCCATAATACCCTTAGCTCCACCTCTTCGCCTTACAATGTCTGGTGCTAATTCACCTGTACCTCGAATTTGCAAACGAACGCAGTGACCTGGGTGACGTCCACGCTGACTCAATATCGACATTAATTTGTCAGACGTCTTTAGTGTATTAGTTACTACCTGCGCCACACAGTTTCAACCGCCTTTTTTTTTATATGCCTTACTCCTATTGATCGCAGCGTGATGTTATATTATATAGAGCTTAAAGCTGTCCTGGATTAAGGGACTATCCAACACAAAAAGAAGTTTTCAAATTGGACCATGAGATTAGCGCGTTCAAACAAACACACAAACTCTTCAGCTTTATTTATTAGTATAGATTTCAAATCCAGTCTAATCAGAATATAAGCATACATTGATAAAATTACAAAGAGCACTTAGCATGTGGTGTTTGCCTGTAATTAGTTGTGCAGTTAGATTTAAGACACAATAATTTGTATGTGTTTGTAATGTGTAAAATATCTGTAGCATCTGTTAGTGAACCTTAGTATATAAATAACTGGGTTAAATTTGATTGTACGGACGACAGCAGGTCATGCTACACCAAACTGCCAAATATTCCCAATCAACCTTGAGCCTTAATTCTTTAGGGATATAGTTGAAAATCGAATAAAGAAATCTGACAGATTGTAGTATGATTGATGTGCTGTCGTCTGTACTACGTATCTGTCAAAGTGTAGATATTATAGATAAAATAACCTATGGGGAGTTTTAGCGGGAAAGTCAAGCTGAGTGTCACACTCATTTTTCATTGGACTTTTAAAATTATTTATAGTGTTGTTTTCTAAATAAAAGTGCGTGATATATGTACTAAAAAGTGCATTCAGTAAATAATTCATAAAGAACAGTGAAATATCGCAGCACAGGGCGAAGGGCGAATATTCAGCCCCCGAAAACAAAATCATGTCACAAGAGAGGGAAAACGAAACAAATCCGAACAACAGGCTCTAAGGCGGCAGTCCCACCAGTGGGCTAGGGTATAATGGGCTAATCACTCGTTTACCTAAAACCCCAAAGCCAATTGAAGAAACTTAATAAGTGCAAAAATACTTACTACTATTGAACTATTATTGAATCAGTACAATCTCCAGATAGGCGGCAGTTTATTACCAATCTGGCCTTATTAGCCAGTCAGATGTGTATGTTGGGAAATAAATCCCATTCAAATCAGCGACCGGGACTCTTGGTTTCATTGCCTGGGCTGAGAGTGATAATGTTAATGTATGAAAAATTTTAATGTCAGTGAGCAATATATAATAGATAGATAGCTCAATATAGAATAGAGTGATAATGTTAAATGTTAATGTAAAAACAAAAAAAGCATATTGATGCTTTCAAATTTCCCAATGGCTTGAACGAAAAATGGCCATGGCAACTTAGTAAACAGCATATTCCAAACTGTCGTAATGTAATAAATATTAATTGTTGATACAATGAAACTCATTTGAAGGAATGAATACAAATAAACGTGACTGTATACACTCCAAACAAAATCTGCAATGTAATATTACAGATTTCGTTTGGAGAGTATGGATTAATTATGTGAGCGGTTTCATTAAAATAAAGGGAGTCGCTGATAATATGACAGCAGATAGGAAAGCGGATAGGAAAAAAAGAGGAAAGCAGTAAAATGAAGAAAAGGAGAGGAATAAGAAGTAGTTGCGTAAAAAACAATCTTATTAAATAAAAAACGTAAACTTGCATTATTTTTAAATTTAATGTAGTACATTCACATTCATCTTTATTTTTTCACTTTTTTGGATAACAAAGTATTGAACTGAACACACATTACATTGCCTTGTTTTGCGATAACGTTTGCTTTGAAAGAATAGTTGCCATAGAAGAAAAAATCTCCTAAGAATCGATACATATTCTCAGTGAAGTTCATTTTAAAGTAGTAGTCACCCTGCAAAGAATAACAGTTTTTAATTACACGAGAAGCAAGCGACTGTTAAAACATAACTTTCCCTGTTTACAGTGTATGTTTGATCTTGTTCATCATTCTAATTAAAAAAATAACTAAAATAAAACATGCTTTTAAAGAATATTAATTTATGACAATAGTGTATAAACAATACTAGTATAAATGAGAAAAAAACGTGACGCTCAGCCAGACATTTCACACTGTCTAACTAGGACCCGCATGAAACTTTGCATTAATTTATAGTCGATCTTAACAGCGACTACCTTCAAAATGCTGTTAGTGCAGTCCCGTACTCTACGTAGCAAGGAGGAGGTTCTCTTGCGTATAATGGCATGAAAGCCATCAAAACGAGCTTCCGCAAAAATGCCAGATGCACTACAGAAGCGGGGCAACCCCAGCAACATCCCGAAACCGTTATTATATTGGACTGGCAGGGCACCAAGCGATCTCTGTGTATTAAAAAATCACAGACCGCTCATTAGGCAGTACCTACGCTTTTATAAGTGTGATTTTACCATGCTCGTTGCAACGAGCAAGCCTGCGTGCCAGCATGTTATTCTTAATGGCCTATGCCCTGCGCTCCGGTAACACAGTGGCCCAAATATTTAAAATGACTTACCCGGTTGGGTTCATTAATTTTGAGCTTAAATTTGGGCACACTAGGTGGGCATTTACTAGAAGACTTAAAAACCAAATACTCACTTTTCGTGCAGTTATACATTGGACCATGTTTTTTTTGCATTACTCTCACAAACATGTAAAAGATGTCTCATCGCCCCGACAGCATCTAACATTATTTGTCTGGTTAGCATACCAGTAGCGAAAGAGACGTTTCACCTGCGTATGCAGTTTGGTTTTCTTTAGCTTTTCCCATAGCATTTTCCCATAGCAAGTCATAAAAGACCAGGTCAAAAGCTTTTGATAGGTCGAGGAAACATGCATATACAGGTGAACCCCTGTATGTATAGTACTCGACGGTGTGCGGTGACTTAGAATGGCACTTTCAGTAGAAAGTCCGGGCCGGAACCCGAACTGGGCATCATGTATATCGAAATGTTTTTCGAGCTCTGAATCAAGCAGTGCGCCCAGCACCTTCGCCACCATTGTCGTCCATGATATAGGCCTGTAATTTCTCGTATCAGACAAGTCACCAGTTTCATTCTTTATAATTGGCACCACAATAGTTCGCATAGATGTAGGATCCGCATTTGGCTTCATCGTTGAAAGAGCAAGAGGTGAACTCACCCGAAAGTGTTGTCTAAATAGGTCAGCTATGATCTTACACATTCACACATTTCTGCATACAAACGACCTTCCCATGGTCTATTATACCTAACCCAGTTATGAAATTTGAGTCAGACATCCCTATGTGCTGTCTCGTGTACATGTTTATTCCACCCTATCACATGGCGTCTTTTAGTAGACTCAAAAGTGTAACTACTACTGCTACTGTTGATAGAAGCATCTTTTAAGGTACTGATTATCTCATTATACATTGAATCCAGTAAATTTCTGTACTCCATATTATTTCAAACATTGAAACCGCACTGTCTAAATTCTTTAGAAAAATCTATACTTTTAAGCTAATTGTTAAAATATTCTCTATTAAGTATAGAGAATATTTTATTAGTCCTATTTCCCCAAATAACATATTTGCTTATTTACGGTCGCCTTCTTTAAATCTAACTTTGCTTATAGTTAGGTTTAAATCACATTTAATAGCAAATGGCAAGTGATCTGACCAATACGTGTCGTATTTTATGATAACATCGCTTACCGTTTGCCAAGCGGAATGACTTCCAACACAGTGATCAAGCCACCGAGTACATCACTCATAAATGTATAGTTACATGTTACATTGCCTAACTTATTAATATCAGCGCATATCCATTGTTGATCTGCACATAAATGATTCAACTCTTTACTGAATAGTTCCCCCGGATGCGCATTAAAGTCACCTAGCACATAGACTTAGTTAGTAGTAGTTTATAACTTATTAAAAAAAAAGACAGATTCTACAGAACTACTTTCAACTGTGGCATATACCTCGCTTAAACAATCCGTGAATTCAGTGATTGACTGTAGTAATACTCAATCACTGAAACTTCACTAAATCTGTCTTTCCGCCACAATGTTATCCCTCCACCATAAGGCCCGCAGAAGTATCGACCGCCGACGTGTCGGTGTATGCATAGTCTGTATGTATTGAACCGAGGACTTGTATGTCATGTGGTATCGACCATGTTCCTTGCAGTGCTACGCAGTCTGCTATCTAACACAATCATAATATTTTATAAAAATGCCATTCGGTAACTATCCCATTGCAGTACAAACACCTCTCAGCGTAGAACAACTGCGTACGGCCGCTGCCTCGATTCTTGCGGGCAGCGGGATGGCGGCGGCGGCGGCGCGGGAGTCAAAGGAACCGAGCGGGCATCGAAGACCAGTTCTCGAAACTAGCGGGCAGATCGCGCGTCACTATAGCCGTGAAGTGTTGTGTTCACGATTGTGTCGACGAGATATTTGTTTTTATTCGCGAAAGAAATGTCTGAACAATGGCGGCAACATCTTTTTGATTCAAATTTATTCCCAACGCTCGATCACCGCTCGCTGCCCGCCCGCTGCCCGCAAGATTCGAGCGCCAGAAGTACACCGCTCACAGCCCGCCACCGCCCCGCTGCCACGCCGCTGTTTTCGAGAACCGGTCCGTTTGATTTTACGCATAGATCCTGCCGTTCACTCGCCGCCGCGCCGCCGCCGCCGCCCCGCTGCCCGCAAGATTCGAGGCAGCGGCCAGCTCGCTCTCCCGTCTGGATAAAATTCTTGGTGCTTAGTAAAATAGTACTGAATCATGGGATGGATAATATATTTTATTCAAAACATACATACAAACCTGAGGAACTACACAGTTGTGCATATTACGATAATATTGTTGCATCATCCCAGCAATCAGGAAATGCTGACATGGCTTTAGTTTGTAATGCCACAAAATATTCTTTTTTTCTCCTTTTATACTCCACACGCTGATTTTGACCTGTGGACGACAAAATTCTCAAACAAACTATATGATTGTTAAATAGATCATTTTTAAATGGGTGCTATTTAAACAGGCTTCTTTTTAATATCACTATTCGCCCCCAAAAATGTATGTTACCTTCTAAATTACTAAGTCAGCCACAATTAACGAGCATCTAAATAATACTATCTACGCCACTGCTTATCATCTATGTAAACCACTCTAAATACAACGCAGCATAATGATTATTTTTAGCATCTAAATTTGTAGCATGCATTCTAACACTAAACTTCTAAACTACTAGTAAATGACATCAAAAAATGTACTTATTTAGCTTCTAACCTGTAAACTCAGTACGTTTAAAATGTGACTCATCCCTTAGCAGTTGATCATCAAAATTTTGTTAAAAATGTCACCAAATAGTCGGTATATTGGCCAATATATGTATATTATCAGAAGCTATTTACAGAGGACAAACAAAATAAAAGAATTTATTTTTGAAAAATTAGGAAAGAATAAAGTCTTTTTAGCTTGAGCCTAACCGCCTATCACAGTCGTTCTAAGTGGTCATAAAAAAAAGCTAACCTAACCTAATCACCTTTCTGCCCTCATAGTCGTTATGGGTAGTCATAAAAAAAAACTAACCTAACTTAACCACCTTTCTGCCCTCACAGTCGTTCTGGGTGGTCATAAAAAAACTAACCTAACCAAATTTCTGCCCTCACAGTCGTTCTGGGTGGTCATAAAAAAACTAAGTTAACCTAATCACCTAAAATTAAATACCTATACACGTGAACAACTCAACTCGCACATAAATCGAATGGCGCTCTCTGATTGGTGCAAATGACCGTTCGCTGTCGTCTCGCGTACTTGCGTCAAATCATGCAGTGGCTATTTTCACGATAAATGAATATGATGTATTATTTTACATACTAAGTTATAAAAATGATGCTTTCTTTAGAAGCTTGAATTATATTTTTTGAGGACATTGCGTTGAAGCTGTAAAACGTAAAATGGTGACGAGATGTAAAATCCGTGGTCAAGTTAGTAAATTTGGTGGCAATGCAAGGACAAGCCACAATAATTGTTGATCTTCACTTGACGCTTTCTATAGAATATTTAGTGGGCATTGTAAAAAAGACGAATTAGTTTATTAGAGGCTATATAATTTTCCCGTTGTTTAGTTATAAAATTAGAAGTTTAATCACGTCTCCAATAAATAATTTTGTGGCTAGACTTATCATTACCCTTTTTAAATTTCCAAATTCTGATGTCTATTTATTAATTTGGCAACTATTTTATAATAATTTTATTATTGTTTACTATTTCACATGTGCTATCATTTAAATAATAATGTGATTCGATGATTGTTTGTGAGTACTTTATTGTTTTTGTCGTTTAATCTTATGCTTTGAAATGCGTTCAGTACAGTAATAGCAATGAAACAGGTCAGCTGCACGCATTTTCACGAACGCATCGCAATTACATGTTCTCACACATAGCACAATTTTATCTGACCTCTAACACACTTTTTAAAGCTTACTGTCAATCCTTTTATACGTGCAGCCTGTGGGTTTACTTCACTCAGCGGGCACACAGCGACCTTCGTATTCAATATAATAACGCACTGAGTGTGCTCTTGCTCTTGCTGTGCTGTAGCTGGTAGCGCGTCAGAGATGTTTGCAGATAATAATATTAATGTTTTTACTGCCATTATTAGGAAAAGATGCGGATCATTGATGACGCATTTTCGCCGCAGCATCAACAGTATTGTCCGTGTGTTCGCTGTAACCTACTAGCACTTAAATTTAAGCAAAGTTGTTACTAACCTTATGGACTCCGGTCTGAAATAAAAGTGTTCTATTCAATTCTGTAAGATTTTCATATAATGAGAATCCAAGTCATACTGCAAATGTATAGATTAATATCTAGTTGTGCGTACTTTTTCGACTACCGATCGCTACAACGTTCATTGAACCAGATATTATCGAATCTCCATCTAAGTTTTGGTTGGCTTCCTATCTTATTGTTTAATACTAGTGTTTCATATGGGTTATCTTATATCCACAGTCGTTACTGGGTAACACGTAGGGTCGTCAGCCTTTTTGAGCTTTTTAGCTTGCTTGAAGTTAAGTTGACTACAGCGGGTCAGGCTACTCCCCAACTAACATTTAAGTCGTCGAGTAGACGTTTTGTTGGCAACTTAATGTTATTTAATATAATCGTATAAACGTCATAAGGACGTTTACTCGACGGCATTAGGGTCCATTTTTTAAGGCGATTAGTAACGACGATGACCTTGCGCATCTGGGCGGGGCTAGGTAGAAAACCCCGCGCACCCCGCATCATATTTACGTTCACATTTCCTACTCGCTTGCTTCGAGCGCGGACGTCTCGCAACAAACGTAGAATGCCATACCATGTCTATAAAGTATACTATTCATACTATTCTGTCTAAAAAGTACCTAATATAGAACTACGTGGTATCAAAACTCATGCCCTAAAGTGAAACATATTAGGTAATTACTTTTATTATGTTGTTTTCGATACTGCGTTGCAGGGTTTTTTTTATTTAAAAAAATGAAAACAAATATTAATTTATAAAAACGATTAATGCAAAATGGGAACCGGTTTATTCTTTTATTTATAGTTATTATTTAGCATTTAGCGTTTTTGGTATAATTCCGATTGATACTTACCAGGACTTAAAAAAAATAATGCCGGAAACTCCATCATCTAAATAAAACTCACAGGTCAGACTAAAATAGGTGCATATTATTTAGAATACATAATGTTTAAAAATTTAGCTGACCAAATTTTAGGCAATGAACGCCTGAGACTGAAACTTAAAGAATGAAAAAAGAAATTATTTTGATTTAGGTACTTACCTACTAGAAAAAAAAAAAAAATTGGGGAAATTTAATCAAGTTCCTTAAGGATTAAATTACAAGTATCAATTCTATTATATTTTTTTAGGGAAGGAAAATATTTGTTTTGGGCTTAGCACAAATTTGACGAATTTTTTATTGAGATGTTCTTAATTTTTATTGGAGGAATGAACAGGGTCTGGCCTTAGAAATAACTTTGTCCCTTTTCACTTTTTCGCTGCGACACACTAATTTCGAGATATAGCGTCGTCGTAGCCCCTCACATCGTGGGCCGTTTTATCTACAGCATAAACAG
This sequence comes from Sesamia nonagrioides, assembly GCA_017933935.1. NCBI lineage: Eukaryota > Metazoa > Arthropoda > Insecta > Lepidoptera > Noctuidae > Sesamia > Sesamia nonagrioides. The sequence continues at coordinate 1,320,268 of JADWQK010002049.1, read as the reverse complement.
CAAAGCCCCATGCGCGCATTCCTCGCTGGACTGTGAGTGCTACCAACATACTGACAACGCACTTGACACAAACGTTCCGTTCCAAGTAACAAAAACGGTGCGTTCCAGCTACATAAATAATTGTCTAGATTGTGACTAGTGGCGCCACCCCGACCACAGTATTATATCTTCAATTGTTAATTATGTCGGTTAAACGCTCGCCACCGAAGCCTATTTCTGATATCCGTCCGTTCCTGCAGTCTGAATCTTCTCCAGACCTCTCTACCTTGGGACAAGATTATAATGTAACAAACCGTAAGCGTAAGCATGGCGGTTGTGATTGTATAGACCGTCTGGACGAAATTCGTGCATTATTGTCAAAATCTTCCGCTAAGTCTGAAGAGAAGCTTGCAGCTTTACAGGCATCCATCTCTGAAATTAGTGCTCAAAATGCAGAAATACAGAAGTCTATGGAGTTTATTTCAAACGACTACGATGACTTAAAGATAAAACTCGGTCACTTAGAGTCAGAACGTGAAATAGACCGCCGCCGTATCTCTGAGCTGGAAGGAAAAGTAGACTCAATAGAACAACAACTGTTCTCTACAAAGATTGAGATACGAAATGTGCCCGAAAAACAGAATGAGAATAAGGAAAGTCTTCGGGCCCTTGTAACCCAGGCTGCCAACGTACTTGGCACACCGATTAACGGTAATGAAATAAAAGATGTATTCCGTACAAAGAACAAAAATAACAGTTCTACTATTACTGCCGATTTCATAAGTGCAATAACAAAGGATAATATCATCAAGAGGGTTCGCCAATTTAATAGTGCAAATATACAAAACAAGCTATCTACAACCCACTTAAAATTTGACGGACCCAGGCAACCTATATACATTTCCGAAAAACTTACACCTAAGACTCAACGTCTGTATTATCTGGCCCGACGCTTTGCTACAGAAAATGTATATAAATACTGCTGGACTTCCTATGGTAAAGTTATGCTGCGAAAGGTGGACGGTGACCGACATTTCGTTGTTAAAAATGAAGCTGACTTCGACAGCCTACGGCTAAGTGCATGACTTATGTCTGGGCCCCATTCTCAAGCTAAAATAATGAGTATAATGTCTTGCTCTTTGTTTAAATACTCATGTTTCCAAAAGTATACCTTTTTATTTATCTATAAGCCTAAACTATACACAAATCCACTCACTCAACTGACACACACTTATGTAGCAGAAATTAATCAACACACAAACACTCACACAGACTTATCAGAAGATCAACACCGCATTGACTCCACGTACACTTTCTTACCAGGCTCTAAATTTTACTCTGAAAAAACTAATTTTACCTTCACACACTTACCTTTATATGATCGAGACATATGTTCTCTACTAGTAGTATTTAGTGCTAACTTAATCCTCGAGCTCAGGGTCCAAATAGCTGTAATATTATTCAACCTTTTTATTAATGATGAACATTGATCAAATATCCCAGGAAATAGGTAATGTTTCTATAGCTGATTCTTTTACATGCACTCCGGAAGCATGTCAAAACTATGTGGAAGAGCGCGATTGGGGTTTTCGAATCATTCATATAAACATTAGGAGTATAAAAAAGAATCTAGATCAATTTGTTGCCATGTTGACACTTACAAAGGTTGAATTTGATTTTATTATATTAACAGAATGCTGGTTACAGGTTACGGGTTACATTCCTGTATTACAGGGCTATACTTTGCATTCCACTAGCAACAACCCAATAAAAAACGATGGCGTCGTAATTTACGTCAAAAACATAATTAACTGTACCACACATGAACCGTTATTTTCGGATGCCAACTGTCTAGTAACATGCTACAATAACACAGCTATAATAGCAGTTTACCGGTCTCCATCTTATCTAAACCCAACTAACTTCTTATCTAGTTTAAATGACTTGATAACTTCAGTTAAATCACAAAACAACATTATCCTCATTATTATAATATTATATTAATATTGATATCAGGCCAGGAAACAATGATCGTCACTCTGACGACTATTTAACATTATCAGCAATGCACGGGTTGCTACCTGCCCACAGTCTCCCGACAAGGATAAATAGCTGTCTGGATCATGTCATGATGAAGACTAAATCGCCTGCCAAGGTTCTTGTATTGGACACCCATGTTACTGATCACCTTCCAGTTGCTGTTTTCCTAGGGACTAGTAAAACAGCTACAGCCCCTCCAAAAAAAACTTCTGTCCGATATGACTATGACAAAATAAAAAAGGAAATTAGTAATCATGATTTTACTCCCATTCTCATCACCTCCGACCCGGACCAAGCCACAAATACTTTAATTGCCGCTCTTCAAGCTATCATATTAAAAAATACCAAGATTGTTCAGACTCCCAATAGAAAAATTGTTAAGAAACCTTGGATGACTGCTGGCTTAGTACGATGCATCCGTAATCGCGACAAAATGCACCGACAGGTCAGTAAGTCTCCCAATAATATAATATTAAAAACAACATATACACTGTACCGCAATTTTTGTAATTCCCTTCTTAAAAAACTAAAGCAAACAGAAAAAGCTGAACTTAAAAAGGCAAAGAACAACCCGAAAGCCACGTGGAAAATTATCAAATCAATCACACACAGCAATCAACAAAGGTACTCTCCTAATGCCCTGTTACAATCTTCTGTCGCGCCTATCGTATCTGTCAATAATGCCAATAAGTTTTTTGTTAATGTCGGTGCAAACCTTGCATCAAAGTTTTCTACTGTCTCACCGTCCGTTTACTCATGTCCTACCTCATCTCCAGTTAACTCTTTGGTTATCCCATTAGTTGACCAAGCAGTTGTTACAAGTACTATTCATAGATTGCGTAGTGATTGTGCAGTTGGGTGGGATAACATCCCGGCAAATATAATAAAACAATCAATCTGCACTCTGGCTCCTCCCATTGCCCATATCTGTAACTGTGCCATAAATTCGGGTGTTTTCCCAAAAGCTTTCAAGCGTGCCATTGTTCATCCAGTGTATAAGGGCAAAGCTAGGGATGATGTTTCCAATTATCGGCCAATTTCTGTCCTTAGCTCTTTATCTAAAATACTCGAACGTATCCTCAACACTAGTCTGACAAAATTTCTGTGTAAAAATAAATTAATTGCTAATAATCAATACGGCTTTCGGACAGGAATTTCCACAGAGGATGCCGTCTCTGATTTCACTAATACCCTAATTGATAGATTAGATAGTCGCCTTAAATGCTACGGTGTCTTCTTGGATCTGACTAAGGCCTTTGATACGGTGTCTATCCCCAGGCTGTTGGCTAAAATGGAGCATATGGGAGTGCGAGGTGTAGCTCTGGATATTTACAGAGATTATCTCACCGGGCGTAGCCAATGTGTCAAAATTGATTCTGTTCTCAGCGATGAAGAATTTATCAGTTATGGTATACCCCAAGGCAGTATATTGGGTCCCACGCTCTTCCAAATGTACATAAATGATCTTTGTCAACTCTCCCTTTCCCACTGCGACATTTTTACCTACGCAGATGACACTGCACTATTGATATCTGACGTGACCTGGGACAAGGCTAAACAAACCACTGAACTTACCTTGCGAATAATTATGGACTGGCTTTCCACTAATCTACTAACGCTTAATATCTCCAAGACTACAGTAATTCTGTTTAAACCGCCAAATTCACCCAAACCGACAATGAACTCGGATAAAATAATAGCGCATACCTGTCATGACTCATCTACATGCATCTGCAAATGCCTCGACATGGTATCAAATATCAAATACCTAGGTGTTTATATCGACGAGAAGCTAGATTGGCGCACGCACACGGATACTCTCTGCTCCCGGCTTCGAAAACTAATATATTTATTTAAGGAGCTCAGATATGCGACTGACATTGAAACAGCTTTATTAGTATATCGATCATTATGCGAGTCAATGATTACGTACTGTATCCCGGTATGGGGCGGTACCTTCAAAACAGTGATGCTTAGGGTGGAACGAGCTCAGCGGGCTGTTCTCAAAGTTATTTATTTCCGTAAAAGGGACTACCCCACAGCTCAGCTGTACTCAGATGCTCAAGTGCTGACAGTGAGAAAATTATATATCCTCCGATCAGTCTTGCGCCAACATTCCACGATTCCACTAGATGGCAAGCTAAGTAATCGACGAATTGGCTTTCCTGTCTGTGAGTCTGTGCAATGCCGTACTGCACTTACGCGACGACACTTTCGTGCCCAAAGCGCTCTAATGTATAATAAAATAAATAAAAAGCTTTTAATTTATAAACTTACCTTACATAAAGTCAAACAGACTCTCAAATCATGGCTACTGTCACTGAACTATGACGAAACAGAGGAAGTTATCATATCTATTTCATAAGATTATAATAAACCCTTCTGGTAAGTAACTGCTACACACACATATACATACATACACACGTGTGCACACTTGCAGACACACCCTCACACACGCACGCACGCATACACACACACACATACGCACGCACATAAACACGCACCCCCAAATAGTCAATACAGGATTTTTTTAACCCCTTTAGTCTAGTTTAGGTTACTCTTGTTACGTAAATTCATCTATATTTTGTTAATCTGTTTGCATAGAATTCTGTAACATTTCCTTTTGGGAGAGGGCACTGGCTCCTGTAACACAGGTATAGCACCTAGCACAGGAGTCAGGGACTTCACACTCATTTGTACCAATTTTTTGTGTAATAAAGATTATTATTATTCCTTTATTTCATTGTATATACATATAAATTACATTTTTAAATATTTCTACATAAAAAATACATAAAAAACATTTAAAAATATAAAAAATAGTAGCCCACCGGTATCGGGAACAGGGTCCAAGCTACCGGCGGTCAGGGCTCCAGAGAGAGGAACTTCCTGACGATGCGAGCCGTGTCCAGCAGTACCGCTTTCTGAATCAAGCCCTTGATCCAGCTGCCCAACGAGAGCCTCCTGAGGTGTTGGTCGAGGCTCTTGGCAATTAAGCCATTGGCTGTCACGACTATCGGTACAATGATTGCTGAATCCACTGCCCACATGTCGACAACCTCGTGAGCCAAATCAAGATACTTGGTTTGTTTATCTTTCTCAGCTTTCACGAGGTTCTCATCATGTGGGATGGTTATGTCAACAATCATTGCACGCCGCTCTGATCGATCCACCAGCACTATATCAGGCTTATTGGCAATAATAGTCCTGTCAGTGATGATGGATCGATCCCAGTACAATGTGATATGGCCATTTTCGAGAACTGGGTCGGGCATATACCTGTAGTACGGCACCTCCGATTCCACAAGTTTGTATTTAAGAGCAAGTTGCTGGTGAATTATCCTGGCTACAAGGTTGTGTCTATGCAAGTACTCTCCGTTAGCTAGACGAGAACACCCGGAAATAATGTGTCTAATTGATTCTCCCGGCCGGTGACATGCCCGACAGATGTCAACTGTGCCGTCTTTCACAATGAATCTCCGGTAATTGTTCGTCATCATAACTTCGTCCATAATTGCAAAGACAAAACCTTCGGTTTCCCCAAAGAGGTCACCGAAACGTAGCCAGGCTACGGACGCTTGAAAATCTACATCGGGCCCGTGTAGGGCTCGGAAAAAGCGTCCGTGAAGCTCTTTGCTCTTCCATACCTCCATGCGATCATTTGTGTCAAGCACTACTGGTTTACGCCAGTTCTCTTTAGCCAAGGAGAGCGGAGTGAGGCCCTTGTCAGCCGCGACCACATCTCGATGCATCCCCACGTCGGTTTCTAGGAAATAGTCCCTGAGACTGCATATCTCGCGATTGTGGAGGGTCTTGGTATTTAAAAAGCCACGACCTCCACATTTTCGCGGGATATACAGCCTCATGACCGATGACCGTGGGTGATGCAATCGATTTGCAGTCAGTAGCGTACGGACCCTCTGATCCAGGGCGTCAAGCTCGGTTTAAGTCCATTTAAGTATGCCGAAAGAGTACATCAATACCGGCATGACCCAACCGTTGAAAGCGCGCACCTTATTTCCGCCTGATAGAAGACTAAGTACTTTCTTCAGGCGGCCAAAGAAGCGTTCTTTCAACGATTGCTTCATGTCAGTAACATTGATACCCAACGCTTCCGACATACTCAAATACTTATAGGTTTCGGATGCGGAGAGGGCTCTAAGGTTTATGGAACTCGTGAGTTGGGTTCCCACGGGTTCCATAATCTCTCCTCGCTTTACATGCATGACCGCACATTTGTCCACACCAAATTCCATCCTGATGGAGCTACTGAAAATTTCAGTAATTTTCAGTAGCTCGTTCAGTTGTGAATTGTTGGGAGCAAAAAGTTTCAGGTAATCCATGTAGAGGAGGTGCGATATAACCTGACCACCTCTCCTCAGCCGATAGCCTAGACCTGAATCCTCTAATAGTGTGCTTAGAGGATTCAATGCTAAGCAAAACCAAAGCGGACTCAAACTATCGCCCTGAAATATTCCTCGCTCGATCCTTATCGGTTCGCTATTCCTCTGAATATTTCGACATCCTGGATAGCGAAGGACTGTCCTCCATGTCCTCATACACGTCATCAGGAAGGTGCGCAGAGTTGCATCCACTTTATACAACTCCAGCACCCGCATGAGCCATGTATGTGGCACTGAGTCATAGGCCTTCTTATAATCTATCCAACATGTCGACAGATCCTTTCGGGAACGACGAACCTGTTGGCTAATGGCCATATCAATAAGGAGTAGCTCCTTAGTACCGCGGGACCCGCTCCTACATCCATTTTGAGAGGCAGACAAGATGGAGTTGCTGTCAATATGTTTGTTAATTTTAGTTTTCAAAATGGATGTAAGAACTTTATAGACCGTCGGTAAACAGGCGATCGGCCTATAATTTTTGGGTTCCGCGGTGCTACCTGATTTATGGAGCAGGTGGGTTATTCCAGTAGTTAGGAACTGAGGTAACGAACCAGACACTAAGGCAGTCTGGAATTGAGATGCCAAGCGAGCGTGCGACCTTGGAAACCATTTTATCCAAAAGTTATGCAGCCCGTCCGGTCCTGGAGACTTCCAGTTAGGTAACGGACGGACTGCATGAGCTACATCTTGGGGGCAGATGGTAATAGCCCCCATTTCAGGTATTGGATCGCAGGCTCTCTCGACATCCTGGGCCCAGTCACCTTCAGTATGACTGACAGGTACCGACCAGATACTGCGCCAAAATGAACACATGGCATCATCATCCGGTAGGCACGTGTCAGTCACACCTTGTTCTGGTCGTTCCCAGTCCCTATAAACCCTCCTTTCATTGCTTTGGAAGGTGCGATTCTGGGTGTACCGTTCCACTCGTCGTTTATATCTTCTAATACGGTTCGCCCATGCATACACTTTCTGCTTCAGGAAGTCGATGCGCTCCGTGACCCGGGCCATATAGTTTTGAGGGCTGGTATTTGTACCTGAGAATGCCCGCCTCACAAAGCGCATCACTCTAGGACGAGTATTTCCCTCCCCGAAGCAGATTAGTTTACCGATGAGTGCTCTGGCCCCACCAATACGACGTTCAATCCTGTGCTGCCAAGCTGGTACTACTGGTTTCGGTCGTGTAGCTCTAGAGTCATCATCATCCCAGCGTTAATCCCAGTCGCATCCGAAGCCTTTTCCAGCTTTGGAGTCTGGGGTTCGTCTTACCAGCTTCGTGTAGCTCTAGAGTCACTGGGAAATTTGACATGAGCTACACGACAAGCTGCTACAGCTGCGCAGTACAGGATTGAATGAGTATCAGTGAGGTCCTCGCAGGTATCAAAATAATTTGATAACTGCGCATCCAGAGCACCCATCAGTGCCCTATTTCGGTTATGCATGGGCAAACGTGGCAGGCGTGGTCTTAGCTCTGCCGAGATGGAACGATATTCCCGAATCGCAGCCTCCAAAGCATTTCTTAACTCCTCATTGCACTGGGTACTTACATTTGTAGCCCTATCATTACTTCCCTCGTCAGCATAGATTGTTGGCTGCGGTGGTATCTCCGCAGACTGCGACTGGTGAGCAATGATACGGCTACTCTGCATTTCGTTTCGCAGGCGATCAAGCACAGTATCATCCAACATATGATTACGCTGGATAACCCGTACCTGATCCGACAGTCGTTGCGCCGACACGTTGACAGCTGGCTCAAGCACCTGAAACAGAGAGAGCATTCGAACACGGTACGCGGTCAGGTTGGTTCCTCCCTCTGTAGCCCCATAGTATGAGCGCATGACGTTTTCGTTGATGGATTGTGTCCATCTCATGCGCTGCACACTTCCGCCGGGAGCTGGGACCCTGTCAGAAGCCGGTGGGCCTCGAGGTCCTAAGCAGTCCGGCGGCCGGCGTCCTCCCCGTCGGCGAACATGTGGTGGCGTCGTCGGCGGAGAGAAATACTCGTCGCTCGAGCTCGACGCAACTGCCGCGGCCGGAGTCGTCACAGCGCTTACAGTGGCGCTGGAGACCGGCGGCGGCAAGGCGGAGCTGAGCAACGAGTCCGGAGATGGTGGGCGTGCACGTCGAGCGGCAGATCTTGTCAACATCTTCAATCAGTATAAATCTTCAGTATAATTTACATTTTTCCGAAATTTATTGATTTGACATGACAGATGTCAGTCGATGTCGGCTATTTATTTTCTTGCATATTGTAATTTATTATTCACTAAACTTTGGTTTTTGCATAATTTTGGTTCTAAATAGTTTGTATTTCATGTTTGTATTATATAAATGTAAAAACAGCTTCTATTGTAACAATTTTATAAATAAATATGTTTACACAAAAGAATCTTTGATGTTGACGTTGGTGCTGCCTTATTATTATTATTATTATCTCGAAAATGGTACGTCGCAGCGAAAAAGTGCTAGGGGTCAAAGTGCTTTCATAGTTCTTTCTTTACTCGGTGGTAGGCTACAAGATCGGCTGCCGGCAGCCGATAAGTTACCACCCACCAGACAAAGTCATGCCGCCACCGTGATGTTCCAGCACGGTTCTCCGCTGGCCGACCGCAGGTAATTGGGGGCCCAAGTAGTGTGTCAGCCACACACGAAAGGCTGCCCAGCCAACTGCAAAAATCCCAGGGTGGCCCCATCGTGCTTGTTGGCGACCGGACGAGAGGACCCGATGGCGATCCCTGGGGGGGTTCGGGCGTCCCCGCAGTCTCCAGATCAATCTCCCTCTGGCCCAGCATCGTTGGTCGCATTGTTGGGTTTAACATTGCATCATCTCACTCAACTGCCGTCTTCCTTCCTATTCACTCATTTAAATCTATGAAAAGGTCTAATAACAAAAGTAGGTTTGCACAGCGGACGCACGTCCTCTCATTCAAAGTGCACCTCTCTAATATTTGAGGTCTGCACTCCAGTCTCACTGCACTACACCACTACCTTGAGACTGAGAAGTCCCATCTGCTTTACTTGACGGAGACCCAGATCAGATGTCCGTCTGATGCGGCATACCTCAGCTACCCGGGATACGCATTGGAGGATCATTTAGAGCACTCTGTGTATGTCCGCAATGACATCTCTTGCCGACGGCTCTGCCACCTCAAACACCATCACTTCTCGTCCCTATGGCTGTTGGTTGACACTGGTATGGACAAAATTGTTTACACTTATGTCTACCGATCGCACAGCGGTGATCAGGAGACAACTCGATTATTTGACCACCTCAGTGAGGCTGCTGACAATGCGCTGCACCGGCACCCTGACGTACAGTTCGTCGCTCTGGGGGACTTCAACACCTGCCATCAGGACTGGCTTTTCCCGTACGAGAGGACCGACTACGCTGGGAGAGAGGCGCAAAACTTCGCGCTTTCAATGGGCCTTTCCCAGCTGGTAGAACGAGCGATTAGAGTGCCTGATGTAGTTGGTCATACCGCCAATTGTCCGAACCACCACTGATCCGAACAGATGTATTGTAACAGTTTCCTCACCGTTGAGAACTTCAGACCACTGTCTGGTGAAATCTGTATCGGCCTTCTCCCCACTAGATCACGACTCTCGGGTTGGGATGAGATACGCCACTTCTTTACGTCTTATCCTTGGCAGCAGGTCTGCTTCTCTTCTGACAATCCGTGAGCTGTGCAGACGCCATAACCGATGTGGTGCGTCAAGCTATGGAGTATTTTATCCCTTTCAATGACGTGCCCGTCGGTGGCTCAGCTCGCCCATGGTTCAATCGTAAGCACACGACATTTCTCACCTGGGTTGAAGTCGCGCCTCTTGGCATACCTGGAAGGTAACGATCTCCTCATTGACCGACAGTACGGGTTTTGCCGCAATCGGTCAACTGGGGACCTTCTAGTGTATGTCACTCACTTGTGGGGCGAGGCCCACGAGAGAAATGGGGAAGCGATTGCTGTCTCCCTTGAAATTTCGAAGGCCTTCGATCGGGTATGGCACGCTGGCCTTTTGAGTAAGCTTCTACGGCATTTCCCCTGGCCTGACTGGCTGGGTAAAAGACTTCCTGATTGAACGGTCCCTCCGAGTTGGTGTCAACGGTTGCTCATCTGAGCTCGTATTCCTCAGGGGTCTGTTCTCTCTGCAACTCTGTTCTTGCTGCATATTAACGATCTGCTGATGCCCGGTATCTATGGGCATGCAGATGACAGCACAGTTGTGGAGAGATACCTGCCGGATGCTCGGGCTAGTAGGGAATCAATCCGGTTCGAAAGAGAGGCTATGGTAGAGCGAACGAATGTTGCACTACAGGCAGTGTCCGAATGGGGCAAGGCCAATCTTGAAGCATTCAATGCCGCCAAAACACGGGCGTGTCTTTTCACCGCCAAAAGAAGGCCGTTCACCTTGGCTCCTACTTTTCGAAATGTATCCTTGGAGTGTACCAACCGCCTTCAGCTTTTGGGAGTTGAGATTTCCTCGAACCTAAACTTTGGGCGGTCCATTGAGTCCAAGGCCAAGGTGGCTGCCAGGAAACTTGGGGTTACCGCAAAAGCCCGGCGGTACTTCACACCAGGGCAGCTTCTTATGATGTACAAAGCACAGGTCTGTTCGTGTGTAGAGTACTGCAGCCATATTTGGGCTGGTGTTGCTAAGTGTCACCTGGCCACTTTGGATTCAGTGGAGAGGCGTGCGAAGAGGCTGATTGGTGATACTGATTTAACTCGAGATGGTCTCCAAAGCCTAGAGCACTGGCGTAGAGTAGCTAGCCTTTCTATGTTCTATAGGATGCATTTTGAGGAGTGAGCGAAGGAATTGCATGATTTTATTCCCCATCTCCGTTCCACCATCGGACGACCCGTCGTACGGCGAGTTTCCACGCTTACGTTGTTAACACCACTACGATCCGGACAAAGTGTTTCGCTTCCTCTTTTATACCGTGTACATCGAGGGACTGGAAGAATTTGCCAACGGCGGTGTTTCCTTCACACTACAATTTGAGTGTCTTCAAGGCTAGAGTGTATAGGCTCTTAATAAACTAGCGCGCTTTACCACCAACGATCGTAGCACTTTACCATCAGGCTGGACTTCGATCAAGCGCTTATTTATAATTTAAATAAAATGACCCGTATAAGAAGTTACCCTCTTGACGCCCTCTACACTATGCATTAAATCTCTTTCGAAAATAAAAAAAAAATCGTCTAAAATTTACTCAAATACAAACTCAAAAACATCGCATAAAGCGTCCAAGTGCGGCAATAAATACTAAGGCCTAATATTTACACTTACAGAAGTCAAAACTATTTAAACCGATCAGAAAAAAAAAAAACTATGAAGACTACACACCTCTGTGCTAATTAATCTTATTATTATTGTTAAACAATGAAAAACGTGTAATAAAGTACAAAAACACATTCATTGCAGTATAAGTAATCAGTGATATTGTTTGTAAAAGTGACATAGTTCCAATTTGTCGAAGAAATTATCAACAAGTAACAACTTGATGTTTGTGTACAAAAGTGATCAATACACTAACAGAATTGCTATAAAAAGACAATTAGTGCACCACTTTCATCACAAATACGCTTGTTGCAATAAAAAAACATATCTACTTGTGAGTTATAAAGAGTTCAGTAATTTTTGTGAACGTTGATATTTAAAACAAAAATCAAAACATTGCTGCCATTGGTCAAGCGATTATCGCGTTCCAGTTCAAAATTTGATAATGTCGTATTATTAACATACGTATACTAATCTACCGCCACCTAGCTACGAGTAGCGGAACTTTGTAAAATATTCCAGCTCATCAGAGAAGACTATTTTGTGCATTAAAGAACTACAGTGTTGCAAGCCTGGAAACTTTTCGACTACCTATATTAGGAACTTTCAAATAATTTTGAATTTTAATAAAATAATAAAATTTAACTTTTCGAAAATGGATTCTTTTAGCAATATAACGCAAAGAAAGAGAGTTCCTTCCAATCTACAGCAATCGAAATCAATGACTGATTTATCTAATTCCCATATATTTGACTCAACAATGACAAGTCTGCCAAGCACATCCCTGGATGTAAGCCAGTCATGTTGTGAAGTTCTCAAAGCAGAAATCAATCAACTAACAGGTGAATTACAGTCTGCTAATAATGAAATTGATTCATTGCATGAAGAAAACAGAAACTTGAAATGCGAATTGTTAAGTTGCCAGAAAATTATAAATGTCTACAAGAAACTAGATTTCATAGAAAATTCCCCTAAAACCTCGAGTAGGAAAAGTAAGAGAAATAAACTACATGATAGTGATAGAGAAAGCGTATGCCTATAGTATAAGACACCCGAGAAATGTAATCAACCCCATTGAAGAAATAACATGCACACCGTTGGTCGAGAATTCGGATGAGAAGACGCAGAAAGATCGAAACTCACAAAATGGAGATAACATATGCACGCTGGTGAAAAATAATTTGGAGCAGGCACATGAGAAAGAATCTTCAAGAACGAGAGCACCCAAGGAAGCTAAACACAGAAAGCTGTGTGTATTAAGCAATAGTACACAAAGAGGTATACTACAAGCAATTGAGGAAAACTTTTCTAAAGTATTTAAATTCTGTAGCTATTCATTTCCTAAATCTACGATAAAGCAACTATTAGTTAATTTAAAATCGAAATTAACGGACTACAGTATGAATGACTATTGTATAATTTTTATAGGAGAAACTGACATTAAATATAGCAATAATTTTATTGACTCAATAAAAGCTATTAATGAAAGCCTGGCGCAGATAACCCATACAAATATTATAGTATGCACTCCTACGTATATACGAGGAGCGCCAATATACAACTATAAAGTGGAGATGTTTAATGACCTACTCTATACGAACCTCCAATATCATGACTGCGCATACTATTTTGACACTAATTATGACTTAACATTTGAATTTGACATGTTTTCACATAAGACAGGTATATTAAATAAAGCAGGAATACAATTCATATTTAAAAATATAATGAATAGAATCAAAATTGACTTGGAGTTATTCCCTATAACAACTAATATAATTCACGAATCAGAGCCAAATGTTAAGGAGATGTTTTTTCTCGAATAATTATATTAATATCTTACATCAAAATATAGCAAGTTTGTTAAAAAAATCGAATGATTTATCTGTATGTCTAGATCAACTAGCTGATAAACAAATATGTATTGATATATTATGCATCACTGAACATTTTATGATGGAAGGTTATGAAAGCCAATTGTATGTACCCAATTATACTTTAGCGTCATCTTATTGTAGAAAATCTAAAAAAGGGGGGGAACATGTATTCTTGTTAAAAATGGCCACAAATGGAAAGAACTGCCTAAACTTGTTCAATTATCTACTACTGGTATTTTTTAATGTAGTGCCATTGAGCTTATAAGCCATAAGATTATTGTCGTCTGCATTTATAGGGTGCCAAATGTCAATAATTGTAATGATTTTTTGATTAAGCTTGAGAGACTTTTGGAAATTGTATCAAAGTCATCCTGTAAAAATATTGTTATAGCAGGAGACTTTAACATAGATTTACTAAAGTCAAATAGATTTTCTGCTACATTTGAGTGTCTATTACTAAGTTATAATCTAAAACTAATATTTAAACAGCCTACTCGCATGGCCAGTCAGACATGCATAGACAATTTTGCGCACAATTTTAGTACATCATGTAAGAGTGAAATATTAGAGTTTGCACTATCGGACCACACAGCACAGCTATTTCAATGTCCCGTTAAAAAGACGTGTGAATTTAACTATTGGTTTAGTACAAGAAGAGATTACAATAAAGAAAATATAGCGAAATTTAATCACTGTATACAAAATATTTCGTTCTCAGAGTTATATGATAAAAGCGATCCCAATATAGCCTACAATTCATTTTTAGACACTTTTAAGTTGTTTTATGACTTGTGTTTCCCGTTTATTCGAGTCAAAATAAATATTATAAGAAAACCTAAATGGATTTCAAAGGGTGTTAAATTGTGCAGTAGAATGAAAAGAAACCTTCTGTGGCAGTCAAGATTAAACCCTAGCCGAGAAAATAAAATGAAATTGGCTAAGTATTCTAAGTTATATAAAAAAAATTATCAACCTTACACAAAAGGCACAAAACAACCACAGAATAGAAAAAGCCACAAATAAGGCAAAAACTACGTGGCAAATAATAAATCGCAGTAAATTCAATACTCCTAACCAACAATTTATAAACATCAAAGTTAAAAACAGTAATATATTAGATGGCAAACGAATTTGTGATACGTTTAATGATTACTTTGTGGACAAAATACAGCCCATAATTAATGATTCTACCCAGCCTGTCACACAACGTAAGATAGATACAAGATGTAAGTCGATGTTCATGGCACCAAGTGTGCCAGAGGATATATTCAAAATAATAATGTCACTGAAAAACACAAACAGCGTAGGTTACGATGGCATCTCCACAAACATTATTAAATCTGTAGCTGTGAAATTATGTGTGCATTTAAGTTATATACTTAATCTCAGTATAAGTGCTGGTTAAACCAGTATTTAAAAAGGAAAATAGAAGTCTTGTAGAAAATTACAGGCCAGTCTCGCTGATTCCTATTATTTCAAAAATATTTGAAAAGTATATTCACAAAGAGCTTTTAAAATACTGTGACAAATATAATATTCTCTGTGACCAACAAAAAGGATTTAGACAAGAAAAACAATAAATATGGCGATATATGATTTTATATACAATGTCATTAATAATGTTGATAAACGTAACCCGGTCTGCGCCATATTTTGTGATATGACACAAGCATTTGATTATGTCCTACATCCTACATTATTACAAAAATTAGAAGCTTATGGTATAAGGGGTAATGTTTTAGCACTATGTCAATCTTATTTACAAAATAGACGACAAATGGTTATTTGTCGTCTATTTTTGTCTAATTTATCCTGTTTATTTCGGTTGAAATAAACAGGATAAATTTATTTAATAAACATGATGAGACGTTTCGATCAGAAGTGCGAAGAGTGAGTTACGGGGTGCCGCAGGGTAGTGTGCTGGGTCCCTTATTATTTATAATATATGTCAATGACTTACCGAAATGGATTGAACAACCTATGACTTTATATGCAGATGACAGTACCTTGACAATACCTTCGAAAAGTGTAGATACATATGAAAGTGACATTAATAATTCGTTAAAATTGATTGTAAAATGGTTAGAAGAAAATAATTTGAAAATAAATTTAAGTAAAACAAAATTAATTCAATTTAACCAACGTATGACAGATATAGATAATCTCAATGTGCAATATAACGGTAATAAAATTAACGAGGTCGTTAGTACTAAATTTCTAGGGCTAGAAATAGAAAAAAAACTTAGCTGGAAACAACACATTGAGTTGCTTTGCAAAAAACTAAGTTCATCTGCATATGCTCTATATACCTTGTCTGCGATTGTAAATCTGGATGCATGCCTTACTGCATACTACGGTATTGTTTAATGCCATCTGCGATACGGAGTTATCTTTTGGGGCAATTCAACAGAAAAAGAAACTTCATTTAAGGCCCAAAAAAGATGCAAACGATCTATTTTTAAATTAAAAACTACTGACAGCTGCGTGGCATATTTTAAACAATATAAATTATTAACCCTCCCATGTTTGTATATTTTGGAAATGGCAGTGTTCGTAAAATTAAACCCAGGTCGCTTCACACGAATGGCTGATGCATTCCCAAGGAATAGGCGTGACAATAGCAGTCTACGTATCCCTGGTGCTAGAACAACTCTGATGCGCAAAGGTGTCTGCTGCATGGCACCGTTGATTTATAGTAAAATACCTAGTCGTTGGAAGGATTGTACTTTGTCATTGTTCAAGAAAAGACTTCGTAACTTTTTAGTAGACAAGGCTTATTATAGTGTTGCAGTTGTAGACTTTTTGTTGGAAAAAGATTTTGTTTGACTACTTTATGTAATGTATTTATTATTGTTATTAGAAATTGTGACATTAATTATACAGTATGTTAACTAACAGAGGGCGTTCCCGTTAACCCGAAATAGTATAGCATACATACATGCTAAAAAAATATTTCCATTCGAAAACAAAATGTTTTAAATTTTTTTCCAATATGAAAATATTCAATAAAAAATTTAAATTGACATGTAAAAGAAACACACTGTACACGCGAACTTGAAAGACGGCAACGTCGCAATTTATTTATACATGACGGCTACTATTGTGATTTAAAACAGGAGGTTTCAAATTTATTTTCAATTATAATTTTTTTTATTCGAATTTTTTAATGCTTATTTTTCTATGCTGATATCTTTATTTTAATCTATTAATGATATATATTAACGAGTTTAAGGGAACGCCCTCTGTTATTTAACATACTGTATTATTGAATGATGACATTGAATTAGGATTATTGTATTTATTGATGTAATTATATCTATAGTTTTTATTTATTTTTTGACATTGTAATAAAAATCATGGACATTTTATAAATTGACATTAATAAGTAGGTAATATATAATGGGATGACTTTACCATTGTAATTAGATAAATTTTAATATTTGCACACCACATCTAATGGTAGAATGTAAAGGGGCCTACTTTTATTTTTATGAACAACATACTATTATTGTACACCTACATTCTTGCAAATAAAGTAGTAATAAAGTATTATTCTCTTTATTTTTCTATATGTACATATAATTTTACATTTTTAAATATTTATATAAATAAATAAAAAATCAATTTACTACTACCCCGACCCCTACTGAACCGATTGCTTTGAAATTTTGTAGACGTAAAGTTAGAAGTCCGGATTAAATGATGGGGTACTTTTTATCGCGGATAAATTTGATATTCCCGAAGGAATCTAAAAAGCGCGATATAAACGAATCATACTAATATTATATATGGGAAAGTGAGTTTGTTCCGCTTTCACGCCGTAACTACTGAACCGATTGCTTTGAAATTTTGTAGACGTAAAGTTAGAAGTCCGGATTAAATGATAGGGTACTTCTTATCCCGGAAAACTTTGATGTTCCCGAAGGAAATCTGAAAAGCGCGATATAACCGAACTCCACGCGGGCAAAGCCGCGGGCGGATGCTGGTATCAAAATAAAACATCATATAAAATCACGTAAAGCGTCCCGGCGCGGCAATAAATGCAAGCTATACTTAGTTCGAGCTATACATAATTATTTTATATTGATCGTAGTTGCGTAATTCTTTATGTTAATTTAAATTTATTATGATTACTTTAAATTACTTGGGAGGATTTTAAAAACTTAATTTATTCTAAAATCACACTTGGAAGTAGGTACACTTCCGGTCTTTCGGCCATTAATTTATTAATTTTAGAATTATTGATGCAACTTCCGATTACCGCCAACTCTTATTATAAAATCCTACCGAGCATTAGTCTTCCCGCCCATCGGATATTCATTTATTGAATCAAGCATTGTTCAAATAAATAAATATAAACAACTTTCGATATTTTAGGTTAATCCAAATATCTGTACACAATAGGTTATTTGACAGATTTATAATTTCTATCTTGACTTAATTGGTTGCGGGTTCACCGAAAGTATTTTTTTAAATTTTAAATACGTATTTCGTAAGAAACATGCAAATAAAAATTCAAAATTCAAATAAGCCGCCAAAACGCTTTATTCAGCAAAATGGCGTTGCGCCTTGTAAATGACGTCACAAGCCTTATAAACGATTTTCGGATCCGCAGTGCTGTTTGTATTTATGTGTTATTTGTTGTTGTTTATCTAATAAAATGGTTTACAAGTGGTGTGCTGTACCGGGTTGTACAAATACATCGATAAAACACCTGAGAACACAGAACAACAACAAATGCTCATGCGCGTATGGCGTCATCGTGACATTAGCCAATCCGGATCGTTTCATAATATGTGGCGCGAGATACAAAAAGTCAAACATGTTTTTGTGTTTTTGGATATATTAATTGTTATTATTTTTATTAAAACTCGTGTAAATGATATAAAGAACCCTCATTTTATGCAGTTAAAGAAAATAATCACAAAAAAAATCATACTGTCAAATAGCCTATTATTGACAATTACTAGCGTTACTATTAACTTTTTCTGAATTTTTTTCGTTGTCTATTAGTTTTGTGACTATTCGTTAGTGTTTTGACTCAATGGTGTATAAAAGCTACTGATGTCTGTACTGTTGATCATTAATTAAACAGACTTGTACTGGATCATACTACGTCGTTATTTTCCCCGCTTCTGAAGCATGTCTTTACATTAGTATCCAAGGGTGCGCGGAGCAAAAAGTGACAGAGCCTCCTCTCACGAGCGCTGGCTGGCGCAAGACTGCCGGCCACCCGCGCAGTGTGACCAACCTTAAATTAGAGATCCTGCCCCACTTAGACAAGAAAACTGACAAATCCTGCCAAAATCAAACACACAAAATGCCAAAATAATGCCAATATAATCTAAAAGTTTAAAATAAATAAACATATTACTTTTTGAAGTTTTATTTTAAAACTAGCTGCGCCACACGGTTTCACATGGGTTTTTGTTTTAAATGCCCCGCTCCTATTGGTCGCAAGATGATGCTATATGGCCTAAAGCCTTCCTCGATGAATGGGCTATAAAACCAAAAAAGAATTTTTCAAATCGGACCCGCAGTTCCTGAGATTAGCACGTTCAAACAAACTCTTCAGCTTTATAATTATTAGTATAGATAAATTGATCTTAAAGTCTAAAAGTGAACTGAATTAAATTACACATTTCTATTAGCGTCGTATTCTTCTGGATCACTTTTTTTATACATCGCTTTTGTCATTTCTTTAGTTGGCTGCAGTCACCATATTCACTAATGCCCTGTTTAACAAGTAAAATAGAGGCGACATGTTTATTAATAAATCTGTTACGCGTTTTTGTTTTATCAGATTGATTTTCGAGAATATCCTTTCACAAGCAGCATTCGACTTGTTTTTGAACCATTACCTCTTGTGGTATTAATTTTTAACCATAATTTAGTTTTTACATTTTGGCATTAGAATTTCCTTCTAGAAACATTCTAAATTATTTTTTATTTGACATAAGAATTTTATTCTAGATACATTCAACATTATTTTCTCTTGACATTTCTTTTTAGGATTTTTATTATTTTATTTATTGTGTATTGTTCCTAACAACAAATTGCTCTGTTCTCTGGTTGTAACTGACGATTCGAAAGTGCTTGTATCTAAGCCTACTCGAATAAAGTATTATTTGAATTGGATACTGCATCCTACTCTTTTTGTGGGCTATAGCGGCTAGCGGCTATACTATATTGTTAATACTGCCAAAACTGCCAAATCCTGCCAGATCTCTAAAACGTCAAACAAAAGTGCCAGAGAGTAAAATAAAGGGCTAAACCTGCCAAAAAGGCAGGATCCTGCCACATTTGGTCACACTGCACCCGCGCCCGCGTCCCGCATAGAGCCTCTCTGAACCTCGTAAGGCGGAAACTCGTACAGACACTCATTTTTATTACTTTTCTTATTAAATATTTCATCAATTTTAAAATAGAACTATGATTCTATAGTTCTTATAAGTACACGTTACTGCGAGTAAGAATATTTTAAAAAGTCTAAGCGCTTTAAGAGAAATATCGATTTAAAAGTTAAAAAACGCCGTGTAGAAATATTTTTTTTTACGTAAATATAGGCCGTATATAAAATGATAAACAATAAATATGTTGTGCTTGAATCTATTATTATAATATATTTTTTTCAAAATATTTGATTAAGGCATTCTGGAGGAATAAACTTTGAAAGATGAGCGTTTTTGGTCGCTCGAGGGTATCTATCACCTTAGGGCTCTAAGAGTGTTGTGTAATAGTCATATATAGTCCTGTATAGTCGCGTAGTAGTCATATTTATGTCGCCGATTTGACTACATGTCATGTAAATGACAACTGTCGCGCCTTGTATTCGACTTCGTGTCGAGTAATGGCTCACAATATGACTTTTATCCAATGTAATAGTTGTGTTATTGTCATTTAAAGGTGTGCTTATTTGAACGAATTCTATAACATATCACGGTAATATGGCTGTGTTTTTGACAGCAAAGTTAATATTGTATATTTTCTTTGTTATTTGAGGTGATAAAACTATTTCACCAGTTGTCAACCATTGCGCAATCAATTTTACTGATTAATGGGAGGTAAGTTTCTAACAAATTTTTTGCGCTTTTGAAATTTTAGTGTTTTTACATATTTCTATTAATTTATGTTCAATGTGGCTGCGTTATATGATAATTACATAACTTCCCGACGTATAACTGCGTGTTCATTCATTCGAGTACGCCATGACAGTTGTTTTATCGATCAATAATAAAATAATAAACGCCTAGCTAATTTAGTTCAAATAGCATGTATTTAAACTAAGTTAGCTAGGTGTTTATTATTTTAAGAACCAATCTGCGTGACATACCTATAACTTAGAATACTTTTGTTTTAGGTAAACCCCACAAGGATGTTGATAAGTTTTTACCAAAGAATGCAAAAGTGTTGCACGAAAATAATCAGCAGCCAGTTGAAGAGCAATGCAATGTCCAGAATGTAGAGCTAGAAAATACACCACATCAGAAAGAAGATGCTTCGCCACTTGAATTGCCAGTTAGATTGGAATTATAAAATTAAAAAGTGATAAAAGGATTTTGTTTACATCTAGTGCTTGAACTTGATTTTATTATGTTGAGATTTTGTATTAGAACATACAAGATCTCAACATAAAAAAAAAACAAGTTTCAAAAAGATATAAAAGTTCCTAATATCGGAAGCTTAAAATAGGTTTGTGTCGATTAACGCACATTATCGGATTTAAACGCGATAACTTACTATTAGTTTTAAAGAAATGTACAGACGACAGCACGTCAAGCTACTGCAATCTGTCAGATTTCTTTATTGGATTTTCAACTTTATCTTATTATCTTTATTATTAAGACTCAAGGTTGATTGGGAATATTTGGCAGTTTCGGGTAGCTTGACCTGCTGTCGTTCGTACGTTATGTTTAAGTTGCCTATTGTGTTGTAATTTTGTATGTTCTATTGTAAGATTCTTAGCTACATATAAGATGTTTCAATGTGGCAAAATAAATGAAGATTTGATTTTGTATAATATTTCATATTTTACATTTATGGATCTAAAAGCCATTTAAGTTTTTCCAACACTAGCAATATTTTAAAGCTTTGCTTTTATTTCTATTTAATAAGTGTTGTCAAACTTGAAATGTTAATTACGTTCCTGGGAATAATAAAAAAAATGAAACAATTTTTACTGTTTTTTTTTATTACCTATTTCTTAAAGGTATGATTAACACACTAACCAACTGACACTTTATATCAGTAAAATAATGTAGGTATAACTTCAGTTTGCGAAATTTTGTTCTCATATATTCGGATATGAAGATTTCATAAGCATTTCAAAACATCATTCCTTAAGTTTCAAGTTATTCAATTGCTTTAATGCAATTTGGGGAATATTAAAATCAGTAGCCCCCACACTTGTTATAATGGTCTCCGAAGTCGTCATTGTGGGTGTCTTTATTAACGTTATCTTCATTTTCGGACGATGAATAACTATCTTCAAGTTCAGAAAGTGAACAAGAGTCCTGAACTTCGGCAAATGAACTGCAAGGTGCACCTACTCTTAGAATTTTGGTTAAATTTACATTTAAATGTGATACGGAACCCTTCTCATTTGCTTCACTATCAGTTTGAGCTCTATTACTTTGTATTAAAGGACGTGCTTGAAGCGAATGATACTTGTTTTTAACTCCCCTCTTTTGATTTCCCTACTTCTTTTAATACTTTTCCACTTTTATTGATCCATTTGTTGTATCAAACAGTAAATAAATATGATTTCAAAATGATGGAAGTTGTATATAAGGTGATTATAAACCTCTATTATGAGTAATAATTATATAGCGGTCGTATCATCATGTTTGTAATACTTTATGATGTATACAGGTCGCACTCGTAATACTTATTCGACTTATAAATAATGGTTACAAATACTACGTGTAAACAACTATTATACGTGTAGTAGTTGTTTAAAAGTTAATTATATGACAAAATTGACAGTATTACGTCGTTTATACGATGAAAACGTTTACACTACGAAAAGTTGTATAAGTAAGTTTTATAGAAGTCGTCGTAGACGCTATAACACGACATTATTATACGACGAAAAACGTGTATGACTATTCGGTCACATAATGCACCAGTACCTGACAAAGAGTTAAAAAATATACTATAAAACAACTTTAATAAGACTCAAGGTCATATAACTGTTTGATTGTATGACAAAAATGTTATTTGTTCGAAATTGTCAAATATTCCAAATCAACCTTGAGCATTAGCATTAATGCATTAGCGATAAAGTTGAAAATCTAATTTGACTGATTAAAGTATCTTGACGTGAAGTCATACTAGTTTTGTACCTAGAAAGGATAATGGGGGAGTATATCAAATAAAAAAAAAAAAACATTTTGCTCTTACCTCTTCCATTTTAGCTGGCATTATAAATGAAAAATTGAAAGTACCAATATAATATCCTTGTTGGTCAGTATTGAGTGTGGATGATCCTCGAGTTACATTTTTTGGGCGTGGACCCGAGCATAACTTGTAGTTGTAAACTTTGCCATTGTAGGGACCCTGGATAAAATAAGAATAATTATTCGTTAAGAGATTATAGTACGAACTAATAAACTAAGAACAAGATGAACAAGGACGTAAATTGGGTTTATACTGTATGAGATTTGGAATATATTTTATCATTGCAATTAATAAAGTTGTAAATTAAAGAACAGGTCCGACATCTTGATAATTTATTTCTGCACGTCACCATGGACAATCCTATGCTCTATGATAATGTTACAATATCATACATCCTCCCTTTTTAATTAAACAATTTCCCGTTACCAAATACAATACACTAATCCTTAATCACTAATTAAACAAAACCAAACCACTCTAATACTAATAATTTAACAATCATCTTAATTGCTAGTTACAGTATCTGAAAAGATGTATCTTTTAGTTACAAACAATTTCCCGTTACCAATTACAATATACTAATCCTTAATCACCAATTAAACAAAACCAAACAACTCTAATACTAATAATTAATTTAACAATCCTCTTAAATACTAGTTACACTATTTGAAAACATATACCTATTAGTTATAAACATTTTCATTGTATCTAACTGGTCTTCTGATCACTCTACCACTCTTACTAATCACTACTTCTCTGTTATTATTTATATTAGCCTCTCTGTCACTACTATTTATGCTTCCTTTACTAGGATTACTATTGTTTCCTATATCTGGCAATCTCTGTTCCTGAACCCCCCTCTCCATGTCCGGTTTTATTGAAAAAGTATTTCTGCTATGACTAAGATGCTTCGTATTTCTTCTCACTTCCGTCCCTTTTTCTGTTTTCACTATATAAGATCTTGTTCCTTGTTGCTTAACTATTTCCCCCGGATACCAGATCCTATCAGGTCTGTTTTGAAATCTAACACTTTCCCCTTTTTTTAAATCCTTCCTATTTATAGCAGTTTTCTCATAATTCACTTTCATCTTTTCTCTAACGCTTTTCATTTTTTCTTTAACATCTACAGGTAACTTAGGTTTAAGATAATTTTCTGAACAAGGCATGTTAGTGCGCAACATTCTACTCATTAGTAATTGTGACGGACTATAGGTATTCTAATCCCGCAACTGATGTTGTTCTGTAATTTAGTAGAGCCATATTTAAATCTGTATTACTGTCTTCACATTTCTTAACTAGCCCTTTCACTATTCCTACTGCTTTTTCACTTAGTCCATTTGATTGCGGGTATCTTGGACTGGAATGCATTAATTGTATACCCATAGAATCAGCAAATTGTTGAAATTTATAACTTGATAATGGCATGTTATCACTTACTATAATTTTTGGTAGTCTGTGAACAGCAAATATATTTTATAACTTCAAAATAACTGTGCCAGCCGTCTTATCTTTAATTTTCCTTACTTCAATCCACTTGGAATAATAGTCAACTACAACCAAATAACCCTGAATACCATATGTTGCAATGTCCATTCCTATTTTACAGAAGAGCAAATCGGGGATTTCATGTGAGATTAATTGTTCTTTACAATTAGAAACTCTATATTTTTCACATGTGTTACATGACAAAATAAAATTTTCAATATCCTTTAAAATTCCTGGCCAGTATAACATAGTTTTAACTCTCTTTTTGCATTTCATGATCCCAATGTGACCAGCGTGTAACTTAGTTAATATGTCTTTTCTCATATTTAAAGGAATAACAATTCTATCATTAAAGTAAACAATTTTATCTTTTACATGTAATTCTGTCCTTAATTTAAAGTAAATTTTTAATTCTTTACTAAGTATATTTTGTCATTATTAGGAAACCCTTTTTCATACCATATAACTTGACTCAAACTTGCCTCCTGAACTTCTAATAATTTTTGGTCAGACACTGCTAACTCGGTTTCAAGTCCATGAACTAATTCTTTCATTGTATGAGATATATGTCTGGATAAGTAATCTGCAATATACATTTTTGAACCCGGTATATACTTAATTTCAATGTACACACACACAAACATACACAAACTGATCGTATTTCTCTATGGAAGCACAGATAGCAAAAAGTTGTTTTTAAATAGGAGCCCACCTTTTTTGACATTCTGTATAACTTCTGCAGAAAAAGAAATAGGCCTACCATTTTGCAGCAAACAGGCCCCCATTCCATCCTTTGAACTATCCGTTTGTAGAGTAACAGTGCCTTCATTGCTTAATATACCTAAAGTAGGAGCACAACTTAGCTTATTTTTCAATTCTCTGGACGCCTGTCTCTGAGAATCTCCCCAACACCATTCATTTTCTTTCTTAAGTAATTGTCTGAGTAGTTACACACCCCTAAAAATTTTTGCAACTCTTTTATATTTTTTGGCTCTTTTAATTCTGTAATAGCTTTTTTATGATCTGAATCTACTTGAATTCCAGTTTTTGACACAATAAGTCCAACATATTTAACATGATCTAACTTATATTGAATTTTATTTTCATTAAATTTGACATTGTATTTTTTAGCTTGATCAATTACTTTTTTTAAAATTTAATCATGCTCAGTAGTATTTTTAGCACTTATAATTACATCATCATAATATACTTCTACCCCTGGTATGTCACCAAAAATTTGATGGCTAATTTTCTGCATTATTTCAGTTGCTGAAGAGATACCAAAAGGCATTCTCAGAAATCTATATCGCCCAAAGGTTCGAGCTTCCGCTCGCTCAGAGGGTGGAAGGGCGTGTCAGACTTTTACTGACTAAAACCCAGCCGTGTTTCTGCACTTGTCTGAGCGTCAGGGCTACGGTTTCTTTTTCAACCAACCCGCAACCCTAGATCAGGAGGCATATGACCTCGTAGACCCCGTCACATTGTACTGACATCTCTTTGAGGCGCGCGTGAAACACAATGCGTCGTCAACCCGTGCCTGGTCCTTAGCACCGGGCGGCGAGGTGCCCGTTGGTCGCCGCCCGCAAGCCCGCACCTTCGGTAGTTGGGAGTTCGATGTTGTCTTCTGACTAGGGCGTTTCCTGCGGCGGCTAGAGGCGTTAGAGCGCTTAGATCGTTCACGTGTTCCGCCTCCTCCTTTGCCAGCATCACTGCTTCGCAGAAGAAGGTGACGGCCTGCCGTGCACTTTCGCTCTGGACCATGGCCGGGACCAGGGCCACCCATCGCCACCACGAGGACACGGCGGTGCTCTACCCAAGCCGGGTAGACCTCTACCGTATGCTCCACCGTGTCCTCATGGCGACCCACACAGTGATGATACCCTGTCATTTCCTTCCGCCTTATTCGGAACAGGAACTCCCAGAAAAAACATCGTCTAGTGAGGACCTGCGTCAGGTGGAAGTTGAGGGCACCGTGGCGCCTCACTAGCCGCTCCTCAAAGAGCAGTATGATTCAAAATTATTCGAATTGATAGTAGTATTGTGTTACGCGATTAGAGTACAGCCCATATGTTGAAGAAGTAATATGAATCAATTATTAAATGCGCTAATGTTTTTCATTAAATAAAATACAACACACACACATGTATGCCACTACATTTTTTACCTCCCCTACACTAGCATTACTCCTGTTTCGTGGGTGCCTTAAATATAACATCAAAATACCAAACCTGGAACAACTACCTGAAAGAAATACAAATTTTTCTTTCCTACGGGAATCGGACCCACGTCATGAAATGCAACAGTCTATCGCACAGCCATTGCGTCAACCGTGTCGTCAGCAATATATTAAATGATTTTGTATTACCATTTTTATGGTATCACGTTTAATGATTTTTTTATACTGACACATCAGACCCTGTGTGTTTGTTATTCGTACACTCTTGGTTTGCAGTTGACATAATAAATAGCGTCTCTTGAGAAGTTTCTTACTAGTATCTGGATTACTTACATAGTTGTTCGAATTTTTATTCATAGTTAGTTCCAAGGGAGTAGCACGCGAAATAAAATTTAAAATCAAAATTGTAAAAAGCAACATTATACACCAGCATATTCTGTACATGTTGTGTTAAATATGAATTTAATAATACCGTGATTTGTAACTTAATGTTTTTAAAATGGGTCTCTCATGTAATGGTTATTTGATAAAAAAAAAAAAAAAAATGATGAGACTGCTATCACCGATTCTATACTCCCTGGCGTATTTAATTACCATGAATTACTTATAGATCAAGTAAATATAACTTTATCAGAGGCTAGGGGCCGCCCGCGACTTCATTCGCGTGTAGTTATTTATTATGCTCGGCTCCTATTGGTCGCAGCGTGATGTTATACAGCTTAAAGCCTTTCTGGATTAATGGGTTATCCAACGCAAAAAGAATTTTTCAAATCGGACCACGAGTTCCTGAGATTAACCCGTACAAACAAACAAACTCTTCAGCTTTATATAAATTAGTATAGATAAGTCATTTTGGAGGGGTGGTTGTAAGAGATGGATAAAAGACCAACTTGTACCTGACAGACACAGCTAAATGTTTAGTTATCAATATTAGGCGTGTGTCTTGAAAATTATTATTCCTTCCTCGTTAATTATTACTTCTTCCTTTCACATTAAGCAGTTTGATGCTTTAGAAACATTTTGGTTACATCGAAAGGTTTTTAGGTAGTCGGTAACCGATAGGATAGACCATTAAATAAGTGGGTTTTTATGTAGAGACTAATTCTGGGCGCCATCACCGATAATACCTGAAAACAACTATAGGGCAATGAAAAAGCTTATTAAAGGAGAACTACGAAACTGAAGTAAACCCAATTGAAATGAGCACGTGCATTCCAGCTAACCTTTCATACGGCGCTTAAATCTAGTATTTAACAGTTTGGGAGAGGAACTAGAACGAAAGAATAGTACAATAAAAAAAATTAGGCATTACCACAATATACTTCGTAACAAAGTATCATACACAGCGGAGTTCTAGCCAGTTTGACCTATCCACTTTCCCGTCGTCCTCTCTGCGACACACCGCGACCGCTTAATTATTAATAATACTCGGCCGCTATCTCTAATTGCAGCTGCTAACGATACATGGCGAAAGGCGAATATTCTGGGCCCCAAAATAAAATTAACTCACTAGAGAGGTAAAACGAAATAAATACGAAATCCGAGCAACAGGCTCTAAGGTGGCAGTCCCACCAGTGGGCTAGGATATAATGGGCTAATCACTCGTTTACCAAAAACCCCAAAACCAATTGAAGAAAGTTAAACAGTGAAAAAGTACCTACTACTATTAAATTATTATTGAATCAGTACAATCCCCAGGTAGGCGGCGGTTAATTAATCCAATCTGGCCTTACTAGCCAGTCAAAAGTGTATGTAAAGAAATAAATCCCATTCAAATCAGCGATCGGGACTCTTGGCTTAATTGCCTGGGCTGAGAGTGATAACGTTCATGTACGAAAAATGTTAATGTTAGTGATCAATACATAATAAATACATATACCAATATAGAATAGAGTGATAATGGTAATGAATGAATTTACCCTGGTTTCTACCAGGGTAAATTGTATAATTTTGTAGATATTTTTTGTCTAAACAATTTAAATACAAAAAAGAACATCAATAACTTGAACGAACAATGGCCGTGGCAACTTAGAAAACAGCGTTGTAAAACTCTCGTAATGTAATAAATATTGTTGATACAATGAAACTGACTTGAAGGAATGATTGCAAATAAACGTGACTGTAATTTCATTTGAAGTGTAAAAGAATATGGATTAATTGTATGAGCTATTTATTTCATTAAAGTAAAGGGAGTGACTGATAATATGACAGCGGATAGGGAAAATAAAAAAAGCAAAACAGTAGGATGAAGGAAAGGGGAGGAAGAAAAAGTAGTTGCGTATAAAACAATATTATTATATTATTAAACAAAAACGTAAACATGCATTATTTCTAAATTTAGTGTACATGCACATTCATCTTTATTTTTTCACTTTTTTGGATAACAAAGTATTGAATTGGGCACATAATACATTGCCTTGTTTTGCGATAAGGTTTGCTTTGAAAGAATAGTCGCCATAGAAGAAAGAATCTCCTAAGAATCGATACAAATTCTCAGTCAAGTTGGTTTTGATGTAGTAGTCACCCTGCAAAGAATAACAGTTTTTAATTCCATTAGAAGCAAGGGACTGTAAACATAATTTTCTCTTTTTACTGTATGTTTGACCCTGTTCATCATCCTAAAAAGGATACGTAGGAAACAAAGCTGCCACAAGCAAGTTCTAAGACCTATGTCGACAACTTAGTTTTTTTTTTAAGTCTGTGGAAAAGTTGTAGTTCAGTCAGTGATGTGTCCTGTCCCAGGGGGGTCGCTCACATACACGCTGCAAGGGCCAGTTTCCACTTTTATCGTAATGTCATTCTGCTAACTGTTCCATTGCACTACAAACACATCTCAGCGTAGAACAAATGCGTACCGAGCTCGCTTCCCCATCTGGATAAAATCCTTGGTCCTTAGTAAAAGAGTAGAGTACTGAATCTTCGGATGGTAGATAATAACACATTGTATTCAAAATCTGGCACACCAATGACTGATTAAAAGGTGAAGGACAACATCTTGAGGAAACCTAGAGTCAACCCTAGAGAGGAGTCTGCAATCAAAAACTCGCATTGAGCAAGCAATCCTTCTCTGTATTAGAGGAGACCTGTGCCCAGCAGTGGGGAAAAGGTTGATGATGCTGATTCAAAATCTGCATACAAACCTGAGGAACTACACAGTTGTGCATATTACGTACATATTGTTGCAACATCCCAGCGATCAAGAAGTGCTGACATGGCTTTAGTTTGTAATTCCACAAAATATTCTTTTTTTCTCCTTTTATACTCCACACGCTGATTTTGAGCTGTGGATGACAAAATTTTTAAACAATCTATGTAATTGTAAAATAGACATGAAATGAAATGAAATGAAATCGTTTATTAAGCAAGTAGGATCACTGATCACTTTTACACGTCATGTTTATTTTTTATTTTATTTTTTTAACTAGATGAAGCCGGCATTTCCTAACTGACTACCTCTGAGAAGAAATAGCCGAAACAAACTCAGGGATCATCGTCTTTTTTCAAGTCCAGACATTAAAAATGAAAATGTTTACAATAATTTACCTTATAATTACGCATATTGCTTAATAAAAATGCTTAACAGAGCGAGCAGCTCAGTCCCAAGCTTGTTTGTCTTCTAAATAATCTGTGATTTTATAATACCCCTTTTTGCAAAGTTTGGCCTTTATATGGTTCTTAAATCGTTTAATGGGTAAGTTTCGAACGTCCATGGGAAGCTTGTTGTAAAAGTGTATACATTGACCCATGAACGAGTTGCCTACTCTGTGGAGACGAGTGTGATGTACAGCAAGATTGTGTTTGTTCCTGGTATTTATATTATGAATATCGCTTATTTTCTTAAAATTCGAGATATTTTTATGAACATACATAAGATTTTCAAATATATATTGTGAAGTTACAGTCAGAATGTTCACCTCTTTGAACTTTTCTCTAAGAGATTCAGACAACTTTTAATTTTTTCAAACAACGATTTTATTTTATTTTACTTTTGTTAGTACGCATTGGATAGATGAATAGGGCTGTCTTTGTAAGACGAATGACATTCTGATGTGTATTTATTAATTTGTCAACTATTTTATAATAACGTTATTATTTTTTATCATTTGACATGTTCTTTTATTTAAATAATAATGTGATTTGATGATTATTTGTGAGTACTTTATTATTTTAATCGTTTAATCTTATGCTTAGGAATATGTTCAGTAGAGTAATAGCAACGTATTCAATACTACAAGCTACAAGCCTACGTATTCAATAGAAATAAATCATCATCATCATCATCTCAGCGTTAATCCCAGTCGCATCCGAAGCTTTTTCCAGCTTTAGAGTCTGGGGTCCGCTTTACCAGTCTAACCGCTGATTTTGGCTAAACTTCGACATTTTCCGTGAAGCGACTGTCGTCTGACGTCCACAACCCGAAGGCGATATCGAAGCATCTCAGCTAGACCAATTGTTGGACTTTTGAGGGCTTCAACAAACCGTAACGACTGCCACTAGATGTTTGTGTGGCGCGGGCCAGCCGGGTATCGAACCTGTTGGGGCTGCCGTGGCGTTGTTTGTTTATGTTTGCGGATAACAATATTAGTGGTTTTACTGCCATTATTAGCAATAGATACGCATCATTCTCAGTGTTTCGCGGATTGGTGAGATTCTCCCATGTTACAGAGGTGGATGCAGCCCCACGCTAAGTTTTAAATTTTAATTTTATTTACAGTAAGGTTCAAAAATGCATTACCACTTTTGAACTTTATTGCACTAACAATAAGGGTCAACAGTGGAGTTTTTGTACGTATATCTGTGTAAAATTGTTACTAACCTTATGGACTCCAGTCTGAATTAAAAGTTTTCTGTTCTATAAGATTTTCTTATTATGAGAATCCAAGTTATACTGCAAATGTATAGATTAACGTCTCGTTGTGCATACTTTTTCTACTACCGGTTGCTACAACAAGTTTTGGTCGGCGTTCTATCTAATTGTTTAATACCAGTATTTCATATGAGTTGTCTAACATCCACAGTCGTTACTGGGTAACAAGCAAGGTCGCCAGCCTTATTGAGCTTCTTTAGTTTGCTTGAAGTTAAGTTAGTACAGGCTGCAGCGGGTCGTCTGGTCCTGCTCAGGAAGGCCGGGCGCCATGCGGACTCGTCGTCCGCGTACCGGCCTATAGTGCTACTAGACGAGGTGGGTAAGTTGTTTGAGCGAATCATTGCCGCCCGCCTCGTCGGCCACTTGTGCAGAGAGGGGCCGGACTTGGACGACCGACAGTCAGTTTGGGTTTCGGCATGGGCGCTCCACCATACATGCTTTGTCGCGCGTGAGAGCCCTGGCGGAGGAAGCGGTGTCCCGGGGCGGGGTGATGTCGGCGGTGTCTTTGGACATCTCCAACGCTTTTAACACCCTACCCTGGAGTTGTATTCGGGAGGCACTGCGGTACCATCAAGTGCCTCCCTACCTCCGTCAAATAGTTGGGGCTTATCTGTCCGAGAGATGTGTCACTTACCATGTGTCGTGCGGTGTTCCACAGGGCTCGGTCCTAGGCCCGCTCCTGTGGAACACCGGTTACGACTGGGTGCTGAGAGGCGAGCTCAGACCGGGGGTAGACCTGACGTGTTATGCGGACGACACGCTGGTCACCGCCCGGGGGAGCTCGCCTAGGGAAGCAACGTTGCTGGCGACGGCTGCGGCATCACACGTGGTGGGCCGTATACGTCCCCTAGGCCTGGAGGTAGCCCTCAACAAGTCGGAGGCCATGGTGTTTCATGGTCCCCGGCGGGCGCCACCACTGAGCTCACATATCGTGATTGGGGGGTTCGGATCGCTGTCGAGTCCACTATGTAGTACCTAGGGTTGGTGCTCGACAGCCGGAGGGACTTCGGCCCCCACTTCCGGCGGCTGGCGCCCAAGTTGTTGGAGGCGGCTAGGGCGCTTTCAACGTTGCTTCCCCACCTGGGGGGGACCGAGCGCCGCTTGCAGGCGGCTCTACATGGGAATCGTGCGATCGATGGCCCTGTATGGGGCCCCGCTGTACTACGAATACCGCAGAGAGTGATGGCCGTCAGAGTCATACATGGGTATCGCACGATCCCCTATGAGGCGGCCTGCCTACCGGCTGGAACCCCGCCCTGGGACCTGGAGGCGAGGGTCCTGGCGTCACTGTACTGGGCGAACGGCCGATGCAGCGTCAGCTGGAGCAGCGTCGGTCGCAGCTCAGCGAGGTCCTGGTGGCGGAATGGCGGGACAGGCTTTCACGCCCTACCGCCGGCCTCACCACCATCTGGCCATCCGGCCGGTACTGGCGGACTGACCAGTCCTGTATCCTGTGTCACCCGAAACGTCCACTGACGTTTCGGGTGACACAGGTGCTCTCGGGGCATGGTTGCTTCGGAAAGTACCTGTGTTGCATAAACAGGGAGCCGGACGTCCGGTGTCACCACTGCGTCGACTGCCGGGAGGATATGGTGCAGCATACGCTGGCAGAGTGTGCCGCTTGGGAGGAGCTACGCCGTGTTCTCATCTCTGAAGTAGGCAGTGACTTGTCGCTGCCGGCCGTAATCAAGTCGATGGTCGGCAGCGAAGAGTCCTGGGATGCGGTGGTTTCCTTCTGCGAAACAGTTGTCTCGCAGAAGGAGGCTGCGGAAAGGGAGAGGGAGATCTCGTCCGAACCAGTAGGTTGACCCGCTGTAGTCTGTACCAACTTAACTACATAATAATTTAGAGTACTGAATTATCAAATACATATTCCAAATCAAACTTGAGGCTTAATTCATTAGCAATAAAGTTGAAAATCTAATTTGACAGCTTGTAGTAGCTTGACGTGCAGTCATACTATTTCTGTGCCTGGAAAACGATATTGCGGGAGTATATCAAATCGAAAGAAGAACACAATTTGCTCTTACCTCTTCCACTTTAGCTGGCATTGTAAATGAATAATCTAAAGTACCAATATAATATCCTTGTTTGTCAGTATTGAGTGTGAATGATCCTAGAGTTACATTTTTTGAGCGTGGACCTGAGCATAACTTGAAGTTGTAATATTTGATATTGTAGGGACCCTGGATAAAAAATAATTGGTTAAAAGATTTTAATACGAACTAATTAACTAAGAAAAAGATGATCAATTTTTTTTTTGTTACTAATAACAAAAAAAAAATTGTACCTAAAAAAAATCAAAATAAAACCTAAAAAAAAAACCAAAATAAATAAAACCTAAACCTAAATTGAACCTAAGTGCACCAACAATTGATTACACAATAACAATCAAATAATACATTCACAAAGGTAAAATAACAGTGCATCAGTTACAACAGATAAACACAACATGCATACAAAAAATTAATCATGGAGATAAGCTGACTTACTTAACAATAAGCGGTAATATTGTTTAAATTATAACATTGGTATGAAATTCCGAATAAAAATTAAAAAACCAAAAAAAAAATCGGTTATTTAAATTATAATATTACTAGAATTGAGTGAAATAAATTAGAAGAAATTCTTAATAAATTAATAAGTAGCATTAAGTAAATTCACATTTTTTAAACAATTATATGAGTTTAATCTAAATAGAAAAAAAAATAACAACAATAAATTGATTTCAAGAGATTGATATCATTAATATAAATCCTTACTTAATATTATAAATTGAAAAGTGAGTTTGTTTGTTTGTTTGTTCCACTTTCACGCCGTAACTACTGAACCGATAGGTTAGAAATTTTGCAGGCGTAAAGTTAGAAGTCCGGATTATATAGGGTACTTTCTTTCACAGAAAAAAATGACATTCCCGAGGGAAATCTAAAAAGCGCGATATAACCGAACTTCACGCGGGCGAAGCCGCGGGCGAAAAGCTAGTAAAAAATAAAATGTAAAATTAACAAAATATTATAATAACAGTGGTAAACTTGACACATTCATAATTATATAATATGTAAACACCAGCCTCTTAAGTATGAGAGCGCCGGTTCGTTACCAGGTCAGGCAAGTACCAATGTAACTTTTCTAAAGTTATATGTACATTCTAAGTATATCTTGGACACCAATGACTGAAGGTGAAGGAAAACATCTTGAGGAAACCTGTACTTTAAGTCTGAAAACGCCAACCCGCATTGAGGAAACGTGGTGATTACGCTCAATCCTTCTCTGTATGCACGAAAACTGAAGAGAGCAAGTAAGCTGGGACTATCCATTTTATGTTTAATTATTTTATAGGCAAATATTGCATCAATTAAGTGTTTACGTTTTTCCAGGGAAATTATGTTAAAACCTTTTATTGTAAGACCCTGTTTTTTTGATCGACACCATTGGAGAAAGCGTGGTGCCATGCGAAGCGTTTCTGGATACGCTCATGTCGCAATGCACAATGACATAATCAGGGTTTATATTCGACAAGGAAAATACATTCACATAAATATCTGTACGGAACTAGACTGCTCGACATAAATGTGTTAAGGTGTATGAATTTCTATAAGAAATCCATCCATCTACATGAAATAGCTACTTATACTAAGCCATATATCAGTACACAAAGCAGCAGCTTTGAGTTTCATTTTTACTGTTCAACAACATGCATTGCGTTATATACCTATACCTACTTTGTTAAGTATATGGCGCAACAGATTAATAGTATGCTTCAAGATTATTTAAATGGATAGTAGTATGTATTACGCAAATAGGGTGCAGCTCATACGCTGAAGAAGTAAGATGAACCAATTATTAAACACACCAATCATCATCATCTCAGCGTTCATCCCAATCGCATCCGAAGCTTTTTTCAGCTTTGGAGTCTGGGGTCCGCTTTACCAGTCTAACCGCTGATTTTGGCTAAACTTCGATATTTTCCTTGAAGCGACTCCTGTCTGACCTCCACAACCCAAATGCGATATCGGAGCATTGCAGTTAGACCAATTGTTGGACTTTTGAGGGCTTCAACAACCCGCAACGACTGCCATCAGATCTTTGTAGTAGTCCGGTTAAACTAGACGAAAAAATGAGAAATAAAATGAAATCGTTTATTAAGCAAGTACTGATGACTTTTACACGACATGTTTTTTTTTATTTTGTTTTTTTTTTTAACTAGATGAAGCCGGCATGTCCTAGCTCTGAGAAGAAATAGTCGAAACAAACTCAGGGATTATCGTCTTTTTTGACGTCCAGACATTAAAAATGAAAAAGTTTACAATAATTTACGTTATATTTACGCACATTGCTTAATAACAATGCTTAACAGAGCGAGCAGCTCAGTCCCAAGGTTGTTTGTCTTCTAAATAATCTGTGATTTTATAATATCCCTTTTTGCAAAGTTTGGCCTTTATAGTCATTATAGTTTTTAAATCGTTTAATGGGTAAGTTTCGAATGTACATGGAAAGCTTGTTGTAAATTTGTATACATTGACCCATGAACGAGTTGCCTACTCTGTGGAGATGAGTGTGATGTACAGCAAGATTGTGTTTGTTCCTGGTGTTTATATTATGAAAAACGCGTATTTTCAAATATATGTTGTGAAGCTACAATCAGAATGTTCACCTCTCTGAATTTTTCTCTAAGAGAATCTCTAGGACCAAAGTCATAAATGGCTCGAACAGCCCTTTTCTGTAAAACAAAGATGGTATTGATGCCTGCACAAGTTCCCCAGAGCAGAATTCCATAAGTCATAAGACTATGAAAATAACTAAAATAAACTATTCTGGCTGTATCCACATCACTTATCTGTCTAATTTTCTTAACAGCACAGGCTGTAGAACTGAGTCTATCCGACAGCTTCTCAATGTGAGGACCCCATTGTAACTTGGCGTCAATAGTTAATCCAAGAAAAAATGTCAACTCGACAGGGATCAACTCTAGTCCATTCAGTTGAACATTAGTACTTAGCTGCCTGATATTTGGCGTAGAAAAGGAGATGTTTCATTTTGGGCCACCAATATATACGCTATATAGATAAAAAGGAAAAATATAGGAGATTTTCATAAAACAAATATATATAATTAATTATTTAAGTGAGATAACCCTTTATTAAGGTAGCCATGACACATTTTATGACGTTTGATTGGCGACTTTGACAGTTCTATTTTCCTGTGGTGTTCGTGTCGAGTGTTGATTTGAGTTGATTGCAAGGAATTTATATCTAAACTGGAATGTGAACTATCGATCAAATCGCGGTCCGAGGGAGATAGCTTCACAGTAGCCCTCTGTCCTTGTTGTATAAGGTGACTATTATAATGGAATTTATAAGGAATGTACGTAAAATATTTTTTTTTTCACTTATATTACCTGAGTTTTAATGAACATTTAGGCATAGATGCGAACTTTTTAATTTCATTATTGAATTTAAAAAATGGATGAATAAATTGATGATGCACGGACGACAGCAGGTCAATCTATCCGAAACTGTACCTTTAGATAAATAAAATATCTACAAGAAAGCAGATTTTAATGTCATTGTAAATACCCAATAAAAGTCACTTACTTATTATGCACATAATGACTAAGTGCACATTTATTACTTACTTCGAAATTTATGGTCACCCTACATACAAACAAAATACCTAACTTGTATATGATTACCGCAAAAACCTTACATAAAGAATGATATTCCATCCATTACTATTATATATTGCATCACATTCCATCATTGCATCCAGAGTATGACTCACTATTGCAGACATTAATGGCACTCTTTTTTACCATCCTTTTTCTAATCGAAATTGTTGGTTTCAAACAAAATTACAAAAAATAAATACGGGTAATACTTAGAAAGAGACAGAGGGCTACTGGGACGCTTTCTACCACGGACCGTGTTCTCTTCAAATAAAGTTTGATTTCCGATCGACCTTATTGCTCTTGCGATAGAGTCTTCTATTAAATAAGAGACGTATGCAAGTTCACATTCCAGTTTAGATAGAAATTCCTTGGTCCTTATTTAATGGGCCGTATGTTCGGAATTCATGTTTTGTTTTTTTCGCGGTCATATGGTAGATAATAAAGATACGATATCCTTAGATATATGACATGTAAATTTAAAATGTCACTGTCAAAATCTTATTTCGCTTATTGCTGACCACCATATATTTTATTAGTAGTTGTGTTGCACTCCTTGGCCTAGTTAAATTGAATCTGTATAAGAACTAAGCCAAAATATAGGAAATTAACATTAAAAACAGTTAACTATAGCGTAACTATACCTAGTATTAAATGTACAATGTGCTGGCCCAGGCTCCATACATTTCTGAAACATCTCCTTTCGTGACTTAAGTTTTTTTTTTTATTTAAAAGGATGTTCATCATCATCATCAACCTTTTATCGTCCCACTGCTGGGCACAGGTCTCCTCTCATACAGAGAAGGATTGAGCGTAATCACCACGCTTGCTCAATGCGGGTTAGCGATTTCAGACTTATTAAGTCCAGGTTTCCTCAAGATGTTTTCCTTCACCTTCAGTCATTGGTGTCCAAGATATACTTAGAAAGTACATATAACTTTAGAAAAGTTAAATTGGTACTTGCCTGACGTGGAATCGAACCCGCGCACTCATACTTGAGAGGCTGGTGTTTTAACCACTAGGCCACCACGACATGAAAGGTTATTTACATTAAACTAATGGACAACTTTAGAAAGTGCATTGTTAACTTCGTCAAAATTTGCTAGCTGACGCTTGACTTTAAAAATAAGAGAAGTGTCATCCGCGAACAATACTATGTTGTGATTGTCCTTTACGTGATGAGGTAAGTCATTAATATAAATTTTAAAAAAGGAAAGGACCTAGAATTGAGCCCTGTGGAACGCCCATGGTGACCACAGATCGTGCAGATCTCTTGCCATTAACATCAACCCTCTGAATTCGATTATTCAGATAAGAAGTCAGAAGGTCGAGAGCTCTGTTCCTTAAACCATAATGGTCTTATTAGGAAATTGTACCATTATGGTTTAAGGAACAGAGCTCTCGACCTTCTACGCAATCAAAGGCCTTGGATAAATCACAAAAAATACCAAGAGCATCTTGCGATTCCTCCCAGGTCCCAAATATGTTCTTTAGCAACGCCACGCCCGGATCTATAGTTAAACGACCCTTTGTAAAACCAAATTGTTTCACGTGCAATAAATGATGTAAGTTAAAGTGCCTCAATAACTTTTTCAAAATTATTTTTTCAAAAATTTTGGTCAAAGTTGGTAATATCGATATTGGCTGAAAATTCGTGGGATCAGTAATTGTACTACCAGATTTGAACAGTGGAAATACTTTGGTAAGTTTCATCAAATCAGGAAATATACCAGATGTGACACAAGAATTAAAAACAATTGCTAAGAAAGGTGCAATAACATCTATTATTGAAGCTACAGTTTATACTGACAAACCCGGTAGTTTTTTTACATCAAGATACTTAAAAAATTCTTTAATGTCTTTAGCAGTCACAAATGTAAATTGAAAGTGTTTGTCACATTCTGGAACACATTCTTTGAGTATGGCGTAAGCAGAAGTGGAGGAAGAAGACAGAGTTTTTGTTGTTATTATTGGAATATTAGTAAAAAAAATCTCAAACTCAGTTGCTACCTCCAAGTCCGCCTTTATATCCTCATCGTTAATTTTAAGATGGAAATAGCGGTTTTGCACTTTGGTTCTTCCAGTTTCAGAATTTATTTGATTTTATTTCCAGAAGGTTTTATTTTATTTTTAATGAGTATGGCTTCTGCTGAGGAACAGGCTCTTTTAAAAGTTTTTTAATAATATTTAACAAATCCTTGAAAAGTTTCATCATGGTTATAGGTTTTTTCCTGATACAATTCATAAATTTTTTCCCTGCTTTTATAAATACCTAAGCCATGTTTTTTTTTTTGTGAAGACTTTTATAAATTCACAATTAATCAGGTTAAATAGTACACTGTACGCGTGATCCGGGTTGGTGTGATGAGGCAAGCCCGGTAGATGTTCAATTTTTTTTTTTATTAATTGTCCTAAACGATTTTCATTTACAGGAACAAAACTCACAAGTTTTCTTTGAGCTCTTAGTTCAATTTTCTTAGGAAAAGTAACAAACTGGCCACAATGATCAGAGTCTAACTCATTTATAATTAAAAATAAAAATTAGAGTGAAGTTACA
Source organism: Sesamia nonagrioides (assembly GCA_017933935.1). Lineage (NCBI taxonomy): Eukaryota > Metazoa > Arthropoda > Insecta > Lepidoptera > Noctuidae > Sesamia > Sesamia nonagrioides. Next base: position 1,280,540 of record JADWQK010002049.1, on the reverse strand, counting down.
TAACTTTACAACAAGCTGTAAATTAAAAAAATATAGTAATGAACAAAACTTCAAAGTTCCCCATCTTTCCCTGTATGGAAAAATTCTATTTAAGGTTAAAGGTCAAAAATATGAGATTTTTTTTTTGCGATTTTTTGTGATTTTCATCAAAACGTCAAGTTTTGTCGAAACTTACGCTGGTGGACCGTAAGGCGTAGCTAGTTCTTTATATAGACATGATCCCCTGCGTGTTATTTATTATAACACTCGTGGTTTTCAGTTGACAGTTAACTTCTCTTGAAAAGTTTCTTAGTAATATCTAGATTACTTACATAGTTGTTCAAATTTTTATTCATATTAAGTTCCAAAGAAGTAATACGCGAAATAAAATTTAAAATCAGAATTGTCAAAATCAACATAATACACCAGCGTATGCAGTACATGTTGTGTTAAATATGAATTTAATAGTACCATAATTTGTTTTTGAAATGGATCTCTCATGTAATTGTTACTTTATAAATGATGAGTCCGCAATCACCGGTTCAATTTATTCATTCAAATCAAATCAAATCATTACCATGAATTACTTATAGATCAAATAAATGTAACTTTATCGGAGATGAGTCATTTTGGAGGGGTGATTGTAATAGATCAGTAAAAGGCAAACTTATACTTGACAGACATAGCAAATTGTTTAGTCATCAATGTTAGGCTTGTGGTTTTAAAAGTTATTATTGAACTTCTTCTTTTCAAATTTAGCAGTCTTATGCTTTAGAAAAAAAATAATACTAAATAATATAATAATTAGTCTTGCCGCCAAGCGATTCGTCGTGTTCCGGCATGATGTCTGGAGAAGCCGTACGGTGGACGGGTCTGAGCAGTTGTGTTGCGATGTGTGCCGGGTACGATGTGCCTAATGTTGTTGTGTCGGGAGTTTGGTCGTGGAGGGTCTCCAGATCATCCTCTTGTGTACCCGCCTCAGGGCTCGCCTAGCCGGAGCCGGGAATATCCACTAAAACCACTCGGTTCCCCTCGAGCCCTGCGTTGAGATTGACACGGGATCGGCCCGAAGATCTAACACCGTGCTACTCTCAGGACCTTTTGCCGTACTTATTATGGCCGGTTTCTGCGCCAAGGGGTACCGGACCTGGGTACCGGAGTAATCCTCAGACGTGGTGACCAGTGCAATGCTCGTGCGGGAGCTACCCACACACGCTGGTCTCACTCGGGGGCTAAAGGAGACGGGGGTTCGTCCCCCGCCTTCTTCGCCCCGCTCGTCTACGCTGAAGGGTAGCGGCAAGAGCATCCTCTTCCCGCTCCTTCTCCGCTGCCTTCTTCTGCAAGAGGACGGTCTCGCAGAAGAAGGCGGCAGCCTCCCATGCACTCTCGCTTTCAACCATGGCTCGCACCATGGTTGCCAGGGAGAAGCGTCCGCCTCCGAGCGCCGCAACGAGGTCGCGGCGCTCGTTTCGCCAGGCCATGCACTCCACTAAGGTGTGCTCGGCCGTGTCGTCGAGGTAGTCGCAGTGGTGATACCGCGGCGACTCCTCCTGATGAACTACCCGGTGCAGGTAGTGCCGAAGCACCCATGTCCGCTCAGTACCTGCACCAAGCGGTAGGTGAGGCTGCCGTGCCGGCGCCCAACCCATCCCTCCAACACCGGACGAATCGCTCCAATCGTCCGGTGGCCGGCAGCTGGGGAGCGGAGCGCCTCCCTCCACCGGCTCAAGGGTCCGAATAGCGGCTCAGGTGCCTCCCCCCGTTATTCGGACCCACCCTACCTCCTCAAAGGCGGGTCTTCCCCCCCGTTCCCGGGCCGCGACACGGTGTCGATGCACCTGGGACAGAACCAGGGCATCGACCTCCCACGGGGGCGTGTCCGCGAATACGCAGGCAGCCCCATGACTGACGGTGCGACACGCCCGCACGGTCCGTGTCGCGATGACCCTCTGCGGCTTTCGCAGCAGGGCCACTGTGCGCTGGGAAAGGCACTCCGCCCACAGCGGGGCTCCGTAGAGTGCCATCGACCGCATCACTCCAGGGTACAGCCGACAGCATGCCGAATTCGGCCCCCCCAAATTAGGGAGGAGCCGTCTGAGGGCGGCTGCGACAGAGCACAGCAGCGGGGCGAGGAGCCTGAAATGCTCCTCGAAACTCCAACGGGGATCCAGGATCAGGCCGAGGTACTTGATGTGCACCTCGACGGGAACCTGGACCCCCTCCACTCGGATACGGAGCCCCGGTGCCTTGGCCTTCGTTTTTCCGATGGCCACTTCCAGCCCCAGGATGCGGATGCGTCGGACGACCAGAGAGGAGCCGACCGGTCGCGACCCCCTGGGGGGACCGCCAAGCTTTTTCAGGGAGGTCGCGGAACATCTATTGGGACTTTGAAGACGTCGTAATACTTCCAAAATTGAATAAAATACCTATAAAAGATGTATTAAAAATTTGAGTAACATAATAAAAAAGAACAAACTAAACTAATAATTGTTAAGTACAACATTGTTAATGCGATGTTTGCGCTTGTTATTCATCAATTAATTTCTCCCATCGTAGATCATGTTTTCTACTTTTAGAATTAAATCATTTTCCAAGTTTAAACAAATCGTTTTTTTATTTTTTATTCTATTATAAAGTAAAAAAAAGGAATTGTTTTGAAAAAAATAACCATTGAAAAAATATCAAATCGCTTATGTACGAGGTGGCAAATAGAATCAAACACTTCAAAGACTCTATTGTTAATTCTGCGTATTCTGATTTCCTTTTTAACCTAAAAGTATCCAAACTCACAGACTTTAATTCCAATTGCAGCACCCCAACGAAGGATAAATTCAGCAGATTTTCTTTGAGCTTATTTGATAAATTTGCGTCAAGTATAGCTGCATTTATGAACGGATTTAAGATGCACCTTTGCCCAGTGTTATTCGATATCTCTTGCACTGAAAAGTAATTACACAGTTCAACTTTCAAATTTTCTATCGCCATTTTAATACCAGGTACGAATTCAAATATGTCTATTACACATCCAACTTCTTCAATAAAGAACTGCGTCGAAGAAAATTAATCAGTTGTTTTGATTTAGAGACGATGACCACAAGTCAATTTTGTTTGTAAAGCCCTGGATTTTGTCTTTAGCAGTGATGACAAATTTATCCCGCCATGAAGAATTTTATTCAAGATATTTAAATGTTCAAATAGAAAAGCCAATTTTAAAAGAGATTCCGGGTCGCAAATCAATTTGGAGTATTCTGATTTAGCCAGCTGTAAACACACCAAAAGTTCAGCGCGAAGTTCCAAAACTCTGCCCAATACTTTGCCTCTTGATAACAACCTAACCTCTGCATGGTATAGTAAATTTTGGTGTAGTGCTCCCATATCTTCATAATGTTTTCGAAACAATCGTATCAACAATTCCTTTTCTTTTATAGAATTTAGAAATTTTTATAATAATATTTAGAACTTGACTGTAATCCTGTGGCAAAGTTTTGGCTGCAAGACTTGGCGATGGAGAAAACAATACGTCCAAGAAGCGTTTGGCATCTGCTCTTTTAGTCTAGCAATAAATCCACTGTTTTCGCCAGTCTCAGTAACTTTTGCTCTGTCACTACAAATAGCAATGCATTTCTTTTCCCAATCGATATTCATATTTTGCATAGCTTCAAGGAATATGTTATGTAAGCACTGGCGTGTAGTGTTCGGGGGAAGCGCTCTATAAAATAGTATTTCTTACATTAAATTTTCTTTGGATTCAAAACGCACAAAAGCTACAATCTGCTCACAATCCGCAATATCCGTAGATTCATCAAATTGTAAGGACACAAATGTACTTTCTTTAATTTTTTGATGTCAAGTCATTAAAAAATTAAAGAAAGTACATTTACATACACACGATATTTTTATACATACGAACATCAGTTGCCGTGTCGCTTATTCTGCGTTGAATGGTATTATTAGAGATAGGTAACTTTTGAGTTTTTCGACCTCTTGTTTACCAAACATAATTTCTACCATATACCATAAAGCAGCTGGTAAAATCAAATTTTCTAAGTAGTCTGAGGTTTTCCTGCTTTAGCCACACGAAAAACTACTCGATAACTAGCCGGCAGTTTTTTTTTATGTTGAAGAGCTTTAAATTTTCTTTTAATAAACTCCACGGGTTTATTTTTTTCATTTGGATGCTTTGAATTCAGGTACCGTAATAATTTCGATGCCTCCATACTTACTCATGATAAAGTTTCAAAGCAAATAACACACTGTGGTTTATTCTCAATCACAGTAAATCTGGATTTCAAATACATAGTTGTCGTCTGCTACACTCGTGGGACGAGTTTTCAATGTTCATGAAAATGATTAAGAAAGTTGCATGGGTTGAAAATTTGTCACAGAATAAATAAATAAATAAGAATGTCGCAGAAAAAGGGGTCGCGAAATTTTTTTATGTACCTAATAAGGAGTAGGTACTTTTTTACAAAAATTTCATTGTCATAAAAAATCCACCGTGTCATAAAAATGGTTGAAAAACATTGGCCTAGGCTGAGAGTGATAATGTTCATGTACAAAAAATGTTAATGTTAGTGACCAATACATAATAAATAGATAGACCAATATAGAATAGTTTATATAATTTTTGTAAAATTGTACTTCATAAATGTAATGGTGTACATAACTGTTGGCTAACCTAATAAATAAATAGAGTGATAATGGTAATGAATGAAATCTACAAAATTATACAATTTACTCTGGTAGAATCCAGGGTAAATTGTATAATTTTGTAGATTTTTTTTTTGTCTAAGCAATGTAAATACAAAAAAAGAATATCAATAACTTGAACGAAAAATGGACATGGCAACTTAGAAAACAGCGTTGTAAAACTATCGTTATGTAATAAATATTGTTGATACAATGAAACTGACTTGAAGGAATGATTACAAATAAACGTGACTATAATTTCATTTGAAGTGTAAAAGAATATGGATTAATTGTGTGAGCTATTTATTCCATTAAAGTAAAGGGAGTGACTGATAATATGACAGCGGATAGAGTAAATAAAAAGAGCAAAGCAGTAAGATGAAGGAAAGGGGAGGAAGAAAATAATATTATTAAACAAAAACGTAAACATGCATTATTTCTAAATTTAGTGTACATGCACATTCATCTTTATTTTTTCACTTTTTTGGATAACAAAGTATTGAATTGGGCACATAATACATTGCCTTGTTTTGCGATAAGGTTTGCTTTGAAAGAATAGTCGCCATAGAAGAAAGAATCTCCTAAGAATCGATACAAATTCTCAGTCAAGTTGGTTTTGATGTAGTAGTCACCCTGCAAAGAATAACAGTTTTTAATTCCATTAGAAGCAAGGGACTGTAAACATAATTTTCTCTTTTTACTGTATGTTTGACCCTGTTCATCATCCTAAAAAGGATAAGTAGGAAACAAAGCTGCCACAAGCAAGTTGACATTCTAAGACCTATGTCGACAACTTAGTTTTTTTTTTAAGTCTGTGGAATAGTTGTAGTTCAGTGAGTGATGTGTCCTGTCCCAGGGGGGTCGCTCACATACACGCTGCAAGGGCCAGTTTCCACTTTTATCGTAATGTCATTCGGTAACTGTTCCATTGCACTACAAACACATCTCAGCGTAGAACAAATGCGTACCGAGCTCGCTTCCCCATCTGGATAAAATCCTTGGTCCTTAGTAAAAGAGTAGAGTACTGAATCTTCGGATGGTAGATAATAATACATTTTATTCAAAATCTGGCACACCAATGACTGATTAAAAGGTGAAGGACAACATCTTGAGGAAACCTAGACTTTAAGTCTGCAATCAAAAACTCGCATTGAGCAAGCAATCCTTCTCTGTATTAGAGGAGACCTGTGCCCAGCAGTGGGGAAAAGGTTGATGATGATGATTCAAAATCTGCATACAAACCTGAGGAACTACACAGTTGTGCATATTACGTACATATTGTTGCAACATCCCAGCGATCAAGAAATGCTGACATGGCTTTAGTTTGTAATTCCACAAAATATTCTTTTTTTCTCCTTTTATACTCCACACGCTGATTTTGAGCTGTGGATGACAAAATTTTTAAACAATCTATGTAATTGTAAAATAGACATGAAATGAAATGAAATCGTTTATTAAGCAAATAGGATCACTGATCACTTTTACACGTCATGTTTATTTTTTATTTAATTTTTTTAACTAGATGAAGCCGGCATTTCCTAACTGACTACCTCTGAGAAGAAATAGCCGAAACAAACTCAGGGATCATCGTCTTTTTTCAAGTCCAGACATTAAAAATGAAAATGTTTACAATAATTTACGTTATAATTACGCATATTGCTTAATAACAATGCTTAACAGAGCGAGCAGCTCAGTCCCAAGCTTTTTGTCTTCTAAATAATCTGTGATTTTATAATACCCCTTTTTGCAAAGTTTGGCCTTTATATGGTTCTTAAATCGTTTAATTGGTAAGTTTCGAACGTCCATGGGAAGCTTGTTGTAAAAGTGTATACATTGACCCATGAACGAGTTGCCTACTCTGTGGAGACGAGTGTGATGTACAGCAAGATTGTGTTTGTTCCTATTAGAAAATAAGCGATATTCATATATTATGAATATCGCTTATTTTCTTAAAATTCGAGATATTTTTATGAACATACATAAGATTTTCAAATATATATTATGAAGCTACAGTCAGAATGTTCACCTCTTTGAACTTTTCTCTAAGAGATTCAGACAACTTTTAATTTTTTCAAACAACGATTTTATTTTTTTTTTACTTTTGTTAGTACGCAGTGGATAGATGAATAGGGCTGTCTTTGTAAGACGAATGACATTCTGATGTGTATTTATTAATTTGTCAAACTATTTTATAATAACGTTATTATTTTTTATCATTTGACATGTTCTTTTATTTAAATAATAATGTGATTTGATGATTATTTGTGAGTACTTTATTATTTTAATCGTTTAATCTTATGCTTAGGAATATGTTCAGTAGAGTAATAGCAACGTATTCAATAGTACAAGCTACAAGCCTACGTATTCAATAGTACAAGCTACAAGCCTCCGTATTCAATAGTACAAGCTACAAGCCTACGTATTCAATAGAAATAAATCATCATCATCATCATCTCAGCGTTAATCCCAGTCGCATCCGAAGCTTTTTCCAGCTTTGGAGTCTGGGGTCCGCTTTACCAGTCTAACTGCTAATTTTGGCGAAACTTCGACATTTTCCGTGAAGCGACTGCCGTCTGACCTCCACAACCCGAAGGCGATATCGAAGCATCTCAGCTAGACCAATTGTTGGACTTTTGAGGGCTCCAACAATCCGTAACGACTGCCACTAGATGTTTGTATGGCGCGGGACTAGCCGGGTATCGAACCTGTTGGGGCTGCCGTGGCATTGTTTGTTTATATTTGCGGATAACAATATTAGTGGTTTTACTGCCATTATTAGCAATAGATACGCATCATTCTCAGTGTTTCGCGGATTGGTGAGATTCTCCCATGTTACAGAGGTGGATGCAGCCCCACGCTAAGTTTTAAATTTTAATTTTATTTACAGTAAGGTTCAAAAATGCATTACCACTTTTGAACTTTATTGCAATAACAATAAGGGTCAAAAGTGGTACTCCACTGTTGACCCTTACTGTACGTATATCTGTGTAAAATTGTTACTAACCTTATGGACTTCAGTCTGAATTAAAAGTTTTCTGTTCTATAAGATTTTCTTATTATGAGAATCCAAGTTATACTGCAAATGTATAGATTAACGTCTCGTTGTGCATACTTTTTCTACTACCGGTTGCTACAACAAGTTTTGGTCGGCGTTCTATCTAATTGTTTAATACCAGTATTTCATATGAGTTGTCTAACATCCACAGTCGTTACTGGGTAACAAGCAAGGTCGCCAGCCTTATTGAGCTTCTTTAGTTTGCTTGAAGTTAAGTTAGTACAGGCTGCAGCGGGTCGTCTGGTCCTGCTCAGGAAGGCCGGGCGCCATGCGGACTCGTCGTCCGCGTACCGGCCCATAGTGCTACTAGACGAGGTGGGTAAGTTGTTTGAGCGAATCATTGCCGCCCGCCTCGTCGGCCACTTGTGCAGAGAGGGGCCGGACTTGGACGACCGACAGTCAGTTTGGGTTTCGGCATGGGCGCTCCACCATACATGCTTTGTCGCGCGTGAGAGCCCTGGCGGAGGAAGCGGTGTCCCGGGGCGGGGTGATGTCGGCGGTGTCTTTGGACATCTCCAACGCTTTTAACACCCTACCCTGGAGTTGTATTCGGGAGGCACTGCGGTACCATCAAGTGCCTCCCTACCTCCGTCAAATAGTTGGGGCTTATCTGTCCGAGAGATGTGTCACTTACCATGTGTCGTGCGGTGTTCCACAGGGCTCGGTCCTAGGCCCGCTCCTGTGGAACACCGGTTACGACTGGGTGCTGAGAGGCGAGCTCAGACCGGGGGTAGACCTGACGTGTTATGCGGACGACACGCTGGTCACCGCCCGGGGGAGCTCGCCTAGGGAAGCAACGTTGCTGGCGACGGCTGCGGCATCACACGTGGTGGGCCGTATACGTCGCCTAGGCCTGGAGGTAGCCCTCAACAAGTCGGAGGCCATGGTGTTTCATGGTCCCCGGCGGGCGCCACCACTGAGCTCACATATCGTGATTGGGGGGTTCGGATCGCTGTCGAGTCCACTATGTAGTACCTAGGGTTGGTGCTCGACAGCCGGAGGGACTTCGGCCCCCACTTCCGGCGGCTGGCGCCCAAGTTGTTCGAGGCGGCTAGGGCGCTTTCAACGTTACTTCCCCACCTGGGGGGGACCGAGCGCCGCTTGCAGGCGGCTCTACATGGGAATCGTGCGATCGATGGCCCTGTATGGGGCCCCGCTGTACTACGAATACCGCAGAGAGTGATGGCCGTCAGAGTCATACATGGGTATCGCACGTATGAGGCGGCCTGCCTACCGGCTGGAACCCCGCCCTGGGACCTGGAGGAGAGGGTCCTGGCGTCACTGTACCGGTGGCGTGAGCAGGCGCGAGAACGGGGCGAACGGCCGATGCAGCGTCAGCTGGAGCAGCGTCGGTCGCAGCTCAGCGAGGTCCTGGTGGCGGAATGGCGGGACAGGCTTTCACGCCCTACCGCCGGCCTCACCACCATCTGGCCATCCGGCCGGTACTGGCGGACTGACCAGTCCTGTATCCTGTGTCACCCGAAACGTCCACTGACGTTTCGGGTGACACAGGTGCTCTCGGGGCATGGTTGCTTCGGAAAGTACCTGTGTTGCATAAACAGGGAGCCGGACGTCCGGTGTCACCACTGCGTCGACTGCCGGGAGGATATGGTGCAGCATACGCTGGCAGAGTGTGCCGCTTGGGAGGAGCTACGCCGTGTTCTCATCTCTGAAGTAGGCAGTGACTTGTCGCTGCCGGCCGTAATCAAGTCGATGGTCGGCAGCGAAGAGTCCTGGGATGCGGTGGTTTCCTTCTGCGAAACAGTTGTCTCGCAGAAGGAGGCTGCGGAAAGGGAGAGGGAGATCTCGTCCGAACCAGTAGGTTGACCCGCTGTAGTCTGTACCAACTTAACTACATAATAATTTAGAGTACTAAATTATCAAATACATATTCCAAATCAACCTTGAGGCTTAATTCATTAGCAATAAAGTTGAAAATCTAATTTGACAGCTTGTAGTAGCTTGACGTGCAGTCATACTATTTCTGTGCCTGTAAAACGATATTGCGGGAGTATATCATATCGAAAGAAGAACACAATTTGCTCTTACCTCTTCCACTTTAGCTGGCATTGTAAATGAATAATCTAAAGTACCAATATAATATCCTTGTTTGTCAGTATTGAGTGTGAATGATCCTAGAGTTACATTTTTTGAGCGTGGACCTGAGCATAACTTGAAGTTGTAATATTTGATATTGTAGGGACCCTGGATAAAAAATAATTGGTTAAAAGATTTTAATACGAACTAATAAACTAAGAAAAAGATGATCAATTTTTTTTTGTTACTAATAACAAAAAAAAAATTGTACCTAAAAAAACCAAAATAAAACCTAAAAAAAAAACCAAAATAAATAAAACCTAAACCTAAATTGAACCTAAGTGCACCAACAATTGATTACACAATAACAATCAAATAATACATTCACAAAGGTAAAATAACAGTGCATCAGTTACAACAGATAAACACAACATGCATACAAAAAATTAATCATGGAGATAAGCTGACTTACTTAACAATAAGCGGTAATATTGTTTAAATTATAACATTGGTATGAAATTAAAAAACCAAAAAAAATCGGTTATTTAAATTATAATATTACTAGAATTGAGTGAAATAAAAATAAATTAGAAGAAATTCTTAATAAATTAATAAGTAGCATTAAGTAAATTCACATTTTTTTAAACAATTATATGAGTTTAATCTAAATAGAACAAAATTAACAACAATAAATTGATTTCAAGAGATTGATATCATTAATATAAATCCTTACTTAATATTATAAATTGAAAAGTGAGTTTGTTTGTTTGTTTGTTCCACTTTCACGCCGTAACTACTGAACCGATAGGTTAGAAATTTTGCAGGCGTAAAGTTAGAAGTCCGGATTATATAGGGTACTTTCTTTCACAGAAAAAAATGACATTCCCGAGGGAAATCTAAAAAGCGCGATATAACCGAACTTCACGCGGGCGAAGCCGCGGGCGAAAAGCTAGTAAAAAATAAAATGTAAAATTAACAAAATATTATAATAACAGTGGTAAACTTGACACATTCATAATTATATAATATGTAAACACCAGCCTCTTAAGTATGAGTGCGCCGGTTCGTTACCAGGTCAGGCAAGTACCAATGTAACTTTTCTAAAGTTATATGTACATTCTAAGTATATCTTGGACACCAATGACTGAAGGTGAAGGAAAACATCTTGAGGAAACCTGTACTTTAAGTCTGAAAACGCCAACCCGCATTGAGGAAACGTGGTGATTACGCTCAATCCTTCTCTGTATGCACGAAAACTGAAGAGAGCAAGTAAGCTGGGACTATCCATTTTATGTTTAATTATTTTATAGGCAAATATTGCATCAATTAAGTGTTTACGTTTTTCCAGGGAAACTATGTTAAAACCTTTTATTGTAAGACCCTGTTTTTTTGATCGACACCATTGGAGAAAGCGTGGTGCCATGCGAAGCGTTTCTGGATACGCTCATGTCGCAATGCACAATGACATAATCAGGGTTTATATTCGACAAGGAAAATACATTCACATAAATATCTGTACGGAACTAGACTGCTCGACATAAATGTGTTAAGGTGTATGAATTTCTATAAGAAATCCATCCATCTATATGAAATAGCTACTTATACTAAGCCATATATCAGTACACAAAGCAGCAGCTTTGAGTTTCATTTTTACTGTTCAACAACATGCATTGCGTTATATACCTATACCTACTTTGTTAAGTATATGGCGCAACAGATTAATAGTATGCTTCAAGATTATTTAAATGGATAGTAGTATGTATTACGCAAATAGGGTGCAGCTCATACGCTGAAGAAGTAAGATGAACCAATTATTAAACACACCAATCATCATCATCTCAGCGTTCATCCCAATCGCATCCGAAGCTTTTTTCAGCTTTGGAGTCTGGGGTCCGCTTTACCAGTCTAACCGCTGATTTTGGCTAAACTTCGATATTTTCCTTGAAGCGACTCCTGTCTGACCTCCACAACCCAAATGCGATATCGGAGCATTGCAGTTAGACCAATTGTTGGACTTTTGAGGGCTTCAACAACCCGCAACGACTGCCATCAGATCTTTGTAGTAGTCCGGTTAAACTAGACGAAAAAATGAGAAATAAAATGAAATCGTTTATTAAGCAAGTACTGATGACTTTTACACGACATGTTTTTTTTTTATTTTGTTTTTTTTTTTTAACTAGATGAAGCCGGCATGTCCTAGCTCTGAGAAGAAATAGTCGAAACAAACTCAGGGATTATCGTCTTTTTTGACGTCCAGACATTAAAAATGAAAAAGTTTACAATAATTTACGTTATATTTACGCACATTGCTTAACAGAGCGAGCAGCTCAGTCCCAAGGTTGTTTGTCTTCTAAATAATCTGTGATTTTATAATATCCCTTTTTGCAAAGTTTGGCCTTTATAGTCATTATAGTTTTTAAATCGTTTAATGGGTAAGTTTCGAATGTACATGGAAAGCTTGTTGTAAATTTGTATACATTGACCCATGAACGAGTTGCCTACTCTGTGGAGATGAGTGTGATGTACAGCAAGATTGTGTTTGTTCCTGGTGTTTATATTATGAAAAACGCGTATTTTCAAATATATGTTGTGAAGCTACAATCAGAATGTTCACCTCTCTGAATTTTTCTCTAAGAGAATCTCTAGGACCAAAGTCATAAATGGCTCGAACAGCCCTTTTCTGTAAAACAAAGATGGTATTGATGCCTGCACAAGTTCCCCAGAGCAGAATTCCATAAGTCATAAGACTATGAAAATAACTAAAATAAACTATTCTGGCTGTATCCACATCACTTATCTGTCTAATTTTCTTAACAGCACAGGCTGTAGAACTGAGTCTATCCGACAGCTTCTCAATGTGAGGACCCCATTGTAACTTGGCGTCAATAGTTAATCCAAGAAAAAATGTCGACTCGACAGGGATCAACTCTAGTCCATTCAGTTGAACATTAGTACTTAGCTGCCTGATATTTGGCGTAGAAAAGGAGATGTTTCATTTTGGGCCACCAATATATACGCTATATAGATAAAAAGGAAAAATATAGGAGATTTTCATAAAACAAATATATATAATTAATTATTTAAGTGAGATAACCCTTTATTAAGGTAGCCATGACACATTTTATGACGTTTGATTGGCGACTTTGACAGTTCTATTTTCCTGTGGTGTTCGTGTCGAGTGTTGATTTGAGTTGATTGCAAGGAATTTATATCTAAACTGGAATGTGAACTATCGATCAAATCGCGGTCCGAGGGAGATAGCTTCACAGTAGCCCTCTGTCCTTGTTGTATAAGGTGACTATTATAATGGAATTTATAAGGAATGTACGTAAAATATTTTTTTTTTCACTTATATTACCTGAGTTTTAATGAACATTTAGGCATAGATGCGAACTTTTTAATTTCATTATTGAATTTAAAAAATGGATGAATAAATTGATGATGCACGGACGACAGCAGGTCAATCTATCCGAAACTGTACCTTTAGATAAATAAAATATCTACAAGAAAGCAGATTTTAATGTCATTGTAAATACCCAATAAAAGTCACTTACTTATTATGCACATAATGAACTAAGTGCACATTTATTAATTACTTCGAAATTTATGGTCACCCTACATACAAACAAAATACCTAACTTGTATATGATTACCGCAAAAACCTTACATAAAGAATGATATTCCATCCATTACTATTATATATAGATATTCCATCATTGCATCCAGAGTATGACTCACTATTGCAGACATTAATGGCACTCTTTTTTACCATCCTTTTTCTAATCGAAATTGTTGGTTTCAAACAAAATTACAAAAAATAAATACGGGTAATACTTAGAAAGAGACAGAGGGCTACTGGGACGCTTTCTACCACGGACCGTGTTCTCTTCAAATAAAGTTTGATTTCCGATCGACCTTATTGCTCTTGCGATAGAGTCTTCTATTAAATAAGAGACGTATGCAAGTTCACATTCCAGTTTAGATAGAAATTCCTTGGTCCTTATTTAATGGGCCGTATGTTCGGAATTCATGTTTTGTTTTTTTCGCGGTCATATGGTAGATAATAAAGATACGATATCCTTAGATATATGACATGTAAATTTAAAATGTCACTGTCAAAATCTTATTTCGCTTATTGCTGACCACCATATATTTTATTAGTAGTTGTGTTGCACTCCTTGGCCTAGTTAAATTGAATCTGTATAAGAACTAAGCCAAAATATAGGAAATTAACATTAAAAACAGTTAACTATAGCGTAACTATACCTAGTATTAAATGTACAATGTGCTGGCCCAGGCTCCATACATTTCTGAAACATCTCCTTTCGTGACTTAAGTTTTTTTTTTTATTTAAAAGGATGTTCATCATCATCATCAACCTTTTATCGTCCCACTGCTGGGCACAGGTCTCCTCTCATACAGAGAAGGATTGAGCGTAATCACCACGCTTGCTCAATGCGGGTTAGCGATTTCAGACTTATTAAGTCCAGGTTTCCTCAAGATGTTTTCCTTCACCTTCAGTCATTGGTGTCCAAGATATACTTAGAAAGTACATATAACTTTAGAAAAGTTAAATTGGTACTTGCCTGACGTGGAATCGAACCCGTGCACTCATACTTGAGAGGCTGGTGTTTTAACCACTAGGCCACCACGACATGAAAGGTTATTTACATTAAACTAATGGACAACTTTAGAAAGTGCATTGTTAACTTCGTCAAAATTTGCTAGCTGACGCTTGACTTTAAAAATAAGAGAAGTGTCATCCGCGAACAATACTATGTTGTGATTGTCCTTTACGTGATGAGGTAAGTCATTAATATAAATTTAAAAAAAGGAAAGGACCTAGAATTGAGCCCTGTGGAACGCCCATGGTGACCACAGATCGTGCAGATCTCTTGCCATTAACATCAACCCTCTGAATTCGATTATTCAGATAAGAAGTCAGAAGGTCGAGAGCTCTGTTCCTTAAACCATAATGGTCTTATTAGGAAATTGTACCATTATGGTTTAAGGAACAGAGCTCTCGACCTTCTACGCAATCAAAGGCCTTGGATAAATCACAAAAAATACCAAGAGCATCTTGCGATTCCTCCCAGGTCCCAAATATGTTCTTTAGCAACGCCACGCCCGGATCTATAGTTAAACGACCCTTTGTAAAACCAAATTGTTTCACGTGCAATAAATGATGTAAGTTAAAGTGCCTCAATAACTTTTTCAAAATTATTTTTTCAAAAATTTTGGTCAAAGTTGGTAATATCGATATTGGCTGAAAATTCGTGGGATCAGTAATTGTACTACCAGATTTGAACAGTGGAAATACTTTGGTAAGTTTCATCAAATCAGGAAATATACCAGATGTGACACAAGAATTAAAAACAATTGCTAAGAAAGGTGCAATAACATCTATTATTGAAGCTACAGTTTATACTGACAAACCCGGCAGTTTTTTTACATCAAGATACTTAAAAAATTCTTTAATGTCTTTAGCAGTCACAAATGTAAATTGAAAGTGTTTGTCACATTCTGGAACACATTCTTTGAGTATGGCGTAAGCAGAAGTGGAGGAAGAAGACAGAGTTTTTGTTGTTATTATTGGAATATTAGTAAAAAAAATCTCAAACTCAGTTGCTACCTCCAAGTCCGCCTTTATATCCTCATCGTTAATTTTAAGATGGAAATAGCGGTTTTGCACTTTGGTTCTTCCAGTTTCAGAATTTATTTGATTTTATTTCCAGAAGGTTTTATTTTATTTTTAATGAGTATGGCTTCTGCTGAGGAACAGGCTCTTTTAAAAGTTTTTTAATAATATTTAACAAATCCTTGAAAAGTTTCATCATGGTTATAGGTTTTTTCCTGATACAATTCATAAATTTTTTCCCTGCTTTTATAAATACCTAAGCCATGTTTTTTTTTTTGTGAAGACTTTTATAAATTCACAATTAATCAGGTTAAATAGTACACTGTACGCGTGATCCGGGTTGGTGTGATGAGGCAAGCCCGGTAGATGTTCAATTTTTTTTTTTATTAATTGTCCTAAACGATTTTCATTTACAGGAACAAAACTCACAAGTTTTCTTTGAGCTCTTAGTTCAATTTTCTTAGGAAAAGTAACAAACTGGCCACAATGATCAGAGTCTAACTCATTTATAATTAAAAATAAAAATTAGAGTGAAGTTACATAACTTTACAACAAGCTGTAAATTAAAAAAATATAGTAATGAACAAAACTTCAAAGTTCCCCATCTTTCCCTGTATGGAAAAATTCTATTTAAGGTTAAAGGTCAAAAATATGAGATTTTTTTTTTGCGATTTTTTGTGATTGTCATCAAAACGTCAAGTTTTGTCGAAACTTACGCTGGTGGACCGTAAGGCGTAGCTAGTTCTTTATATAGACATGATTCCCTGCGTGTTATTTATTATAACACTCGTGGTTTTCAGTTGACAGTTAACTTCTCTTGAAAAGTTTCTTAGTAATATCTAGATTACTTACATAGTTGTTCAAATTTTTATTAATATTAAGTTCCAAAGAAGTAATACGCGAAATAAAATTTAAAATCAGAATTGTCAAAATCAACATAATACACCAGCGTATGCAGTACATGTTGTGTTAAATATGAATTTAATAGTACCATAATTTGTTTTTGAAATGGATCTCTCATGTAATTGTTACTTTATAAATGATGAGTCCGCAATCACCGGTTCAATTTATTCGCTGACGTATTTCATTACCATGAATTACTTATAGATCAAATAAATGTAACTTTATCGGAGATGAGTCATTTTGGAGGGGTGATTGTAATAGATCAGTAAAAGGCAAACTTATACTTGACAGACATAGCAAATTGTTTAGTCATCAATGTTAGGCTTGTGGTTTTAAAAGTTATTATTGAACTTCTTCTTTTCAAATTTAGCAGTCTTATGCTTTAGAAAAAAAATAATACTAAATAATATAATAATTAGTCTTGCCGCCAAGCGATTCGTCGTGTTCCGGCATGATGTCTGGAGAAGCCGTACGGTGGACGGGTCTGAGCAGTTGTGTTGCGATGTGTGCCGGGTACGATGTGCCTAATGTTGTTGTGTCGGGAGTTTGGTCGTGGAGGGTCTCCAGATCATCCTCTTGTGTACCCGCCTCAGGGCTCGCCTAGCCGGAGCCGGGAATATCCACTAAAACCACTCGGTTCCCCTCGAGCCCTGCGTTGAGATTGACACGGGATCGGCCCGAAGATCTAACACCGTGCTACTCTCAGGACCTTTTGCCGTACTTATTATGGCCGGTTTCTGCGCCAAGGGGTACCGGACCTGGGTACCGGAGTAATCCTCAGACGTGGTGACCAGTGCAATGCTCGTGCGGGAGCTACCCACACACGCTGGTCTCACTCGGGGGCTAAAGGAGACGGGGGTTCGTCCCCCGCCTTCTTCGCCCCGCTCGTCTACGCTGAAGGGTAGCGGCAAGAGCATCCTCTTCCCGCTCCTTCTCCGCTGCCTTCTTCTGCAAGAGGACGGTCTCGCAGAAGAAGGCGGCAGCCTCCCATGCACTCTCGCTTTCAACCATGGCTCGCACCATGGTTGCCAGGGAGAAGCGTCCGCCTCCGAGCGCCGCAACGAGGTCGCGGCGCTCGTTTCGCCAGGCCATGCACTCCACTAAGGTGTGCTCGGCCGTGTCGTCGAGGTAGTCGCAGTGGTGATACCGCGGCGACTCCTCCTGATGAACTACCCGGTGCAGGTAGTGCCGAAGCACCCATGTCCGCTCAGTACCTGCACCAAGCGGTAGGTGAGGCTGCCGTGCCGGCGCCCAACCCATCCCTCCAACACCGGACGAATCGCTCCAATCGTCCGGTGGCCGGCAGCTGGGGAGCGGAGCGCCTCCCTCCACCGGCTCAAGGGTCCGAATAGCGGCTCAGGTGCCTCCCCCCGTTATTCGGACCCACCCTACCTCCTCAAAGGCGGGTCTTCCCCCCCGTTCCCGGGCCGCGACACGGTGTCGATGCACCTGGGACAGAACCAGGGCATCGACCTCCCACGGGGGCGTGTCCGCGAATACGCAGGCAGCCCCATGACTGACGGTGCGGCACGCCCGCACGGCCCGTGTCGCGATGACCCTTTGCGGCTTTCGCAGCAGGGCCACTGTGCGCTGGGAAAGGCACTCCGCCCACAGCGGGGCTCCGTAGAGTGCCATCGACCGCATCACTCCAGGGTACAGCCGACAGCATGCCGAATTCGGCCCCCCCAAATTAGGGAGGAGCCGTCCGAGGGCGGCTGCGACAGAGCACAGCAGCGGGGCGAGGAGCCTGAAATGCTCCTCGAAACTCCAACGGGGATCCAGGATCAGGCCGAGGTACTTGATGTGCACCTCGACGGGAACCTGGACCCCCTCCACTCGGATACGGAGCCCCGGTGCCTTGGCCTTCGTTTTTCCGATGGCCACTTCCAGCCCCAGGATGCGGATGCGTCGGACGACCAGAGAGGAGCCGACCGGTCGCGACCCCCTGGGGGGACCGCCAAGCTTTTTCAGGGAGGTCGCGGAACATCTATTGGGACTTTGAAGACGTCGTAATACTTCCAAAATTGAATAAAATACCTATAATAGATGTATTAAAAATTTGAGTAACATAATAAAAAAGAACAAACTAAACTAATAATTGTTAAGTACAACATTGTTAATGCGATGTTTGCGCTTGTTATTCATCAATTAATTTCTCCCATCGTAGATCATGTTTTCTACTTTTAGAATTAAATCATTTTCCAAGTTTAAACAAATCGTTTTTTTATTTTTTATTCTATTATAAAGTAAAAAAAAGGAATTGTTTTGAAAAAAATAACCATTGAAAAAATATCAAATCGCTTATGTACGAGGTGGCAAATAGAATCAAACACTTCAAAGACTCTATTGTTAATTCTGCGTATTCTGATTTCCTTTTTAACCAAAAAGTATCCAAACTCACAGACTTTAATTCCAATTGCAGCACCCCAACGAAGGATAAATTCAGCAGATTTTCTTTGAGCTTATTTGATAAATTTGCGTCAAGTATAGCTGCATTTATGAACGGATTTAAGATGCACCTTTGCCCAGTGTTATTCGATATCTCTTGCACTGAAAAGTAATTACACAGTTCAACTTTCAAATTTTCTATCGCCATTTTAATACCAGGTACGAATTCAAAGATGTCTATTACACATCCAACTTCTTCAATAAAGAACTGCGTCGAAGAAAATTAATCAGTTGTTTTGATTTAGAGACGATGACCACAAGTCAATTTTGTTTGTAAAGCCCTGGATTTTGTCTTTAGCAGTGATGACAAATTTATCCCGCCATGAAGAATTTTATTCAAGATATTTAAATGTTCAAATAGAAAAGCCAATTTTAAAAGAGATTCCGGGTCGCAAATCAATTTGGAGTATTCTGATTTAGCCAGCTGTAAACACACCAAAAGTTCAGCGCGAAGTTCCAAAACTCTGCCCAATACTTTGCCTCTTGATAACAACCTAACCTCTGCATGGTATAGTAAATTTTGGTGTAGTGCTCCCATATCTTCACAATGTTTTCGGAACAATCGTATCAACAATTCCTTTTCTTTTATAGAATTTAGAAATTTTTATAATAATATTTAGAACTTGACTGTAAACCTGTGGCAAAGTTTTGGCTGCAAGACTTGGCGATGAAGAAAACAATACGTCCAAGAAGCGTTTGGCATCTGCTCTTTTAGTCTAGCAATAAATCCACTGTTTTCGCCAGTCTCAGTAACTTTTGCTCTGTCACTACAAATAGCAATGCATTTCTTTTCCCAATCGATATTCATATTTTGCATAGCTTCAAGGAATATGTTATGTAAGCACTGGCGTGTAGTGTTCGGGGGAAGCGCTCTACAAAATAGTATTTCTTACATTAAATTTTCTTTGGATTCAAAACGCACAAAAGCTACAATCTGCTCACAATCCGCAATATCCGTAGATTCATTAAATTGTAAGAACACAAATGTACTTTCTTTAATTTTTTGATGTCAAGTCATTAAAAAATTAAAGAAAGTACATTTACATACACACGATATTTTTATACATACGAACATCAGTTGCCGTGTCGCTTATTCTGCGTTGAATGGTATTATTAGAGATAGGTAACTTTTAAGTTTTTCGACCTCTTGTTTACCAAACATAATTTCTACCATATACCATAAAGTAGCTGGTAAAATCAAATTTTCTAAGTAGTGTGAGGTTTTCCTGCTTTAGCCACACGAAAAACTACTCGATAACTAGCGGGCAGTTTTTTTTATGTTGAAGAGCTTTAAATTTTCTTTTAATAAACTCCACGGGTTTATTTTTTTCATTTGGATGCTTTGAATTCAGGTAGGGGGAAGTGGGGCACCTTGATACGGTTTTTACTTAGACCCAATAAAAGACGATCTAATGATAGTTACATCCAATTAAATAACCATAATATATTCAATATATATTCAGTTAACTTGTTACATACAAATTAACCGATAGATTTAACCACAAAACGTATTAGAGCCTATTTACCAAAAAATAAAATTTGTATCAATATACCCCACATGCGGGGTACATTGGTACATACACTGGTACTTTGGTTCATAGAAATATTCCTATAAATTAAACAAGTTTTATTGATTTTTCTGACCTTTATTTATTGATTTTTTAAAATTATATTTATTCGCTGCTTTTGCTATTGATAATTTTTCTTCCAACACATCAGATATCGCAGAAGCCACGGAAATTTCATTGATGGAACTTCTATTCATCTTGCATTTAAATGTTCAAACCATTTTTCTACAAAGAAAATAAAATATATTACCTAAGTCTCACATACATGTATATTTACCAAAATATTGGGGTATCAATGTGCCCCAAGACCACTTGTATCTATGTGCCCCTGCCTACTACAATCGAATTCAACATTTTATAAAAATTAAAGCAATAAATAATTTAATAATTTAAGTCTATTTAATGTGATGACAGATATGTACTTACCAAATGTCTTAATATAACACAGGTAACACTAAATAAATTAGAAGAATTACATCCGAAAGAAAAGTACGAAAATTTTGTTGCGAACATCAGAAACAGTTTGTCAGTTGCCCTGCGCTAGTGTGCGTGTAGGCTTTACTATATACCTCCTTATCGGTGGCGGATGGCTCTTCTAACGCGTTTTGTTTTCGACGAATATTGACTGTATCTATGTGCCCCTTGTATCAATGTACCCCGCCTCCCCCTACCGTAATAATTTCGATGCCTCCATACTTACTCATGATAAAGTTTCAAAGCAAATAACACACTGTGGTTTATTCTCAATCACAGTAAATCTGGATTTCAAATACATAGTTGTCGTCTGCTACACTCATGGGACGAGTTTTCAATGTTCATGAAAATGATTAAGAAAGTTGCATGATGCAAATAAATAAATAAGAATGTCGCAGAATAAAGGGTCGCGAAATTTTTTTATGTACCTAATAAGGAGTAGGTATTTTTTCATAAAAATTTCATTGTCATAAAAATGGTTGAAAAACATTGGCCCAGGCTGAGAGTGATAATGTTCATGTACGAAAAATGTTAATGTTAGTGACCAATACATAATAAATAGATAGACCAATATAGAATAGTTTATATAATTTTTGTAAAATTGTACTTCATAAATGTAATGGTGTACATAACTGTTGGCTAACCTAATAAATAAATATAATGATAATGGTAATGAATGAAATCTACAAAATTATACAATTTACTCTGGTAGAAACCAGGGTAAATTGTATAATTTTGTAGATTTTTTTTTTGTCTAAGCAATGTAAATACAAAAAAAGAATATCAATAACTTGAACGAAAAATGGACATGGCAACTTAGAAAACAGCGTTGTAAAACTATCGTTATGTAATAAATATTGTTGATACAATGAAACTGACTTGAAGGAATGATTACAAATAAACGTGACTCTAATTTCATTTGAAGTGTAAAAGAATATGGATTAATTGTGTGACCTACTTATTCCATTAAAGTAAAGAGAGTGACTGATAATATGACAGCGGATAGGGAAAATAAAAAAAGCAAAACAGTACGATGAAGGAAAGGGGAGGAAGAAGAAGTAGTTGCGTATAAAACAATATTATTATATTATTAAACAAAAACGTAAACATGTATTATTTCTAAATTTAGTGTACATGCACAATACATTCATCTTTATTTTTTCACTTTTTTTGATAACAAAGTATTGAATTGGGCACATAATACATTGCCTTGCTTTGCGATAAGGTTTGCTTTGAAAGAATAGTCGCCGTAGAAGAAAGAATCTCCTAAGAATCGATACAAATTCTCAGTGAAGTTGGTTTTGATGTAGTAGTCACCCTGCAAAGAATAACAGTTTTTAATTCCATTAGAAGCAAGGGACTGTAAACATAATTTTCTCTTTTAACTGTATGTTTGACCCTGTTCATCATCCTAAAAAGGATACGTAGGAAACAAAGCTGCCACAAGCAAGTTGACATTGCAAGAGCTATGTCGACAAGTTAGTTTTTTTTTTAAGTCTGTGGAAAAGTTGTAGTTCAGTGAGTGATGTGTCCTGTCCCAGGGGAGCTGCTCACATTACACGCTGCAAGGGCCAGTCATTCGGTAACTGTTCCATTGCACTACAAACACATCTCAGCGTAGAACAAATGCGAACCGAGGTCGCTTCCCCATCTGAATAAAAGCCTTGGTGCTTAGTAAAAGAGTAGATATTGAGTCTTGGAATGGTAGACAATAATATATTGTATTCAAAATCTGTATACAAACCTGAGGAATTACACAGTTGTGCATATTACGTATATATTGTTGCATCATCCCAGTGATCAAGAAATGCTGACATGGCTTTAGTTTGTAATTCCACAAAATATTCTTTTTTTCTCCTTTTATACTCCACACGCTGATTTTGAGCTGTGGACGCCAAAATTCTCAAACAATCTATGTAATTATAAAATAGACAATTTTTAATTTTTCAAACAACGATTTTTTTTTTTTTTACCTTTAATAAGTACGCATTGGATAGATGAATAGGGCTGTCTTTGTAAGACGAATGACATTCTGATGTGTAATTATTAATTTGTCAACTTTGTTTAGGGACATTTATAATCGCAATGCGTATGTCAGTCCCATTGTACCCTGAATACACATTTATCATATTTGAGCCATGAACCTAAACAGACTCTTCGCATCATCGCCATTTGGTTGGGCCAGGATTTTATGGAATGTGCCTATTTCAAGTCTGTTCAGCCTCAAGACCCTGAACAAGTCATTTCTACCAGACTCGTACCGGGCACAATCCATCAATAAGTGGTGTAAGTCTTCGACAACTCCACACTCCATACAGTTAGGCGACATAGTTTTTTTTCAATAGGAACGCAAACTGGATTGACTGACACATGAAATGTGTCCAGATATAACCTTTCCAATCTTCATAACACTTTTTTTTTTTTAATTCAGGTAACACCTCAGAATAGTCCAAAATTATGTTAGTTTCTTTTCCGTGTTTAGCAGCATATATTGCCAGCATGTCAGCCCTTTCATTGCACTCTAATCCAATATGCGATGGAATCCATTGCAATCTCAATGTAACAGCGTTATGCAGCAATTTATCTATCTTCGATAGAATAACATAAGCTATTGATACATCTTTGAGGCCAGAGGCGCATTGAGCTAAATGTTGTAAGGAACTTTTGCTGTCTGTGCAAGTAACAATATTCTTGTGTTGACTACTGGTACGGAACGTAAGTGCTTCAGAGATTGCAATAAGCTCCAACGTCATTATGGACGCTTTCTTATCTATTTTAAAGCAATTACTTTGACAGTGTATTGGTTCTCTAGGCACATAAAAGGCTGCTGCACGATCTTCTTTAATCTTCGACCCATCTGTAATTATATTAAGCCTGTACGGGTCAATCACCGTACAGTAGGTTTACCTGGGTCATCATTATTGCGCCACACGTTCGGTATGTATCGACCATTTATATTATTGCACTTACACCGCAATAGTTTAGTACGTAATTCGGAGACATACCGTGCGCGTGACTCATAATCCCATATCCTTCACCATTCATCCTAGTTTATATTAATCCTAATCTTACCTTTGTGGAAACAGATAATATAGTGAATTTATTAATCTTAAACCGGCCTTTACCTCTTAACTCATCCTATATCTCTATCTTAATCCAACCCCGAACATTGGTCCTTCGAGCCTTTAGCGGGACCGAATCGCGTGTGCAAAACTTTGTGTGTGCGTTTTACCGGTTTCGTTGTACCATTTTATCTAACATCGTGATCCTGGTCAATCCCGGTGCCTAGGAGGGCACTACTTCATCTCATCTCGTGATCCTGGTCAATCCCGGTGCCTAGGAGGGCACCACTTCATCTCATCTCGTGATCCTGGTCTATCCCGGTGCCTAGGAGGGCGCCACTTTATCTCATCTCAAGATTTTATTCGATCCCAGTGCCTAGGAGGGCGCCACTCATCTCATCTTGCAAACCTCTTTGACTCCGAAGAAATCCTACAAGTAAGGTATCTTTCTTCTTACTTTTACTATGGCTACAATGGAAGACATTTTAGCTACTAAACAGCAAATCATTGAAGGCATAGATAGGCTTTACTCCAACTTCAAAAAAGATGGAGCAGAGCGGAAGAACCCCGACTATCTACGTCGACGATTGGAAAGCCTAGAGCAATATTTTACGGAGTTTCATAACAATCATATGAATTTGTTATCCTTTGGTGATCGATCTCATGCGTAGTTCACTACCGATCAGTATGAGCAAATGAAAGTGAAATACAGCAATATTAAAACAGCCATTCAGAATTATAAGCCCTCCACAGATAGACCTCAAACCCCTGTTTTGAAACCCCCTACTTTTCAGCCATCTTCAACATCTCAAACCTCGAACCTATCATCTCAAAATAATCCTCCTAAGGATAGCGTAAATATAGAAGATCTCTTACGAAAACAAGCTACTAACTTTAGGGCATTTTCAAGAGAAGCTGCTGACATTGATCTCAATCTTATCTCAGAAAAGTGGGAGTTTGAAGATATCCTAAAAACCTTGAAAACTCGTTGGACAGCGATAGACACCCTACACTGGGAACTGGACAACGAGCTCAACGGCGCCAACGCCCAGTACGACGAGCAATTCTCAAACTACGATAAATATTATAAAACCCTGAAAAGGGATATTAACCGAAAGATGTGGTCCGTGGCTCACATTGAGAAATCGACCCCAAAAATGGAAATAGCTACATTTGAAGGAAGCTACACATCCTGGATCTCTTTCAAAGATCTTTTCACAGAAACTGTACACAATAATCCCTCGTTATCGAACGCTCAAAAAATGCAGTTCCTGAAAAGTAAGATCAAGGGCGAGCCGGAAAAATTAATCCAACATCTTCAAATAAGTTCAGACAACTACCCCGTCTGTTGGAATATCCTCACGCGTCGCTACGACAATAAGCGTCGTATTTTTGTGTCTCATCTCAAAAAACTCTTCACTATCCTGATATCTCAGCAAAAATCAGCGAGTCATCTTAAGCGGATCCACGATACAACGTACGAAAGCGTGAACGCTATAAAAAATCTCGGAATCGATGTATCTACTTGGGATCCCTTCCTCGTATGTATCCTAGCTGAGAAATTAGACTCTGAAACTAACGAGGACTATATAGATTCGTTGAAATCTCTAAAGGAGTTGCCAGTATTGGAAGAATTTCTTCGGTTTTTAGAGAATAAGTTTACGTCCCTGGAAACTTCACGGAAGAAACAAGAACCCTTCACTCAAAAATCATCTTCATCATCTAAAGGTTATTTTAATAACCAACAATCTCATTCTAAAGGATTTAATTCTCGCTCCAAACAAAATTACAACACATCAAATCATACCTATTCGACAAACCAGGTCGTATCGCAATCGTCAAAGTCCAATCGGAAAAATAACGAAAGACGTAAAAACTGTAGTATTTGCGATGCAAGCGATCATCGCATACAAAATTGCCAGAAGCTAGCAAAAATGCATCCATCGGCTCGTAAAAGCGCAATTGCAAATTTGAACCTTTGCATCAAAGTGTAAAGAGTGCAATAAAGATCACAATACAATTCTACATGAATGTTTCACGTCAAGAAATGCTACATCGGATGCGTCGCGATCGGGGTCAAGCGGGGCCACTATTGCGAAATCTTCACCTCAGCAAGATATGAATACCTTAGTATCTATGCAAAATGATCCTACGGAAATACTTCTCGCGACAGCAATTATCAAGGTTCAAGCTGCTGATGGATCCTACGGAAGAATGAGAGCTCTTATAGTTCAGGGATCTCAGACCTCAATCATCACTGAACGAGCTGCACAGCTTCTAAACCTGCGTCGGCAAAAATGTAGTGGGCTTATCTCTGGAATTGGAAACAAAGAAAACAGTTGTAAGGGCAGGACCTCTATTAAGTGCATGTCGTTAATAAATGACTTCACTTTCGAAACCGACGTATTTATAATGAAAAGACTAGTCAAAAATTTGCCTAATCATACCTTCACTAAACCCAACTGGCCAATCCTTAACCAAATAACCT
The DNA here is from genome assembly GCA_017933935.1 of Sesamia nonagrioides. Classification (NCBI taxonomy): domain Eukaryota; kingdom Metazoa; phylum Arthropoda; class Insecta; order Lepidoptera; family Noctuidae; genus Sesamia; species Sesamia nonagrioides. Next base: position 1,254,199 of record JADWQK010002049.1, on the reverse strand, counting down.
TAGCTGATCCTGAATTTTACAAAAGTAGGCCAGTTGACATCCTATTCGGCGCGGATGTTTATTCACAAATCCTATTGGATGGTGTCTGCCGTTCTGAGGGAATGTTACCCGTTGCCCAACAGACACAGTTGGGATGGATCTTAAGCGGTAACTGTAAAACATATCAGTGCAATGTCATCCTAAACAATCTCACCGATATCCAACAGTTCTGGGAAATGCTAGCCGGAGACTCCAAGCAGCGCAGACCAATGCTTTGTTTGATGAACTGGTTGGTACCACTCCGTTGCATTCTGCCAACTCAGTCATGGGCAACATAAACTGTAATAATAACATTGAGACAATTGATCTTACTTGTGATAATAGTATAAGATCAAGCCCTCCCCCATTTGTAAATAGTAGTAAAAATAAGTTAAAAAAATTCATTAAAATTAATAAAATGATTAGAAAAACTCAGAAATCAATTAAAAATAACAAAAATACTTTTTCAAAAAGCTTTAATGTATTAAAAAGTTCTCAAAAATTAAAAGAAACCATTAGTGGACATAAAATAAAATTAGATAGCATTAAAAATAATTATGAGGCTGAAATTCAACAATTACAGTCAGAGATTCTCCGCTTACAGGATTCCTTGACTAATGTTATAGCTAAATATGAGATTTCTCAAAAGGAAATGGGAGAGTATATTCTGGCAATGAATGGTCTGGTGGACCTGTGTAGTGAGAACGAGAGAATGTTAAACTCTTTAACGAACAATCTAACACCTGATTGTAATCTTGGTCCATCGGGCTGTTCACGGTCAGCTGTCTCTAATGAGTCTGCACCATCAGTGACTCATACTGTGGAGTTGTTTGACAGTCTCAGCAGTACTTCCCTCGCCACACCAAACACAGAAGAATTAATAATAACAAATAAATTGTTAAACAATAGAAATAAAATATTGATGTACTGCGATGAAATGGGTAAAAATATGGGTCATACACTACAACACCATTTAAATGACCAAGTAATTAATTATTGTATGCCTGAAGCATCTTACAGTAAAATTATAGAAAAAGTTATAAGTGGTAATTACAGTCCATCCACAACCATTGTTATTTTGATTGGGAGAAGGGGAAATGCAAACAGTGTAAAAATTAAGAAATATTTTGAAAGTCTAGCCTCCTTAAATGTAAATAAAATAGTTTTGTTTGCCTTTCCTTATGGCAATGGCCTGTCACAGACGGAAAACAAAATTAGATATAGATGTAATATGACATTACAAACTATGACATTATATAATGAAAAATTTGAATTTATTGACTCTAATGTACTTATTAGTCAAAATTATTTTATGACCAAAGATAACTATTATCTTTGTAATTTTTATAAAGGACAGGTAGCGGAATCGCTATCATACTATATATATAAGTCAGCCAAGTGTTTGGCTAACTATACTGCTTCTATTGAGCAGTCTGTTAAGTAATACACTTAGTGGTAATGAGCAGAGCTTGGAATATGTTCCAAGCTATTTAAATTACAACTTGAGACAATAGAGTCAACCTCTAGCACTATTTTAAATACTAAGTTAGACTTGTACCCATTATCAAGGGACATTGAGACAACAGAGTTAAACTCTAGCATAACCGTAAACCAAGATATAATAATATCACACCCATCAAATAATTTTCAAAATAAAATGAATAATAATAACCTTAAAATTGTTCATCAAAATATACAGGGTGTGATAAATAAACAATTAGAATTGGAGTTGTTCATGAACTGTAATTACATTGATATTGTTTGTCTTACTGAACATTGGTTAAAAGCCCATCAGTTCATGTTCAGCTTTAATAACCATCAGATTGCTAGCTCGTTCAGCAGAGTGAATATAATAAGGGGTGGCTCCCTAATAATTGTTCGTAACAATTTCAAATTTAAAGAAAGGACTGATATCGTAAGCCTCTCTGTTGAGCGGGTTATTGAAATTGCTTGCATCGAGCTTGAGCGGTTCATTGTAATAAGTGTCTACAGGCCCCCATGTGCTTCCTATGATATTTTTGAGAAATATATGGAGGAAGTTTTATTAAAGACTTGTCGCAGTAACAAAACAGTTGTTGTTTGTGGAGACTTCAACATTAATGTTCTAGAGAAATCAGTTACAGTTAATAAATTTATGTCATTATTTAAGTCTTATAACTTGTACGCAAGATTCTTTGAGCCGACTAGAATAACTGCCACGAGTGCCACCTGTTTAGACAAAATCTTTACTAACTCAAGACCTTCTGACCATTTAATTATAAACGAGTTAGACTCTGATCACTGTGGCCAGTTAGTTACTTTTACTCAGAAAAGTGAAGTCAGAGCTCAAAGAAAACTTGTGAGTTTTGTTCCTATAAATGAAAATCGTTTAGGACAATTTAAAAATAATTTAATTGAAAAGCTACCGGACTTGCCTTATCACGCCAATCCGGATCATGCGTATAGTGTACTATTTAAGCTCATTAATTGTGAATTTATGAAAGTTTTCACAAAAAAAACATTGCCTGTTAGCGACCGTATTATATTTAGTGACTGGGCAACCCCAGGTATTTATAAAAGCAGGAAAAAAATGTATGAATTATATCAGGAAAAAACATTTAACCATGATGAAGCTTTTCAAGATTTTGTTAAAAATTATTCAAAAACTTTTAAAAGAGCCTGTTCCTCAGCAAAAGCCATACACATTAAAAATAAAATAAAATCTTCTGGCAATAAAATCAAAACAACTTGGGGAATTATAAATTCTGAAACTGGAAGAACCAAAGTACAGAATCGCGATTTCCATCTTAAAATTAACGATGAAGATATAAAGGCGGATTTGGAGGTAGCAACTGAGTTTGAGAATTTTTTTACTAATATTCCAATAATGACAACAAAAACTTTGTCTTCTTCCTCCACTTCTGCTTATGCCATACTAAAAGAATGTGTTCCAGAATGTGACAATCACTTTGAATTTACATTTGTGACTGCTAAAGACATTATAGAATCTTTTAAGGATCTTGATGTAAAAAAAACTGCCGATCATTGGGGTTTGTCAGTATACACTGTAGCTTCAATAATAGATGTTATCGCACCTTTCTTAGCAATTGTTTTTAATTCTTGTGTCACATCTGGCGTATTTCCTGATTTGATGAAACTAAGCAAAGTAATTCCACTGTTCAAATCTGGTAGTACAACTGATCCCACGAATTTTCGGCCAATATCGATATTACCAACTTTGAGCAAAATTTTTGAAAAAATAATTTTGAAACAGTTGTTGAGGCACTTTAACTTACACAATTTATTGCACGTGAAACAATTTGGTTTTACAAAGGGTCGTTCAACTACGGATGCGGGCGTGGCGTTGCTAAAGAACATATTTGGGGCCTGGGAGGAATCGCAAGATGCTCTTGGTATTTTTTGTGATTTGTCCAAGGCCTTTGATTGCGTAAATCATGATACTCTTATCAGGAAATTGTACCATTATGGTTTGAGGGACAGAGCTCTCGACCTTCTGACTTCTTATCTGAATAATCGAATTCAGAGGGTTGATGTTAATGGCAAGAGATCTGCAGGATCTGTGGTCACCATGGGCGTTCCGCAGGGCTCAATTCTAGGTCCATTCTTGTTTTTAATTTATATTAATGACTTACCTCATCACGTGAGGGATAATCACAACATAGTATTGTTCGCGGATGACACTTCTCTTATTTTTAAAGTCAAGCGTCAGCTAACAAATTTTGACGAAGTTAACAATGCACTCTCTAAAGTTGTCCATTGGTTTAATGTAAATAACCTCCTTTTAAATGAAAAAAAAACTAAAGTCATTAAATTTTCTACGCCAAATGTCAGGCAGCTAAGTACCAATGTTCAACTGAATGGAGTAGTGTTGATCCCTGTCGAGTCGACAGTTTTTCTTGGATTAACTATTGACGCCAAGTTACAATGGGGTCCTCACATTGAGAAGCTGTCGGGTAGACTCAGTTCTGCCGCCTTTGCTGTTAAGAAAATTAGACAGATAACTGATGTGGATACAGTCAGAATTGTTTATTTTAGTTATTTTCATAGTCTTATGACTTATGGGATTCTTCTCTGGGGAACTTGTGCGGACATCAATACCATCTTTGTTTTACAGAAGAGGGCTGTTCGAGCCATTTATAACCTTGGTCCTAGAGAATCTCTTAGAGAAAAGTTCAAAGAGGTGAACATTCTGACTGTAGCTTCACAATATATATTTGAAAATCTTATGTATGTTCATAAAAATATCTCGAATTTTAAGAAGATAAGCGATATTCATAATATAAATACCAGGAACAAACACAATCTTGCTTTACATCACACTCGTCTCCACAGAGTAGGCAACTCGTTCATGGGTCAATGTATACACTTTTACAACAAGCTTCCCATGGACGTTCGAAACTTACCCATTAAACGATTTAAGAACCATATAAAGGCCAAACTTTGCAAAAAGGGGTATTATAAAATCACAGATTATTTAGAAGACAAAAAAGCTTGGGACTGAGCTGCTCGCTCTGTTAAGCATTGTTAATTGTTATAAAGCAATATGCGTAATTATAAGGTAAATTATTGTAAACATTTTCATTTTTAATGTCTGGACTTGAAAAAAGACGATGATCCCTGAGTTTGTTTCGGCTATTTCTTCTCAGAGGTAGTCAGTTAGGAAATGCCGGCTTCATCTAGTTAAAAAAATAACATAAAAAATAAACATGACGTGTAAAAGTGATCAGTGATCCTACTTGCTTAATAAACGATTTCATTTCATTTCAAATGGAGGATATTCTCGAACCCTTATCAATATCTCAAGAAGATCAAGATTGCATTGACTTCTTTCAATCCTCAACCTCAAGGCGCAAAGACGGCAGCTATGTCGTGAAAATACCTTTTAAAGAAAATTTTGAGTAAATAAGTTGGGTGAATCTAAAAATAAATCCATTGCGCAATTTTTTCAAATAGAAAAGAAATTAATTAAGCAACCCGACCTGGCACGTGATTATAAGTTGTTTATGTCCGAGTATTTAGAGCTCTTTTGGGTCTAAAGCTAAGCGACAAAGTCAGAAATCAAGATATCAGAAAGATCACCAAGGTACCGGACATAGCAAAGACTATAATGAGCCAGAAATGGAAATGGGCCGGACATGTCCAAAGATCACCAGGTAACAAATGGTCCAAAATTATCAGTAATTGGTACCCTATACACAAAAAAGGCGAAAGGGCAGGCCAGTCAGACGTTGGAGTGATGACATAGTAGCCACGGCTGGAGTTACTTGGAATAGACTGGCAAGAGATAGAGACAAGTGGAGAGAAATGGAGGAGGCTTTTACCGCCAGAGCGGTCCTTAGCACAGAAGAAATACTAACAAACTAGGTTATAATTTAAATAAGTACTAACACAACTAAAGTTATATATAATAATATGTGAAAATCTATCTGTGTAAGGAATTAATAAAGCTATTATTATTATTATTTAGAGCTCGGACATATGATCCCCGTCGCGACACATGTCAACATGAATCCGGATTGTTACCTTTCGCATCATGGCGTACTTCGAGCTGAGTCATTAACTACAAAATTACGAGTTGTTTTTAATGCCTCTGCAAAAATCTCAACAGGTCACAGCCTCAATGACCTTATGTGCAGGGGGCCGAACCTACAACAGGATCTTTTAAGTCTCATCTTGAAATGGAGAACATTTAAGTACGCATTTACAGCCGATATTGAAAAGATGTTCCGTAACATTTGGCTACATCCTGATCATCAAAAGTTCCAGAAAATTATTTGGAGAAATCATCAATCCCAACTAGCGACTGTAACTTACGGTACAAAGGCCGCACCCTTTCTGGCCATGATGAGACTGAAACAACTTGCCATCGATGAAAGGCCAAATTATCCCAATAGTAGCGCTCCAGATGTCTTAGAAACCTCTTTTTACATGGATGATCTCATGCACGGAGCTTATACTGCGACTGCTGCTAAATGTCTAAAAGCAGAGATGATAAACCTCCTTAAGTCGGGCGGTCTCAATCTTAGAAAATGGCGTTCGAACTTACCAGAACTTTTAGATGATCATATTAACCCTCAAGATGAAGAATTTCATTTTAAACAGCCAGAATCCACAAAGACTTTAGGTCTCCGCTGGAACCCAAAGGAAGACTATTTTATCTTCTATCCATTAGAAATAACCACAGAAGACTTCCCAACAAAACGACAATTCTTATCTCAAATCTCAAAAATCTTTGACCCCTTGGGCTGGGTGTCACCAGTCACAATCAAACTTAAAATCCTATTTCAAGAGACATGGAAATCGGAATTGGGTTGGGATCAACCGATTCCTCATAATATTACCCTGGAATGGAATAAAATAAAGGCCGACTTACCCCATATATCCCAATTTAAAATACCTCGATGGATACAAACCATGGAAAATGACATAATCGAGCTTCATGGATTTTGCGATGCCAGCACAAAGGCTTACGCTTGTGTTGTTTATTGTAAAATTAAAAGAAACCACAAGACATACGTGACCCTTGTTGCTGGAAAATCTAAAGTCGTACCTCTGAGAAAAACTCAATCTATACCTCGTTTAGAACTTAGTGGAGCTCTTTTATTATCAAAACTCATGGCCAAAATAATCTCATCCCTATCTGATCTCAAAATCCAAGCTTATGGCTGGGTAGATTCAATGGCAGTACTAGGATGGATAAATGGTGAACCAGAAAAATGGAAACCCTTTGTTGCCAATCGAGTAAGAATGATTTGCGAAATTATTCCAAAAAATAGGTGGCGCTATGTTAAATCCCAAGAAAACCCCGCAGATTGCGCTAGTCGTAGTCTGACTGCCTCCCATTTAGCAAATCATTCACTTTGGTGGCACGGACCGGATTGGTTACCTCAATACAATCCTGAAAAGATCCCTGAACCTATCTTATATAAAACAACTGAAGATCTCAGAAAAAAAAGGCTTGTAAACATTATTACTGCTGACTCTAGCAATTCAGTAATAACACAATTATTACAGAATTACAGCACTTACAAGAAGATAATTCGAGTTTTAGCCTATGTAAACAAATTTATCGACATCTTGGTTTACAAGAAGAACCTTGAAAAATACCTTACCCTGCATGATCTCAAACGAGCGAGGCAAATGTTAATAAAACATGTGCAACAAGAATACTTTTTCAAGCAGATATCTCAACTTGAAAAAGGTGAAACATTAAGAAAAAAAAGCCAGATCTTGAATCTCAATCCTATCTTAGACAGCCATGGAGTACTTCGCGTTGGTGGATGACTAAAACATTCGAGTTTAGACCCCGAAATGAAGCATCCCATTATCATCCCAAAGCAAACTAAATTGGCTGATCTCATAATAGACGAATCCCATAAATTGGTATTTCATGGTGGAGTAAAAATGACGAGTGGATTCATAAGACAAAAATATTGGATTATTGGTGGAAATCGCGCTACAAAAAAACGATTAAGAATGTGCTTAAAGTGTAGGAGACATGATCCTATCCTAAAACATCAACTCATGGGTGACTTACCTTCATCCAGATTAAATCCTAGTCGACCCTTTTATCATACCGGTATTGACTATACTGGACATGTTTTGGTGAAAGCGAATAAAGGTCGCGGCATCAAAACAGATAAAGGATACGTTGCAGTATTCGTATGTATGGTCACAAAGGCTATACATTTGGAACTTGTTTCTGATCTCACAGCGTCGGCTTTTATTGCAGCGCTCAGACGTATGTCAGCCCGAAGAGGAGTCCCCGGGCACATCTACAGTGATCAAGGGACTAACTTCATTGGAGCTAACAAGATCCTAAAGCAACAATATATAGAAATCTCAGAAATATTATCAAGCCAAGATACATTAGCTGACATCGCAGAAATGAATATTGAGTGGCATTTTAATGCTCCGCCATGGCCTTCTGCCGGCGGACTTTGGGAAGCTGCGGTAAAAAGTTTAAAACATCATCTTAGGCGTGTTGTTGGTGAGCAAAAACTCACCTACGAAGAATATAGCACCCTCCTATCTCAACTCGAGGGTTCTTTAAACTCTCGACCACTTTGCCCATTGAAGGAAGATCCTGAAGACATAGACTTTTTATCTCCGGCACACTTTCTTGCAAGTGGCCCTACCTTAACGATCTTTGAAACCGAAAATGATCTTAGGACTCGGTGGCATATGGTGCAAAAAATCTATAGAGATATTTGGGTCCAGTGGAAAAATAAATATCTCTCACAGCTATCAACTAGAGCTAAATGGAGACAACCTCAAAGAAATCTCAGTCTCAACGATATTGTTATCATCAAAGATGAAAACCTACCGCCTGGGAAGTGGGCTTTAGGGCGTGTAGTAGAACTCCATCCTGGTTCGGATGGACACGTCAGAGTCGTTACCCTTAAAACCAACAATGGTTTCCTAAAACGGCCTGTTGTTAAGCTATCTCTATTGCCAGCAGACAAAGAAAATAGTCCTCCTAATGACACGAATGTTAAGAATGAGGTACCAAAGAAGAAAAACACCAAACGTATCTCATTCTCGACAGTAGCTCTGTCAGTTACGCTCTTCTTTTTGTCACTAATAAACTTATCTCAAGCATCTTATAGTTTTACCCCTTTGAGCAACAACAGCGTTTATTTCGACAAAATCTCTAACATGCATCTTATTCGAGACGATTGGCGTTTAATTGTTTATTAGGACACAAATCCTTACAAAGAAGGCACAGCGGCACTTGAGAAGTATATCAATTACCTTGAAACATTATGCTATACTATTAAAGAACACACATCTTGCGACGGTATCATCTTACAACTCCGGCACGAGTTTGATGAAATTCAACATTATGACAGTATGTTGACAATAAATGAATCATTTGTAACTGGAGACGAGCGGCGGCGCCGGCGTCGAGGTCTAATAGACGGAGTAGGCTACGTTGCAAATAGCTTGTTCGGCGTGCTGGATCAGCGTTTTGCGGAGAAATACACACAAGACATCGACCTTTTGAAAGAAAATGATAAACATTTGTACAACCTTTGGAAAAACCAAACCTCAATTGTAGAAGCCGAATTTAACTTAATGAAAAGGATGGAAAAAGCTGCGAGCAAACATCATAAAGCGATAAATCAAAAGGTTAACTATCTCAAAGAATCCTATCAAGATCTTAAACGCCATGTCCAGAACATGACTTTAGTTTCCGATTTCTTAGCAAATGCTATGACGGCGAACAATTTACTGTATAGCCTCAGGAAAATACAAGACTCCATTCTGGATACGGTTACTAATATTTACAATGGAAAACTGGACTTCCATCTAATATCTCCTAAACAACTGAGAACGGAATTAAGTTCTATAGCGGCACATATCCCCAAAGACATGGCACTTCCTGTCAACCATTTAAATCTCAAGGATCTCTACAACTTGATAAAGGTACGAACTAAGTACTATAGTAAGTACTTGATCATTGAAATAAGAATACCCCTCATCGAAAGAGACCTCTATGAAATCTTTAACCTCATTCCAGTCCCACGAACATTGAATCACAACATGATTCATGTAAAAGTTATCTCAAGTTTTGCTGCCATCAACCTCAGAAAAGACTCTTACATAACCCTCACTGATGCTGATCTCCTGTCTTGTATAAGACAAAATCCTGGTATGATTTTATGTCATAATAAAAATCCTATAAATATCTTAAAAGATGATCACAGCTTGTGTGAAACGATCCCACACTCAAGAATCTGTGAAACTATTGGAACCCCTTGCAAAAACATTTGGAAAGAATTAATAATGGACAATAGATATTTTTATTTTTGTTGCAACGAATGCAACCTAAAAGTCCTCTGTGACGGCGGAATTACCGCCGTTAAATTGATGTATGCAGGTCTATTGAATGTGGAAGAAGGCTGTATAATAAAGACGGACAATTTCGTTGTTCATTCTATTAAAAGGCTGTCTAGCAAAATGAGTACTGGTGCAAGAATTATTGCGCCACAAATATCACCTATTAATCATATATTTAACATATCAATCCCTGAATCTCCTGAAATTAATCCTAATAACTCTGAAATATTGCGACAATTCGAAGATATACAGAAACAAATTGAGAACATGAAACAAACTGAACCTTGGAGTGATAAACTATCCTATCACGACGTACATCTTTATAGCGTCTTGTATGTTCTAATCTTTGGAATCCTGATAACGGCGGCGGTATACTGTTGGCGGCGCCACAGGCGGTCAACACGTCGTGAATCCTCGGTGCCTGCTGGAGAGGCATCTACTACGATCTCTTCACATCCCGGAAATGAGTGTGTTATAAGTGAGTGTAGTGCAGTTAGAGAAAAAAGGCAATCTGTAGTAAAAGTGAAACGTGCAGTGAGTGAGTGTTGTGATCTTAGGGAAAATGGTCAATTTAGTCAACCTGTGAAAAGTGATCCCAAAAATCTTATGAAATCTAGCGAGTGTTTACAAACAGAAGATAGGGCCTCATCCCCTGTTTTCCGCGTATTTTCGCTTCCTGATCTTAGCTCTAGTAACTACTTATAACTGTTCAAAATATTGTTAATCACTCACTGTTAATCCTTATCTCTATCATATAGTTGATAAGTTGAATATTGTCCATCATCTTGTAAATCTCATCTCCATTTTATCCTACTAACCCCTATCGTTGCCCCCGGGAGCATGTACGGGTCAATCACCGTACAGTAGGTTTACCTGGGTCATCATTATTGCGCCACACGTTCGGTATGTATCGACCATTTATATTATTGCACTTACACCGTAATAGTTTAGTACGTAATTCGGAGACATACCGTGCGCGTGACTCATAATCCCATATCCTTCACCATTCATCCTAGTTTATATTAATCCTAATCTTACCTTTGTGGAAACAGATAATATAGTGAATTTATTAATCTTAAACCGGCCTTTACCTCTTAACTCATCCTATATCTCTATCTTAATCCAACCCCGAACAAAGCCATTCATTGTACTTCGAATGTAACTCTCTAATAACTTCAAATTTTAATAAATCACTATCATAGCTTTGTTTAGGTAATTTCACTACATCTAGATCCCATATAATTACTTCTTTAATATTAATGTTATTTATCCATGTCCTTAGAGTAAGCATCAGCAAAGGATGTGATGAAGCTACATGTTCTACGGTCACTTCATAGTATATAGAAGTCAGTAGAGGGATCTTTTTATTTCTCTAATAACTATTCAGCCGAAAATCGGAGAGCTCACCTAACAAATTATTATTGGTAATATTATTTTCTATCGACTTTGATTTTAAGCAAAACTTATAACCTAAATATTTTCTCCGTAGATACAGTGGAACTACACAGAGCTCACTTTCCATAACGTGTATAAGTGTAGTCTTGATAAAACCACCGAATACTCCCAAAGCCTGATTTTGAATTTTATTTAGTTTGTCTAGTGTTGTGACACTTTGCACTCACATCATATATGAAGCTGCTGTAATCTAGCCGACTTCTGATCAAAGCTATGTAAATATGTCTCAAATGTTTAGGGTGTAAGCCCCATACAGTGCCAGCCAGAACTTTGAATAAACTTAGGCTTCTTTGTACTTTTTCGACTATCATATTGCTGTGTTTACTCCACCGCAATGACCTGTCCAACCACACACTATGTTTAAATCTATTTCCAATTTTCTAAATCCCCTCGTAAAAATACATACTTTAGTTTTTTAGTTGCGGATAATGCTGAACCAATACCATCCAATATATTACAAAATTTATCTAATGCTACTTGAAATTCATGTTCACTTTGATTAAGATTTCTAGAAGAACAATACAAAACGAAATCGTCCACGTATTGACACATAGCCACATTTTTAACCTTATGGAAACAAATCATTGTAACCACATTAAAAAGAAGGGCGGAAATTGGGTCTCCTTGTGCCAAATCTCGGTCAGTATACCTTATAAAATAATTATGTTGACTAGTCTCATCTTTCATCATACGGTGCCTTTGACTTAGGTAGCTGCATAGATGTTGGCAAATTTTTTGCCCCACTCTTATTTCACCTAGAGTACTAATCAGCACGTCTACTAATACTAAATCGCATGCACCAGGCTATAAATCGAATAGTGTGAATTATTTTCAACTAGCTTTCCGCCCGCGGCTTCGCCCGCGTGGAGTTCGGTTTTATCGCGCTTTTTAGATTTCTCAGTGTTTCTCTACTATATTATGCATTTATTATACATAGAAACCTTCCTTAAGAATCACTCTATCTATTAAAAAAAACCGCGTCAAAATCCGTTGCGTAGTTTTAAAGATCTAAGCATACATACGGACATACAGCGAAAGCGATTTTGTTTTATACTATGTATTGATGTTTAATGTTTGTGATGTGGCGGTACTTTTTTTTTAAATGAATAGATTATTATAAGCATTTTATATATCTAAAAAACGAGCTATAGTTGGAATTTGATGCGAAAATCCTATATAAATCTGCCTTACAATTTAACCAGGCAATCCTGGCATGACTGCCCTCTTCTAAATCCGGACGTATATGGAGATAACAACTTATTTTTCTCTATGTACCATTCAAGTCGTTTAGTCAACATTGAGTGGAAAATTTTACATACACAAGATTATTATGGCCGTTTTTAGGAATGGGCGTCTCAAGTATGCCGCGCCAGTGGTTTGGAATATCCTCCGTATTAAATATATTATTATATAATTTTAATAAGTACATTTGACTGATTGGAGAGACAACTTAAATCAACCTCAGTTCAGACTGGCTAAAGTAAATAGTTCTTTTATGGGATAGTGTGTAAAATTTTATAATAAAATACCGCTAGCGATTCAACAACTCAATGAGTCGGCACGTATAATCAGGAGCAAGATTGGAAAGTAATTCGAGTTTTTGTTCATTGGAAACATAATATGATCGTGAAGAATGAACTCCCTTAACCCAGCCCATACGTTTCCACATATCAGAACTAGTTGTTTGTTCATCTATGTGCTTTTATTTGAATAATAATGTGATTTGATGATTATTTGTGAGTACTTTATTATTTGTATCGTTTAATCTTATGCTTAGGAATATGTTCAGTACAATAAGTAGACCTGGATCTGAACTAGACTGGGATCGAACCCGGGACCTCCACGTCGCAGGCAGGCCTGATGACCGCTGTGCCACGGAGGACTAATATAATAACGCACTGAGGGTGCTGTTGGGGCTGCCGTGGCGTTGTTTGTTTATGTTTGCGGATAACAATATTAATGGTTTTACAATAGAAGCGCATCATTCTCAGTGTTTTCGCGGATCGGTGAAATTCTTCCATGTTACAGAGGTGGTTGCAGCTCCACGCTAAGTTTTAAGTTTTAATTTTGATTTACAGTAAGGGTCAAAAATGCATTACCACTTTTGAATTTTATTGCACTAACAATAATGGTCAAAGTGGTACTCCACTTTTGAACCTTACTGTATAAAATTATTACTAACCTTATGGAATCCGGTCTGAATTAAAAGTTTTCTATTCTTTAAGATTTCGTATAATGAGTATCCAAGTTATACTGCAAATGTATAGATTAATGTCTCGTTGTGCATACTTTTCGACTACCGATCGCTACAACATTTCTTGAACCAGATCTTATTAAATCTCTATCTAAGTTTTGGTAGGCTTCCTGTCTAATTGTTTAATACCAGTATTTTATATGAATTATCTAACATCCACAGTCGTTACTAGGTCGCCAGCCTTTTTAAGCTTCTTTAGTTTGCTTGAAGTTAAGTTGGTACAGACTACAGTGGGTCAACCTACTCTAAATTATAAAATACATATTCCAAATAAAACTTGAGCCTTAATGCATTAGCAATAAAGTTGAAAATCTAATTTGACAGCTTGTAGTAGCTTGACGTGCAGTCATACTATTTCTGTACCTAGAAAACGATATTGCGAGAGTATATCAAATCGAAAAAAGAACACAATTTGCTCTTACCTCTTCCACTTTAGCTGGCATTGTAAATGAATAATTGAAAGTACCAACATAATATCCTTCTTTGTAAGTATTGAGTGTGGATGATCCTAGAGTTACATTTTTTGAGCGTGGACCTGAGCTTAACTTGTAGTTGTAAAATTGGATATTGTAGGGACCCTGGATAAAACAAAAATAATAATTCGTTAAAAGATTATAGTACGAACTAACAAACTAAGAACAAGATGAACAAGGACATAATTAGGGTTTTTATAAGACAAGGATAATACATTCACAATAAAAAAAATATTATTTAAAAATAAAAAACCCGCCTGCATAAAACTAACGAACTGAAAAGGTAGAAATCAAATTCTGTAGCACGAGGCTGGATCCAGACTCCATTACCAGGTAGGTTCCCTGTTATACTTGGGTCATCGAGCTCTATAAATACCGCTTGTGGTAGTTTTCCTGGCTCCAACTGCTTTCTGCGTAGTGCTGGCCAATCTATTCGTCGGATAACACCCATGGGACCGTTAACCAGCCCATGGTTAACATTGATGTTCCGTCTTAGCATGGCTCGAGAGCTTACACCTAATTTGAGTTGGTTTGGTATACTACCTGAATTATTGAGATTTTCAGGTATTTTCCTTTCATGGTTTTTGACCATATGTTTTAGGATCAAATGAGATGTCTTTTTTTTTTTGCAAATTATAAACTAGCGCTTGACCGCAATCCTGCCTGATGGTAAGCAGTGACGCAATCGTTGACGATAAAGAGCACCAGTTTATTAAGAGCCTAATCACTCTAGCCTTGAAGACACTCAAATTGTAGTCCGACGGAAACACCGCCGCTGGCAAATTGTTCCAGTCCCTCGACGTACGCGGTATAAAGGAGGAGGCGAAACGCTTCGTCCGGATCGTAGTGGTGTTAACAACGTAAGGGTGGAAACCAGCCGTACGACGGGTCGTCCGCTGGTGGAACGGAGATGGGGAATTAAATCATGCAATTCCCTCGCACACTCCCCGAAATGCATCCTATAGAACACCGAAAGGCTGGCTACTCTACGCCTGTGCTCTAGGTTTTGGAGACCAACTCGAGTTAGATCAGGGTCACCAATCAGCCTCTCTGCACGTCTCTCCACTGTCTACAGCACTAACATTGCATACTTTTGTGAGCTTTTCTAACTTTTCTGTCATGGTCGCGTTACATGCATATTAATATAGCAGATTTTTTTTATCTCTCCATTTATGATTTATACGGCACGTTAAATAGTTCTTTACTTATGAAATTGCCATTCTGCAGTACTGGCCATTTCAAATAAAAAAAAAACCTGTTTGGCTAATAATTTTAAATTCAAATTAATTTTATCTTAAAAACATGGAGCTCTTTTTATTACAAAAGTAGTCATTTGTTTATTGCTTAGTGGTACATTTCCATTACATTTCAATCTTTTTCGTCATTATGGATACCTACGTTAAAAATTCGAGTAGTTATGGAATATGAGTACCGTTATGGTAACAACGCGGCACAAGCGGCACACAAAATCTACGACGTTTACGGAGCTAACACTACAAACCAACGCACCATTTGTTATTGGTTTGCTCACTGCCATTCTGGGAATTTAGACTTGAAAAATGAACCTCGCGGTCGTCTGAAGACTTTTGGTCGACAATGACGAATTGAAGACGATTGTGGAAGGTGATGATACACAATCTACGCCTGAAATAGCAACACCTTTCGACAAAACAAACAAAAAATACAAACTATATTGTACCATATGTGTCGAATTGGCAAGGTAAAAAAATATCTTGCCAAATGGGTGCCCCACGAACTCAATGATCGCCAGAGCGAAGTACGCGAGACGTGCCTGGCACTGCTCAACAGACAAACAAATGAAAGAATTTTGAAACACATTGTTACCTGCGATGAAAAATGTGATTCTGTTTGATAACCGCAAGCGCTCAGCAAGTTGATTAGATCCTGGTTCAGCACCTAAACAATGCCCCAAACGAAATCTTACCCCTAGAAAAGCGATGGTCCCTGTTTGGTGGTCTAACCGGTGTGATTAATCACATCTTCTTACCAAACGGGATGAGTATTACTGCAGATGTGTACTGTGATGAATTTAATACAATGATGGAAAAACTGGCAAATCTCCAACCAGCATTGGTCAATCGCTCCTCTCCGCTGCTCCTGCATGATAACACGCGACCTCATACCGCACAACAGACAGTCTCCAAGTTGCAAAAATGGTTGGTGGGGTTGTAGGCTCTTTATAATCCGCCCTACTCACCAGACCTTTCGCCTACCGACTACTACTTTTTCCAGAATTTGAATAGATTTTTTTTTATTAAATTATAAACTAGCGCTTGACCGCACTCCCGCCTAATGGTAAGCAGTGACGCAGTTATTGATGGTAAAGCGCACTAGTTTATTAAGAGCCTATTCACTCTAGCCTTGAAGACACTCAAATTGTAGTCCGACGGAAACACCGCCGCTGGCAAACTGTTCCAGTCCCTCGATGTACACGGTATAAACGAGAAGGCGAAATGCTTCGTCCGGATCGTAGTGGTGTTAACAACGTAAGGGTGGAAACTTGCCGTACGACGGGTTGTCCGATGTTGGAACGAAGATGGGGGAATTAAATCATGCAATTCCCTCGCACACTCCTCAAAATGCATCTTATAGAAGACCGAAAGGCTGGCTACTCTACGCCTGTGCTCTAGGCTTTGGAGACCGTCTCGAGTTAAGTCAGGGTCACCAATCAGCCTCTTCGCCCACCTCTCCACTGAATCCAAAGTGGTCAGGTGTCACTTAGCAGCACCAGCCCAAATGTGGCTGCAGTACTCCACACACGAACGGACCTGTGCTTTTTATAACATTAGAAGCTGCCCAGGTGTGAAGTACTGCCGGACCTTTGCGATAACGCCAAGTTTCCTGGCAGCCACCTTGGCCTTGGACTCAATGAACCGCCCAAAGTTTAGGTTCGAGGAAATCTCAACTCCCAAAAGCTGAAGACGGTCGCTACACTCCAAGGATACATTTCGAAAAGTAGGGGCCAAGGTGAACGGGCTCCTTTTGGCCGTGAAAAGACACGCCTGTGTTTTGGCGGCATTGAATGCTACAAGATTGGCATTACCCCATTCGAAGACTACCTGTAGTGCAACACTCGTTCTGTTATACGAGAACCCGAGAAACAGTTTTAAAAAAAAACACTTTGTTGGTTACACGGAAGTAGTAATTTATTAAGGGCTTTAGCCTTGACACAATTCGGGTTTGAACTTGAATAAAAAATGAACTGGCAGACACGCGACAGAATATGATGTAGCCGGCTTAACGGTTGCGCTCGGACTGGCTCCACAGGACCGCGGGACGCAAAGTTAGCCTAAAGATGATGATAATGCATTTTATACAGAAATCTATATAATCAATATATTACTGTTAATTAAGGGTTTTCCCTAACATTGGGAAACCATAACAGCCCCCCGATTTAGAGTAAACTACGCCTTTAAAAGTGGAGTTTACGTTTAATCTAATGAGATGCATGTTAGCCGATTCGAAGGGAAGGTCCCATACTAATACTTGAGGGGTTAACGTCTAATTCATGATCATTATTTTCAGGGTCTTTATTTTCTCTGAATTTCATTATTCTTTTGTGTATGCCAGTTCTATACAGTTTATAAATAACAAAAGACATTACAGAAATTGTAATTACAGTCATAATACCCGAATAGTACTTTTGATACAAAACAATATGAGGTGTCTCAACTATATTGTTAAGACTTTTCAATATCTCTGGGTTATCATAAGCTAAAGAATCTAAGTTTATATTCTTAAGATTAACTACAGGTAAGTTCGTAACAATATTATTAAAGGCTTCAATATTACAACAAGAATCATTTAAAATATTATAATTAGAGATAATAGGTTTCATTACGATTTCACGAGTTTCTTGTGGCATTAACCTGGTGTCTTTACAATAGGCAATACATTCAGAAGGTAAGTACAATATACCATTACCACTAAATTCTATTTCTATAGATTGGGGGTTATTACATTCAATACTTATTCTAGTTCTTTCTGACATTACAAATAACCATCTGTTATGGCGTAGTGGTTGCCAAATGCTAACGTGACCATGAATAAACTTAGTTTCACAAATCGAAGGGATTGAAGTAAGTACTTTTGTAATGATTTCTGTCTCACAAGAAGGTGTCGCAGAAGAGGAATACAAGATTGACGTTTCGCAAAGGTGACGATCATTATTAACTATTTTGCAATAATCAAGATTATCTAATTTACAGTACATCGACCTGTCTCTGCTTATACCAATATACTTTGAAGATGGAATAATAGTCGAATATGATTTTGGATTATTTTTATCATGAGGAACCAGTGAAGGTAAGTTATGATATACATTTAATTGTATAGGATTAATGAGAGGTATTTTTACTACAAAAACTACTTTTCCTTTATTGAAGTAACTAGATATCTCTGATATATTTAGAATAGTATGTATATTATCTAGGTTTAGAGGAACCGGAAGTTGCTTAGATTCGGGTAAGAATCTGTAATTATCAACCAATTCGGTGTAGAGTTCTTTAGGTGTTAGGATAGTGAGATATAAGACATTAGATTTGCTAAACATAACGGAGTTAATTATATCTTCGACCTTGAAGGACAGGGCTAGAAGGCTGTTTTCTATCATGGAAGTTACTTCTAGCATACGGGACCTAATACCTAATTCTCTTGAAACGTAAGTTAGATTTAGAATATCTTGAGACATTTCTTCGATTGCATTTTCCAGATGTTTTTCATTTAGTTTGATTATAGACAGAGTTTCGTTAAAACATTTAAGGGTAGAGGTGGTGACTAATATATTTTCCTTCATTAAAATAGCTAGTTTCTTTTGATCTGTTTCCACCTCCTTAATAGCATTATCCTATCGTATGGCATCGTCCTCATCCATTGTGCCAAATAATTTTTTGGATATAGTACCTACAAATCCTATTAGTGCTGACCTTTTCGACTGGCGCGACGTTAGGTGAAAAATCGCCTCATTGTCATGGGCTATATCTTTAAAACGGGTGTTCAATGGTTCAAAGAGATTTGTACATTCTAAATAATCAAAGACCTTACCATTATCACATACTCGTTTGGCTTTCTCGAGAATAAAACGAAGGTTTAGAATGTGCGGATTAATAAAAGATATATCATATGGAATTACTATGCTGAGGTGACTATCAACTAAACTTAGAGAACCTACAGGGTCGAAGTAGATGCCAGGACTGTTCGTCAAGGGCGTAATGAACTCTTGACCCAGCGCAGAATTACTGCAATAGAATAAAATTAAAATTATAATACACTTAAAACTAGTTCTTAACATATACATAACTAGGGTTACTATGTACTTAACTACGTTTCAGATCTAGGGGCTAATTTGACTTCATCGTAATGGTGCGTCACATGACGTCTATTTATAAGCAAGGTCAAGGTGCTTCTACCATTGACTTTTACAACCTTATACGGTCCTTTCCAAATCGGTGAGAGAGCTTTACGCAGGCGTACATGATTTTTGAGATACACGTAATCTCCAACCTTATATTGAACAAGTCGCGAACGGGTGTCGTAATATTGTTTAGATCTTTCCTTAGATCTCTGTATATTTTCAATGGCTTTTTCACGCGAAAGTTTCAGACGATGATGTAGAGACTTAAGATATTCCGGATACGTAAGGTCTGGTTGCAATTCGTAGACAGAATCCGGGATAAAAGGCTTTTGACCAAAGAGGAGCTCGTATGGTGTGAAATTAGTAGTCGAGTGGGTAGAGGTATTATATGCCAACATAGCTGTATAGACATACTTATGCCAATCAGAATGATTTTCATTGACATAAGATTTAAGGCATTCTTTAAGTGTAGAGTGACTGCGTTCAAGTGCACCTTGAGTTTGAGGATGGTATGGGGAAGACCATATTTGTTTTATTTTTAGAAAACTACAGGTTCTTTTAAAAAGTTCTGCAGTAAAGTTTGTGCTTGGTCGGTTAAGATAGTTTTCGGGATACCGAAAACAGAAATAAAGTGTACTAGACACTCACATGTTTCTTCCGCAGTCGCATTAGCGATAGGGTAAGCGAGGGAGTATTTAGTGAGGTCGTCTTGTAATGTAACAATGAATTTAAGCTTTGTGAGGCCAGCTTCCGGAAGAGGGCCCACAAGGTCAAGACTAAGTCGTTCAAATGGTTTGGTGGAAGTAGTAGTTATTTGCATTGGTGATCTATTAATTTGTCTTAGGGCCTTATTACTTTGGCATTGGGAACAATCCCTTACGTAAGTTTCGATATCTGTTCGCATGTTTTTCCAGAAATATCTTTCTTTAACTCGATTAAACATTCGCGTTGACCCTAGATGTCCAGCAATAGGAATATCATGGTTTTCGCGAAGTATTTTGGGTATCTCTGAAGGTGTAGGGTAAATTATTGTATTGTGGTAAATATGAACTAGTGTTTGGGTATCGTTAAAGATGTAGCAGAACATGTTGTATATTTTTGCCCAGATGTGTTTGTCGAAAGGATTTTTAAAATCAGTGATGGCTAAATTTAAGTCAGCATCGCTAGACTCGCGTAATATATCGGATCGAAGATTTAGTAAACTTTTATAGATTTCGTCATATGAACTGCTATCAAAATGGTATACTTTAGTGAACAGAAAATATATTGATTTTCCTTTATGATCTATTGAAATAAAGGAATAAAGAGATCTTTCTTTTTCTAAGAAGTCTTTAGAGTTTTCGAGGCTACTTAGTATTTCTTCTATGTAAGGATTGGATGCATCGAGGTCGATGGAAGTAGGTATGACAAGGATGTCACAGTTACTTTTTAGGATGATTTCATTGTGTTCTATGATTTTAGCGTTACTATTAAAGTTTTTATCGTTCATTGCTTTTAAGAATTTGCTGTAATTGTCGTCACGAAGAGGATTTGTCGTGGTATTCGGGGATTTGTTAGATGTAGATGGCGTAGAAAGATTATCGATTCCTGGCAGTGAATCATCATTTTCTAAGAGCTCTACCGACGGTAGTTTATTGTCAAGGTTTAGGGCATCAGGAGGTAGTTGGATATCGAGATCCTCGAGAGTTAGAGGGCTAAATCGAGATGAGGGGTCCTCTGTGTTTTGATTAGAAGTAGACGGGACAGGATCACTTTCTGATGTTTGAATTGGGTTTACAGGATATCGCGATAAGGCGTCAGCAGCGGCATTTAGTTTTCCTTTTTGATACTCAATTTCATATTCATATTCCATTAATTTCAAGCGCCATCTCTGTAATTTACTACTAGGATCCTTGTGATTAAATAACCACTTTAATGGCCTATGATCTGTAATGATTAGGAATTTTCGCCCATAGAGATAAGGGCGAAAGGTTTTACAACCGAACAGGATGGCGACGAGTTCTTTTTCAGTGGTACTATAGTTACATTCGCTCTTGTTGAGGGTTCGAGAGGCATAGGCTATTGGTTTATCTTTACCGACTGAGCCTTGACTGAGAACTGCACCAATGGCATAATTAGAGGCGTCACAAGTTAAGATGAAAGGGGCAGAAAAGTCCGGATAAATAAGAACAGGAGCAGAGGTAAGTATATGTTTGAGTTCATCGAAAGCGACTTGTTGTTGATTTTCCCATAGGAAAGGGACGTCCTTTTTTAACAGTTGCGTTAGAGGTTTTGCAATTTTCGCGAAGTTATCAATGAAACGACGATAATAAGACACAAGTCCGAGGAAGGACTTAATGTCCTTGGGAGATTTGGGAGTAGGAAATTGAGTTACCGATCTTATCAGGGTTAGGTTTTACACCGTCCTTAGTTATTAAATGGCCGAGATATGCGACTTCACGTCGGAGAAACTCGCATTTATCGGGTTGAAGTTTTAGATTGTAATCTCTAAGCCTTTGGAATATTGACGCAAGGTTTTCGATGTGAGAATTCAAGTCATGACTATATATAACTATGTCATCTAGGTACACAAAGCACCTTATGCCTTGAAGGCCTGTGAGAGCTGTATTCATTAAACGTTGGAAGGTAGCGGGTGCGTTTTTTAAGCCGAATGGCATTCTTGTGAACTGGTAATGTCCCTGAGGTACACTAAATGCCGTTTTAGAAGCATCTTCTTCATTAATTAAAATTTGATGAAATCCAGATGCAAGGTCAAGGGTAGAGAAGTATTTACTCTGACCCAGCTGATCTAGGATTTCGGATATCTGCGGAATAGGGTAGCTGTCACCAATGGTGATATCATTCAGTTTTCGGTAATCGATAACTATGCGCCATTTTTGCTGACCGGATGCATCAATCTTTTTTGGTACAACCCATATTGGCGAGGACCATGGAGACTCTGAGTGTTTTATGATTCCTTGTTCCAGCATTTGGTCAATTTGTCTTTTGACTTCTTGTTTGTGTACCTCTGGGAACCGATAAGATTTTGTGTTTATTGGATTTTGATCGCTTGTTTTTATATTATGTTTAAGTGCATTTGTATGAGATAGTCTATCACCAGGGATAAAGAATATGTCTGAGTATTCAGAGCAAACATCATGAAGAGTATTTGCTTCTTCAGAGTTAAGATGAGATATTCTAAGAAAGTTTAATACTTCCTGGGTTCGGAGATAAGAGTCTACGTTTTCAATATGACTAACTGCACGCGTGTCTACTGGATTAATAAGTTCGCTTAAGGAACTTAAAGGAGTAAGTGTGATATCTAAATTAGACTTCAAGGTAATAGGGGTTTCAAAGGTATTGATCACTGATAAATTGATTCTTTTATTTTCCTTGACTGCAACTAAGCAATTAGCGATCAACAAGTCTTCGTGATAACACTGGTCTAGTACGAGCCCTTCTTTCACCTCTGGGTTGGACACGGAGCATTCTATGATAGTTTCAGACCTGGGAGGAATTGTGTAAATTGGTTCATTGAAATGTAACTTTATTTCATTTTCACCTATTTTCAAGATTTCACGAGTGTAGTCAATTGTACAGCCAAAGGCGAGTAACATATCAGTGCCGAGTATACCGTCATAAGGTAAGTATATTCGGGGTATTATATGGAATTTATGTATAACAGTAATTTCATCGTCTATTTTTAATTTAAGCGGAAAGTGGCCCATTGTGGGTGTAGGTTGATTAGTGGGGTCGATACCTTTCAATAGGATTACTTCTGTTGAGATATCGACTGGTATTTGTATGGAAGATTTTTTCAGTACACTCACAGTGGCACCAGAGTCTACGAGGAGAGATATGGTAGTATTCGACACTGAGGAATGGACAAGGATATGAGGTAAGCGTTTCCTAAATGAACCAATATTAATTTCAAAAATTTTTGTTTCAGGTATTGGGTGAGGAGCAGTTGAGTTCGAGGCGATATTAGTGGATACAGAGGGTGCAGAGGATACAGTGCAATGAGTTTGCGGGTCCCTGTCATTAGGGGATACAGAGGATACAGAGGATACAGTGGTGTTGCGATTAATTCGCAAGTCCCTATTTTTAGGGGATACAGAGGATACAGAGGATACAGTGGTGTTGCGATTAATTCGCAAGTCCCTATTTTTAGGGGATACAGAGGATACAGAGGATACAGTGGTGTTGCGATTAATTCGCAAGTCCCTATTTTTAGGGGATACAGAGGATACAGAGGATACAGTGGTGTTGCGATTAATTCGCAAGTCCCTATTTTTAGGGGATACAGAGGATATAGCATTGGTACCTTTGTTACGGCGATATTTTAAAATTTGATGTTTGGGTCTCACGAGGTACCACCGTGAGCCCTTTACTCGTTTAAATCGTCCACTTCGACATTTTCACCTTCGTTACTATTCATCGCGTGAATTTGAGCTTGATTATTTTGGTAACGCTTTGGAAATGGTCTTTGATTATTTAAATCCCTGAAGCGATTATTGAATTCCCGTTTCTTACATTCCTCAATAGTGTGGCCCGTGTTTTTGCAATAGCGGCACACTGGAGGGCCTGATGTTGATGGTTTATTATTATTAAATTCATTTGGATAACTTTGCTGTGTATGATTTCGGTTTTGTTGGAAGCGGCGTTGAGGCCAGCGTCCGTGATTAAGTGAATGGCTGTTAGTTGTTGACGCATTTCGTTTGGAAATAGTATGTAAAATCTTCTCTTCGGACACAGCGAAGCCAATGGCTTCATTTAAAGTTTCAGGGTCACGGCATCTGACTACGGTAGACAATCGAGAATTCAAGCCAATAATAAATGAATATAATGCTAAGTCTTGCATTGCGGCGACACGGCCAGCCAATTCGCCTTTCTTTTTAGTGGGTATTGATATATTAATTTCAGTTAATAGTTTGGCTAGACACGTCTCTACTCGAAGTGCGAACTGGTTAACCGTCTCGCTATTAGACTGACAGCAGTCCTGAAGATCCGAGAGTAGTGCAGCGTAGTGTTTTTTCTCGCCAAATTGATCTTTGAGAAAATCTTCCAGTTGCTGCCAGTTTTCGAACTCTTTAATTGAGCACGCACTCTCAGCACGGCCTTCTAATTGGCTTAAAATATATTTTAAAACTATGTCTTGCTGATGTGATGACGTAAGGCCGATTGCATTTCTGCAATTATTTAAAAATGCGCCCAATTTCTCCCGGTTACCATCGAATTTATTTATGAATTTGCTGATGAAATTTATATCTAATTCCTTAGACATGACGACAGGCTCGTCTTTGGGCATTGTCGTAGACAAAACAAAGATAAGGCAGAGTGCAAGTGCGCTATTGAAATGGAATGCAGCACTATTCTCGGAACAGTATGATAAGGGCTTAATACACTGGAATTATTTTATCTCCTAAATATTATTAAAAGTACTTATATAGAGTTCAATTATAAGTTTCAATTTAGTTTAGAATTACGATGAAATTTGTAAACGAGTATGATCACCAGCACTAATTTTGCAACACGGAATACTGTATTTTTTTTATGTAGAATAGATGTACTCACATGAACACGAAATAACACTTTTTTATAGAATAGATGTACTCACAGGAGCAATGCAACTGTGACGGCGACACGAATCATTTCGGAGCTCGGAGAACTCACTCGAGGTGAGTGGTTGGAATTCGGAGTATGCCCGATTGACAGGCACGTGACGATCTGGTTCAACCAGCAGGATACAGCGATGTTGAATGAAAGGACACAGCGATTTGGAAATTAAGATTTCGGCACTTTTCACGGTCACGGTCACAACACAAAAGTTCACTGAACTGAGGCGTTCCGAGGATTTCCTTTTACTAAAATCCCTTAAGCTGCCACCAATGTTATACGAGAACCCGAGAAACAGATTTTAAAAAAAACACTTTGTTGGTTATACGGAAGTAGTAATTTATTAAGGGCTTTAGCCTTGACACAATTCGGGTTTGAACTTGAATAAAAAATGAACTGGCAGACACGCGACAGAATATGATGTAGCCGGTTTAACGGTTGCGCTCGGACTGGCTCCACAGGACCGCGGGACGCAAAGTTAGCCTAAAGATGATGATAATGCATTTTATACAGAAATCTATATAATCAATATATTACTGTTAATTAAGGGTTTTCCCTAACATTGGGAAACCATAACAGTTCGCTCTACCATAGCCTCTCTTTCGGACCGAATTGATTCCCTACTAGCCCGAGGATCCGGCAGGTATCTCTCCACAACCGTGCTGTCATTCTTGTCGGGAAACTATGTTGGCAAAATACATTGATTGCATGGTATTGGATGGCATTGGTTGGTGGTGGATTTTTTTCATACTAAACGGCAATTTTACATTTAAAGACTTAATATATTTAAAACCAATATATTTATTATAATCAGTGATTAAAATCCTTCATTTTGATACCCAACTCGATATGCTTGGTAGAAATAAATAAGTAATTCTTTTTTTTTTTGTTCATTTAATATTAAGTTATATACATATTTAGAATCAGTGTTTATAATCCTTCATTTTGATATCCCACTCAATATGCTTGGTAGAAATTTATTTCTTTATACCTCACAATATGGCGTCATACACGCACCATTTTGTTTTTAAGCTATTGCATAGCTTCTATCGCGGGCCTTGAGCGCGGGGACTGAATCCAGAAATTCCGTAACGAAAAAACCTCACGCTCCCCACTCCGACGGGCACGGAGAGGTGTGGCTTGAAGGCCGTGCATCGTCTAACGTCGTTTCAGTTCGGCAGTCTTCGACACGGCGTTGTGTGCGTGCGATTGTGTGCGTGATAGCTGCTCCGAAATCGGAGGCATACATAAGCAGCTGTTTATGAGAAAGTATATAGGTGTATAGGTATTTATGTAAAACAATATTTTGCTACCATTATTTTGCAATAGTATTGTATAAAGTAAAAGCAATTTTCAAGTTTGTGAATGTAAGGCACCATGGACTATGGTTTGTTTTTTTTTTATATATATAACTTGTTTGACATTGCGAGATTGGCAGTTGAAGTTTGTCATGCTCACTCAAATGTCTTGCTGATGGTGGCGCGTTTTGTTGGGTCATTTGGTTCCCTTCAAAATGGTTGAGCTAAGTGGGGCTGATGCGCGCGTCATGCTCGTGAACGGGGGCCGTCAGTGGAGACTGGTCATCTCTTAGCTGCCAGTGGGCTTAATTCATTTTTATATTTTAATTAATTTTACATAGTGCTCACATGATAGAAGCAACATAAATATGTAACGAAGAAATGTAACCCATATATTATGATTTTAAAAGAGTTTCCATGGAGTTTCTTGTACGTTCTTCTCCATAGAGATCTACGCTTTGGAACGTGCAATTTAGCTTCACTTTTCTTGGACTGACCGACATTGACTATTCAAAAGTACCAAGTGATGGTTAATTTGAAATAAACGATTTTGATTTGATTTGATTTGATTTGACAGTGAATAGCTGTAAAATTTGTGTTTATGTTTGTTTGCGGATAACTTCGCCTAAAATTTGGTACTTCGATGAATTTTGGATATTTCGACATGGGTGTCATGATACGGGTTTTTGGGGGTGCTAATCACGAAAATGACGTCATTTTTGAAATCCAAGATGGCCGACACAAATTTTATGATACTTTGACATGGGTGTCGTGAATGGGGTTTTCGGGGGTGCTGATCACGAAAATGACGTCATTTTTGAAATCCAAAATGGCTGACAACAATTTTATGATATTTTGACATGGGTGTCGTAAAGGGGGTTTTAGGGGGTGCTGATCACGAAAATGACGTCATCTTTGAAATCCAAAATGGCCGACAACAATTTTATGATATTTTGACATGGGTGTCGTAAAAGGGGTTTTTGGGGGTGCTAATCACGATAATGACGTAATTTTTGAAATCCAAGATGGCCGAAACCAATTTTATGATATTTTGACATGGGTGTCGCGACAGGGGTTCTCGGGGGTGCTGTTCACGAAAATGAGGTCATTTTTGAAGTCCAAGATGGCCGACACCAATTTTATGATATTTTGACATGGGTGTCGTGAAAGTGGTTTTCGGGGGTGCTGATCACGAAAATGACGTAATTTTTTGATATTTTGACTTGCGTGTCGTGACCAGGGTTTTCGGGGGCGCTAATCATGAAAATGACGTCAATTATAAGCTATAGCATAGCTTCTATTTCTTTATCAAAGTCAAAAATAAAAGATTAAATACAGTTTAGTCGCTAAATCGCCACCGTTTATCGCACTCTTTCGATGACATCACTGGTAAAAAATTAATAAACTACAAAAAATAAAATATATACTTATACAAATGTATACGTTAATTGGCAGAATAAAAAAATACTATGTCATAAATAACTAATAAAAACATTTCCTACTAACTACATACTGCGGAACTCGGTGTGAACACCTTTGCGATTTACCCCGCAGCCACGCGCAGCATTGCGTTTTTTATCTGCATTATC
Source organism: Sesamia nonagrioides (assembly GCA_017933935.1). Lineage (NCBI taxonomy): Eukaryota > Metazoa > Arthropoda > Insecta > Lepidoptera > Noctuidae > Sesamia > Sesamia nonagrioides. The sequence continues at coordinate 1,226,300 of JADWQK010002049.1, read as the reverse complement.
ATGCAGATCTGCAGCCTTGTGGGTGAGCGCAGATTCAATGTATAGTACTATGCGTTTGTCTGTACAAATTTTTGGTTCTTGCGAACATCTATACTAATATATAAAGCTGAAGAGTTTGTTTGAACGCGCTAATCTCAGGAACTACGGATCCTAATTGAAAAAATATTTTTGCGTTGGATAGCCTATTAATCCAGAAAGGCTTAAGGCTATAAAACATCACGCTGCGACTAATAGGAGCAAAGCATAACTAACTCCACGCGAATGAAGTCGCTGGCGGCGGCTAGTATAAAATATAAATAATTATAATTGCATAAGTTGATAAAAAAATGCTATGCCATAGCTTTACCGCGGCAGTCCCCGAGTGCCACACCATTTTTTTTAATATCACCTGTCTTGTAGCAGTTGGGCAATTAAGACAAATCTAACGATACCTCAAATGTGAAAATCCGTTGAGCGGTTCTGGAGATACTAGGTAATAAAGAATAATACATACAAGATACGCGCTAAAAACATAACCCTTCCTGGCAGTCGGGTAAAAATATCTGTACGGGTCGACATAAATGAGTTAAGGTGTATGATTTCTATAAGAAATCAAACTTAAGCTTACACAAAGTCAGACACACTATCAGTATTATTAAGTTTCATTTTGACAGTTCAACAAGATTCATTGTGTTATATAGATTGTTAAGTAAATGCTTTTTTCATAGATATGAAGCAACAGATTAGCAGTATGTTTTTTTTTGTTTTGGATGGGATATCATCAAATGACCTCTCCCTCTCTGGGCGAGCGGAAGGGCGTGCCAGACTTTTACCGACTAAACCCCAGCCGTGTTTCTTCACTTGCCTATGCGCCACGGCCACGGTTTCTTTTTCAACCAACCCGCAACCCTGGCTCAGGAGGCATCTGCCCTCGTGGACCCCGGTCACGATGTGCTAATATCTCGTTGAAGCGCGCGTGAAACACAACATGTCGTCGATCCGTGCCTGGTCCTTACGAACGGGTGACGAGCTGCCAGTCGCTCGCCGCCCGCAAGCCCGCACCTTCGATAGTTGGAAGTTCGATGTTTTCCCCTGACTAGGTCGTCTCTTGCGGCGGCTAGAGACGTGAGAGCGCTGAGATTCCCGCTCGTTCACGTGTTCCGCCTCCTTCTTTGCCGGCATCACTGCTTCGCAGAAGGAGGTAACGGCTTGCCATGTACTCTCACTCCGGACCATGGGCTGGACCAGGGTCGTACGCGAGAGATCGCCGCCTATCGCCACCACGAGGACACAGCAGTGACCTACCCAAGCCGGGCAGACCTCTACTGTATGCTCTACCGTGTCCCCATAGCGATCCACATAGTGATGATACCCTGTCGTTTCTTTCCGCCTTACCCGGAACAGGAACCTCCAGAAACAACAGTGTCCAGTGAGGACCTGCGCCAGGTGGAAGTTGAGGGCGTCGTGGCGCCTCACTAGCCACTCCTCAAAGAGCAATTCATAATTATTAAAATAGTTAGTAGTATTGAGTTACGCGGTTACGGTACAGTCCATATGCTGAAGAAGTATTATGAATAAATTATTAAACACACTAATGTTTTTCATTAATTACAATACAACACACACACACACACAATTATTACATTTTTTAAACTCCCCTACACTAGTTATTACTCCTGTTTCGTGGGTGCCTTTAATATCACATCAAAATACCAGACCTGGAACAACCACCTGTAAGAAATACTTTCCTTTCGCATGGGAATCGGATCCACATCCCGCAATGCAACAGTCGATCGCCCAGCCACTGCGCCAACCGTGTCGTCAACAATATATTAAATGATTTTGTATTAGCATTTATAGGATATCACATTTAATTAATTTTTTAATACGGACACATGATTCCCAGTGTGTTTGTTATTCTAACACTCGTAGTTTAAAAAGTTTCTTGTTAATATCTAGAGTACTTACATAGTTGTTTGAATTTTTATTCATAGTTAGCTCCAAAGAAGTAGCACGCGAAATAAAATTTAAAATCAGAATTGTTAATAACAACATTATACACCAGCATATTCTGTACATGTTGTGTTTAATACGAATTTAATAATACGACGATTTGTAACTTAATGTTTTTGAAATGGATCTCTCATGTAATGCTTACTTTATAAAAAAAAAAAATTATGAGTCCGCAATCACCGCTTCAATTTATTCGCTGGCGTATTTCATTACCATGAATTACTTATACATAGACCAAGTAAATGTAACTTTATCGAAGATGAGTCATTCTGGAGGGATGGTTGTAATAGATGGATAAAAGGCCAACTTGTACTTGACAGACACAGCTAAATGTTTAGTTATCAGTATTGGGATCGTGTCTTGAAAGTTATTATTAAACTTCTTCCTTTCATATTAAGCAGTTTGATGTTTTAGAAACATTTTGTTTATATCGAAAGGTTTTAGGTAGTCGGCAACTGATAGAATAGATCATTAAATTAGATGGTTTTATGTACAGACTAATTCTGGGTGCATTCACCGAAAATACCTGAAAACGACTATTGGGCAATGAAAGAGCTCATGAACGGAGAACTACCAATTAGCCGAAAACCTAATTGAAATGAACATGGTGCATTCCATCTATCCTTTCATATGGCGCTCAAATCTAGTATTTAACAGTTTGGGAGAGGAACTAGAATGAAAGCGCAAAAGTACAATAAAAAAAATAGGTACTACCATAATACACATCGTCGAGAAGTATCATGCACAGCGGAGTTCTAGCCAGTTTGAGCTATCCACATTTCCATTGTCCTCTCTGCCACCCACCGGAACCGTGTAATTACTCGGTCGCTATCTCTAATTGTAGCTGCTAACGGTAGAGGGCGAAAGGAGAATATTCTGCACCCCAAAACAGAATCATCTCACTAGAGAGGGAAAATGAAACAAGAGCAACAGGCTTTAAGGGGGCAGTCCCACCAGTGGGCTAGGGTCATCATCATGATCTCAGTATTTATCCCGGTTGAATCCCCAGCTTTCGCGTTGGAGCCCAGAGTCCGCTTTTCTGCTCAATCTCCTATATATCGCGCGATCTTTAGCATTCTGTGGTGAGAGATTGTAGGTACGCATGTCATCTCTTACAACGTCAAGCCAGCACTTCTTTTGTCTACCCCGCTTGTTCCGGCCCGGCGGAGGTGCCATGGTAAGACCCAGACCCAAGAGATTTGTTACCCATGTAACGTACCAGTTTTCGTAAGACGTGGCCGTACTAGCGTAGGCGACCCTCCTGCAGTTTGTCTGCAATGTCACGGACACGACGACTGCCCCGCATGAGGGAGTTCCTGATGCGGTCGTTCCGCGTAACTCCACACATCCACCGCAGCATATTCATCTCCTTCATATTATTTTTGATTTTATCGACATTACCTACCGATTTTAGCTTCAGACACAGAAAAAACTATCTAAGCCACAGGTTTTTGATCATATTTATAATTTAACTATATAAAAAGACAATACAATTTAAACTCCTGTATGCGCATTTAAAAAGATAAGAAATCTGTAGCGCTCTTGGGCGCCTTCATAATCTATGGAGTTTATATAATTTATTAAATTAAATATTTTCCGCTGCAAACTTTTGTGCCGGACAATTAACATCACCAGTTTGATGGTCACATTTGCGCTTAAAGTTTACGATTGCATGTCGCACATTTGGGGGGAGCGTTTTTATTATTTCAATCCTTAAAGGAATGACCAGTCTCTAGGCAGTGCTTACAAGTTGTGCTAGTTTCTCGGCAATACTTGGCTGCATGTCCAAATTGCTGACAATTGAAACACCAGGTGACTATCGTGAGATCTCTCACGGGGCAAGACGTCCAATTGATAAAAAATCGGCCTAGGTCAACCAGAATTCTCCTGATATTAGCTGGCAATTCTAGGATGTATTTACAGGTACTCATATTTTTCTTACCTGATTTACGACTTAATTTTATTGTCGCTAAGAGGGACTCACGTGCTGTATTCGGCAGCTTCTCAGATAGGTTTTGTTCAAAAATACAATCAAATACCTCCTGTTCTGTTAGAGCTATGGGGACACCAATACTGCAACTCTAGGACTTCGCTTTTTAGGGTTCCGTACCTCAAAAGGAAAAAACGGAACCCTTATAGGATCACTGAGGTCTGTCTGTCTGTCTGTCTGTCAAGACCCTTTATCTCAAGAACGCGTGGACGTATCAAGCTGAAATTCACATGAAATACTCAGGTCTATTGTCCTTTTAAGCTGTGAAAATATCAAACTTCTAAGCCAAGCCAATCAAAAGATACAGCCGATTATGTTGATATTTTCAACAAATTTTGGACACTCGCAAAGGAATCAAAACCTACAGGATACTTCCCGTAAACTCAGAATCTTGAAATTTGGCATGAAGCATTGTCATATAATGCAAATATAGGAAAAATTGCGAAAATCACATTTTTTTAGTTATATAATAAAATAAAAATATTTTAATAAAATGAAACTTACTACCTTATTTCTCACGAACGAATAAAGTTATCAAATTGAAATTTATACCAAATACCTAGGTCTATTGTCCCTTTAAGCAGTGAAAAAATCAAACTTCTGAGTTTACGCAATCAAAAGATACAGCAGTTTATACCGACACCTTAGACGAATTTCCGTCACACGCTAGGGAAACAAAACCTTTTAATAATTATAAACTTACTACCTACCCCATTTCACATGAACGCTTAAAGATATTAAAGTTGAAATTCATATCAAACACTTCTTAAATCTAATTACCTCTAAAATGTGAAAAATTCCCCTATAATCATTCCGCATATTTTGAAATTCGCCACTACTCGCAACGGAATCAAAACATAGACTACTTCCCGCTGACATTGAATATTGAATTTTGGTATGAAACAATAGCTTAAGGTAACCTAACAGAAAAACCCGAAACCTTTTAAAATTTTTAGGCACAGTAACTAGTTAAACCAAAACAAAGACCAACACAATCGTCATTCAATCTAAATATTTTGGTGAATGTAGTTCTGTATATAACCTAAATGCGTCCTAACTGCTGTGTTATACTTAGTACTTATAAATATATTCAAAGACATTAATTGTAATTTCCTATTGTTGTCAATGATTATCAGACAGCTTGCTTCCTACTGGCGAAGCGGGACGGGGGGGAGTAAGTAGTAACGAACGAACGCGCAAGAACTAGCCGCCCGCTGGCGCGAAGGCAGGCGGTTGGTCAAGGGAAGGGGTATCGCGGCACAGCGAGCGGCAGCCGTGCGCCATACGCACGAGCGCTTAGATGCTGTTCGCACGTGTACCGAAATTACTAAAATTTGCGACAATTTCTCGTTGATTTTGTTTACTTCTACTTTGTTTATCAATAAACCGCTTTTTTTATAAGTTATAAACTAGCGCTTGACCACAATCCCGCCTGATGGTAAGCAGTGATGCGATCTTTGATGGTAAAGCGCGCTAGTTTATTAAGAGCCTATTCACTCTAGCCTTGAAGACACTCAAATTGTAATGTGACGGAAACACCATCGCTGGCAAATTGTTCCAGTCCCTCGATGTAGGCGGTATAAAAGAGGAAGCGAAACGCTTCGTCCGGATCGCAGTGGTGTCAACAACGTAAGGGTGGAAACTCGCCGTACGACGGGTCGTCCGATGGTGGAACGGAGATGGGGGAATTAAATCATGCAATTCCCTTGCACACTCACCAGAATGCATCCTATAGAAGACCGAAAGGCTGGCTACTCTACGCCTGTGCTCCAGGCTTTGGAGACCGCTAAGTTTGTACGGCGGAACCCTCGGTGTGCGAGTCCGACTCGCACTTGGCCGGTTTTTTGATTCTCAAACGGTAAGGCCTGAGGAAACTAGTTTCTCCGACTACCATAATTTTTCAACGTCTGCTCTCTTTTTTGTGCTGATTATGACTCCTCCATTTCTCATTATTCTAATGCCACGAACATGAAGTTTGAGCTCTTTAGGAGAGATGATTTTCTGAACGAGACATAGTGTGTGTGAAGGGAGTGTCATCACTACTTTTGGATTTGTCGTTGGGATAAATAGCAACGGAGCTTAAATTTTCCGGACGAATGTAGTTATAGGAGCCCTTCTCTACCATATTTGCAAAAGAAGTACTTTCTGCAGGTTTAATTTTAGTTTCTATAACCTCTTTGAATTGCCGAAGTGACTCCGCAACTCCCTGCTGTTCTAATTTTTGTTTGTAATTTCAATAACAATTTACTGCCTATTATTTCATTATACATGTTTTTATTAATGCTTACACTGCATATGTAATTTCTATAACAATTTACTGCCTATTATTTAATTTTAACTCACGAGCAATATAGAAGGCACGTCCGCTTAGGCCAGCGATTAAACGCGAAAAAAAAATTAAAGATAATAATAACGACGATAATATGAACGATGAAAAATGACCATAGCAACTTAGTAAACAGCGTTTTCAAAACTGTAGTTATATAATAAATATTGTTGATACAATGAAACTGACTTAAAAGAATGATTGTAAATAAACGTCGCTACGTCCATTACATTGCAGATTTTGTTGGGGTCTAGAAGAATATGGATTGACTGTGTGAGCGGTTCCATTAAAATAAAGGGATAATGTGACAGCGGATAGGGAAAATAAAAGAGGAAAACAGTAAGATAAAGAAAAAGAGAGGAAGAAAAAATAGTTGCGATTAAAATCTAATTAAATGAAAAACGTAAACATGCATTATTTTTAAATTTAATGTACATTCTTCTTTATTTTTTACTTTTTAGAAAACAAAGTATTGAATTGGGTACACAACACATTACCTTGTTTTGCGAGAAGAGTTTCTTTAAAAGAATAGTCACCATAGAAGAAGGAATCACCTAAGAATCGATACATATTCTCAGTGAAGTTAATTTTGAAGTAGTAGTCACCCTGCAAACAATAACAGTTTTTAGTTCCATGAAAGGTAAATGAAAACTGAAAACGATAACTTTTCCTTCTCACAACATGTTTTACCCTGTTCATGATCCTAAAGAAGATACGTAGTGGAATAAAGCTGCCAAAAGCAAATTGACATTCTAAGAGTTATGTTCACACCTTTTTTTAACAGTCTTTGGAAATATTATATTTTGATGAGTGATGTAGGACAGGACACTAGTCGCTGCAAGAACAAGCTTCCACATTTATATTAATAATAATTTATTTCGACAGTATACATAATTAATTATACTATGAAAAAAATCTTAACAATATGTTACTAGAAATAATAAGTAAAAACAATAATTATTTATTTAATTGCCTAGCCAGACACTTCACATTGTCTAACTAGAACCCGCATGAAACTCTGCATTAATTTAGAGTCGATCTTATCAGCGACTACCTTTAAAATGATGTTAATGCTGCCCCGCACTCTACGTAGAAAGGAGGCGGTTCTTTTGCGTATAATGACATAAAAGCCATCAACACGAGCTTCCGCAAACATGCCAGATGCACTACAGAAACGGGGCAAGCGCAGCAACATCCTGAAACCGTTGTTGTATGGAACCCGCAGGGCACCGAGCGATCTTTTCTTCTTCTTCTTCGGCCTGTAGAGGTCCATTGCAGGACAAAGGCCTCCCCCAAGGCTTTCCACGATGACCGCTCTTATGCTGCCCGCATCCATCGGCTTCCCGCGACCTTCACCAGGTCATTGGTCTCTCGAGATGCAGTGTAAGGAGGCCCTACACTGCGCCTTACGGTACGTGGCCGCCACTCCAGAACCTTACTGTCCCATCGGCCATTGGTTCTAAGAGCAATGTACCCCGCCCACTGCTACTTAATTTTAGCGACTCGAAGAGTTTGTTGGTGACTTTGGTTCTTCTGCGGATTTCATTATTTCTGATTCGATCGCGCAAAGAAGCTCCAAGCATAGCTCTTTCCATCGCCCTTTGTGTGACTCTAAGCCTTCGTATGAGGCCCATCGTGAGCGACCACGTTTCAGTTCCTTAAGACATCACTGGCAAAATACACTGGTCAAAGACTTTAGTCTTGAGACACGAGTGATCTCTGTGTGTGTAACAAAATCACAGACTGCTCCTGTAAAAAGTTTGGCAGTACGCTTTAAAAAGTGTGATTTTAACATGCTTGTTACAAAGAGCAAATCTGCGTGCCAGCATGTTATTCTGAATCGCCAGTGCCCTGCGCTCCCTTTCAATGTCCATTTGATCATCAAGATTTTCGGTAACATAGTGGCCCAAATAGTTAAAATGACTTACCCGCTTGGGTTCATTATTATTGAGTTTCAATTTGGGCACATAACACTAGATGGGTATTTACCACAAGACTTAAAAACCAAATACTCACTTTTTGTGCCGTTATACATGAGACCATGTTTTTTTTGCATAACTCTCACAAACATGTAAAAGCTGTTTGATCACACCGACTCAGCAGCACCATGTCGTCACCATAACCGATATTATTAATGCAAACATTATCAAACGAGCAGCCCACACGCGTGCTACTGAGCGCAAGCAAAAACTCATTTACATACAGGTTAAAGAGCTTGGGAGAAGTCAACCCACCTTATCTCGTCCCACACTCCAACCTGTACATTTCAGGCAGGGTACCTGCCCATCTAACATTATTTGTCTGATTAGCATACCGGTAGCAAAAGAGACGTTGCACCTGCGTATGCACTTTCGTTTTCTTTAGCTTTTCCCATAGCAAGTCATAAGACACCAGGTCAAAAGCTATTGACAGGTCAAGGAAACATGCATATACAGATGTACCGTCCAGTAATATACACCTCTGTGTATAGTACTGGGTGGTACTGGGTCCCATTTTGGGACCCATTGCGATACAAACACATCTCAGCGTATAAAAAATGAGTACCGAGCTCGCTCTCACGTCTGAACAAAATCCTTGGTGCTTAGTAAAAGACTACTGAATCTTGGAATGGTAGATAATTATATATTTTATTCAAAACATACATACAAACCTGAGGAACAACACAGTTGTGCATATTACGATAATATTGTTGCATCATCCCAGCGATTAAGAAATGCTGACATGGATTTATTTTGTAATTCCACAAAATATTTCTTTTTTCACCTTTTATACTCCACACGCTGATTTTTAGCTGTGGACGACAAAATTCTAAAACAATCTATGTATACCATTGTTAAATAGATAATTTGTAAATTTTGCAAAACACGATTTTATTTTTTTTAACTTTTGTCGGTATAAAACAAAGTCGCTTACGCTTTACGACAAATACTGGCTATTTTTCGAAGTGATTTTAACCAATACTTTTGTTTAGTAGTCATTGGATAGATGACGAGGGCTGTGGCTGTCTTTGTAAGACGAATGATATTCTGATGTAATACACATAAATTTGTTAACTATTTTATAATAATGTTATTATTATTTACCATTTGACATGTGCTTTTATTCAAATAATAATGTGATTTAAATATTACTTGTGAGTACTTCATTATTTTTATTCGTTTAATCTTATGCTTGGGAATATGTTCAGTACAATAATCGCAACGAAACAGGCCAACTGCATGCATTTTTATATATGAATGTACCGCAATTACTGGTTCGCACACATAGCGCAATTTTAGCTGACTTCTAACACACTTTTTAAAGCTTGCTGTCAATCCAATCTGCATGTGTAGCCTGTGGGTTAATTTCACTCAGCGGACATACAGCGACCTACGTGTTCCATATAATAACGAACTGAGGGTGCTGTTGGGGTTCCCGTAGCGTTGTAGTGCCTCAGGGATGTTTGGGGATATTAATGGTTTTACTGCCATTATTATAAATAGATGCGCATCCCTGATGACACGTGTTCGCCGCAGCAGCAACAGTATTCTCAGTGTGTTCGCGGATCGGTGGGATCCCAAGTTGCAGCTCCATGCTAAGTTTTAACTTTTTATTTTATGTATGTTTTTCTGTATCTATAACCTACTAGCACTAAAAGTTAAGCAAAGTTGTAACTAACCTTATGGACTCCGGTCTGAAATAAAAGCGTTCTATTCTATTCTATAAGATTTTCGTATAATGAGAATTCAAGTCATACTGCAAATGTATAGCTTAATATATCGTTGTGCACACTTTTTCGATTACCGATCGCTACAACATTCATTGAACCAGATATTATCGAATCTCTATCTAAGTTTTGGTTGGCTTCCTATCTAATTGTTTAATATCAGTGTTTCATATGGGTTATCTAACATCCACAGTCGTTACTGGGAACACGCAGGGAACTTCAAGCAAGCTAAAAAAGTTTGAAAAGGTTGACGACTTTTCAAACTTTTTTAGCTTGCTTGAAGTTAAGTCGGTACAGACTACAGCGGGTCAAGCTACTTGAAATGATCAAATATTCCAAATCAACCTTGAGCCTTAATGCATTAGCGATAAAGTTGAAAATTTATAGTAGCTTGACGTGCAGTCATACTAGTTTTGTACCTAGAAAAGGATAATGTGGGAGTATATAAAATCGAAAAAAAAAAACATTTTGCTCTTACCTCTTCCATTTTAGCAGGCATTATAAATGAATAATTGAAAGTACCAATATAATATCCTTGTTGGTCAGTATTGAGTGTGGATGATCCTCGAGTTACATTTTTTGAGCGTGGACCTGAGCATAACTTGTAATTGTAAAATTTGATATTGTAGGGACCCTGGATAAAATAAAAATAATAATGCGTTAAGAGATTATAGTACGAACTAACAAACTAAGAAGAAGATGAACAAGGACATAATTAGGGTTTATATACGACAAGTAAAATAGATTCAGAAAAATATCTGTACAAAACTAGACAGGTCGACATAAATCAGTTGAAGTGTATGATTTCTATAAGAAATCAAATGAAATAGCTGCTTACACCAAGTCAGACACACTATCAGTATCATTGGGTTTCATTTTGACAGTTCAACAAGATTCATTGCGTTATATAGATTGTTAAGTAAATGCATTTTTCATACATATGGAGCAACAGATTAGCAGTATGTTTTTTTTCTGTTTTTGTTTTTGATGGGAAATCATCGGGCGTGTCAGACTTTCACTGACTAAATTCCAGCCGTGTTTCTTCACTTGCCTGTGCGCCAGGGCCACGGTTTCTTTTTCAACCAACCCGCAACCTGGCTCAGGTTTTTTTTTTTAATCTGTTTTTATTTTGGGGCTTTTATGGGGATATGTCAGCCCCATCGTTCCCTTTCATCTTTCTTTCATCTTACTTACTAAATACAGTATAAACTCCAATAATATAAATATAAACAAATAAATTAAAAAAAAGACTAGAGCTATTCTTATAGAACCTTAATTAAACAACACAACTTTTTCGTCATCTCCGATTGACTCAGGATGCATTTGGCCTCGTGGATCCCGTCACGATGTACTGACATCTCTTTGAGGCTTGTGTGAAACACTATGCGCCGTCGACCCGTGCCTGATCCTTACCACCAGGCAGCGAGGTGCCCGTCGCTCGCCGCCCGCAAGCCAGCATCTACGGCGGTCGGGAGTTCGATGTTGACTCCCGACTAGGGCGTCTCCTGCGGCGGCTAGAGGCGTGAGAGAGCTGGGATTCCCGCTCGCTTATGAGTTCTGTCTCCTCCTTTTCCAGCATCACTGCTTCGCAGAAGGAGGTGACGGCCTGCCATACACTCTCGTTTCGGATCATGGCCTGGACGATGGTACGCGAGAGATCGCCGCCCATCACCACCACGAAGACACGGCGGTGATGTACCCAAGCCGGGCAGACCTCTACCGTATACAGTGATGATACCCTGTCGTTTCCTTCCGCCTTATCCGGAACAGGAACCTCCAGAAAAAACAATGTCCGGTGGGTACTTGCGCCTGGCGGAAGTTAAAGACGCCATGGCGCCTCCTTAGCCACTCCTCAAAGAGCAGTATGCTTCAAAATTATTCAAATTTATAGTAGTATTGTGTTACGCGATTAGGGTACAGCCCATATGCTGAAGAAGTAATATGAATCAATGATTAAAAACGCTAATGTTTTTCATTAATTACAATACAACACACACACACACACACACACAGACACACATGTATACCACTACATTTTTTACCTCCCCTACACTAGTAATTACTCCTGTTTCGTGGATACCTTTAATATAACATCAAAATACCAGACTTGGAACAACTACATTGAAGAAATACAATTTTTTACTTTCGTACGGGAATCAGACCCACGTCACGCAATGCAACAGTCGATCGCCTAGCCGCTGCGCTAACCGTGTCATCAACTATAGTTGATGACATAAAAATGCTCAGAATGCTCATAAAAATCTTATAGGTAATATATTACCTATATGATTTTGTATGAGCATTTTTATGGTATCATTTTTGATCTATTAACTTAATTTTTAATACCGACACATGATTTCCTGTGTTTGTTATTCTAGCACTCCTGGTTTGCAGTTGTCAATTAGCGTCTCTTGAGAAGTGTCTTACTAATATCTAAATTACTTACATAGTTGTTCGAATTTTTATTCATAGTTAGCTCCAAAGAAGTAGCAAGCGAAGTAAAATTTAAAATAAGAATTGTTAAAACCAACATAATACACCAGCTTATGCAGTACATGTTGTGTTAAATATGAATTTAATATTACCATAATTTGTAACTTAATGTTTTTATAATGGATCTTTCATGTAATTGTTATTTAATAATAAAAAAAGATGAGTTCGCAATCACCGGTTTAATTTACTCTGTGGCGTATTTAATTACCATGAATTACTTATAAGTAGATGAAGTAAATATAACTTTATCGGAGATTAGTCATTTTGGACGGATGGTTGTAATAAATGGATAAAAGGCAAATTTATACTTGATACGCATAGTAAAATGTTGAGATATAATTAGCGTCAATGGTTGGTATGTGTTTTGAAAATTGTTTTTAAACTTCTTTCTTTAACTTTTAGCAGCTTTAGAGGTATGAGGAACAGGATGTAAAGTACTCAACTCCACTCACTACTCACAACTCAACTCATACTCCATTGTAAAGGGAGGATTCTACGACCAGATAGATGTTGAGTCTGGCGGGCAATTGCCCAACAGTTGAAGTTGGGAAATTGTATGTGTAATATATTATGCTAGTTGCACGGTAAGCTACCTGCGATATATAGAATCCGTGTGGACATCACTATGAGCTACATCCGTAGTTCATGGTGTTTACGGTACAGATTTTGATTTTTATTTAGTAACTAGCCGCCGCCCGCGACTTTGTTCGCTTGGAGTTAGTTATTGGAACATTTTATTTTAAAACTAAAAGAGTCGATTTCTATAGATACATTAAAACGCTTCTTCTATTACACTTAAACTTTAATTTTCTTACTTCAAAAACATAAGACTTTCATATAAACTTCCTAAACCCCTTTTACCTCCTTAAGGAATAATTGTGGAAAAAAAATATTACCTTCCAGGTTTAATGGGCTAAACAACGCAAAAAAAAATGACCACTAGTTCCTGAGATTAGCGCGTTCAAACAAACAAACAAACTCTTTAGCTTTATATTATCGTATAGACTACAAATTCTGGGTCATTGAAGAACAAATGCAGGATTTTATGTTAATGATTTCTATTTTTTTTAATTTTAATTATTTGACTTTGATATTTTTGACATTTACTGAATAAGAAATAGTTACTAATTTGGGTATTTTTTTTTTTTAATCGGGACAAAACCCGCCACACTGTTCCCAACCCACTGCAACTCCTTAAAGCCAGAATCAACAGTGGAGACCGCCAGAAAAACGTCGAGCAATGAAGCTCGACGAGTCCCGGAGAAACGATTCAACTGTTTTGGGTCCTACAACGAAATTAATCAGAAAAGAATAGCGCAGGAGTAAGAAAAAAGATATTTTTCCACTTCCCTCCATAAAAAAAAAATACTACTTAAAAAATTACTAATTATTTATACTAATTTGGGTATGTCGTTTTAATTGGAAACTATAATTATGTCTGAATTTAAAAAATATATTCTTAGGCTAAATTTTGTGCTAAGGTTTGAAAAAAACCCAACAAATCTAAATATTAATATTTGGAAAAGTTATTTACATTCCAGTGATGAATTGCTGATGAAATCAATAATGAATATGTCCATTGAATATTATCCTTATTATAAAATCTATTTTACACAAATTCGATGAATTGATATCCACAACACCTTTAAAGTTGCCGATGTAAGCTGTATGCGATGTTGATGACTGCACGTCTTTCCTGACTTCATCAAATAAAAGCCTCAAAATATTTCACCAAAACATTCGCAGTTTGAAATGCAATATGATTGGACTACTACCCATATTCTTGGCTGGTACAAAAGTAGAGTGGGACTGTATCGTCCTCACTGAGTGTTGGCTACCTTCTTCATACATACCTGGCAGTCTGGACGGATACGACAACTTCGCTTCTGCGATCAACCTTACCCAAAATGAAGGAGTTGTGGTATACTATAAAAGCAACTTGTTTTTTACAATTTAGAGGACGCGAACTGCTAAGTCATTGTTCCTAATAAAGATAAAATCGCGTTTGCTATTTACAGGCATCCAGGTTACAAAAATCTTGACAACTTTTTCAGGTTTCTTAATTGTATGCTATCAAAATATTCATCAACCTAAAATCTGATACTATTGGGAGACATCAATATTAATATAGCTGATCACTATATAGATAACAATTACTCAGCTTACCTGGACCTACTCGGATTCCACAGCATGCTTACTGCATATTCTCTACCAACACGCAATAAGACTTGCCTAGACCATGTATTCCTTAGGACTAAACTTTCAGCTCTTTGCCTCATTCTGAACACTACACTGACCGATCACAATAGTGTAGCCTTATTCATAGCTACTCTGCCTATACTAAAGTCCCCAAAACTTGTTAAACGAATAGATTACTGTCACATAAACCTGGAATTGAAAAATATTGACTTCAACCCCTTGTATACGATGTCCGACGTTAATCAAGTGGCCGATTTTCTTCACGAAAAACTAACTGAGGTAATTATTAAATGTTCTAAAAATAGCAAAATTTCTAATCGTAAAAAGATCTTAAAGCCCTGGATTACCCCGGGAATACTAAAATGCATAAAAAATCGTGATAACCTATTCAAGAAACTTAAGAAAGACCCTACTAACGAGATTCTACAGTCCACGTACAAAAACAAAATACTAATAAAAATACTAAAAGAAATTTTGGTAAATTACAGTTTCATAAGGCATAATATTGCAACTATAGTGGAATTCTGGTAAAAATGCCCATTTGTTTTAATAATAAATGGGCAATTGGTAACATAATCACCAGACACATTTTTTTAAGAAATTAGTAGCTTTCTTGGTACATTTATCATAATCTTTTCTATGCACATAAAAATGATATCTTTTTCCAAAAAAAATAGAAAAAGAGATTTGGCCAATATTATGTGTGGTAAAACAGACTGTGACCTCCGAGTTTGTTACGGCCTGTCTTCTCAGAGTAGAGAGATATGAAATGCCGACAAAAGATATGGTAGACTTGCAAAACAGTTTGTAGCAACCTGCTTATGTAAAATAAATCATTTATCAGCATGTACTTTGCATAATTTTAGTAAATCAAAGGCCTAAGTTTAAGGAAAAGCAGAGAAAAAGCTTATAAGTGCTAAAGTTTCAGCAGATGTGTCATATTGCGTTTTATGCTATCAAACACCATTATAGAGGTCGCAAAACATCCCAATGGCAACCTAGGCTTCTTTCTAGGCTAAAAGTGTCTTGTACTAGGGTCACACCAATGCCAGTACAGCTACAATTTTAATAGATTTTCAACTTTATGGCATAAGAATCAGGTTCAAGGTTGATTGGGGAAATTTTATAGATCGGGAAGATGGATCTCTTGGCGTCTGCGGTCTGTACAACGCCCTGTAGGTACTGTGGTTCATAAATTACCCATAAAGAAACCCTAAAGATAGAATACCACGTTTTTTTTCGTTCGTTCAACTATAAATTATCAACTTTATTTTAATAACTATTAAATAGATTTCAGTGTGACAGGGACAATTGGAAAAATTATGAAATTGTTTGAAGTACTAGTACTGTGTATAAATTAAAGTTATTTTTATATAAACACATTTTTGGAAATTATTTAATAATTGTATAGTATCGGGAAATACTACTTGGTCTACACTGATGTTAAATATGAAAGCTAAAGAAGGCGCAGTGGTTTGGTACAAATCTTTACAGACATTCCCTAGAGGTCTTGTGTAGATTTAATTTTAAGATCTTTAAAAGATTTTATAAAACTCTGGGGTCTGTATGTTGAAAGCTAATCTCCGAGAGGCATGCCTTATTATTCTTTCGAGTAAGGCAGGAGAGAGCGTGAGTAATGAATTTAAAGCTTCAGTAGTTTTAATGGAAATATTAGTAGTAGAAGTTTTCGAATTCCTGAGCAAATGTCTACATCTGAATCAATGAGATCATATTCAGTCCGACTTACAGTTGACCAATTTTTTTTCATTCAATTTTGTTCATTCATTTATTTGTTCAATGTTCTTGTGCTCTATTACTCATTGAAAACTTTTATCTTTCGAGTTTCATACATCTCTGTTAAATTAGTGTAAAAACGCAACTTCTTGCACCCTTGTAATCTATAAAGTATGTTAAATAACAGAGGGCGTTCCCTTAAACTCGTTAATATATATCATTAATAGATTAAAATAAAAATATCAGCATAGAAAAATAAGCATAAAAAAAACGAATAAAAAAAAATTCTAATTGGAAATAAATTTGAAACCTCCTGTTTTAAATCAAAATAGTAGTCGTCATGTATAAATAAATTGCGACGTTGCCGTCTTTCATGTTCGCGTGTACAGTGTGTTTCTTTTACATGTCAATTTAAAATTTTTCTATACATCTATACAAATATTATAAAGAGGAAAGGTTTGATTTTTTGTTTGTTTGTTTGTTTGTATGAATTGAATAGGCTCCGAAACTACTTGGCAGATTTGAAAAATTCTTTCACTGTTGGAAAGCTACATCATTCCTGAGTGAGATAGGCTATATTTCATTTTCAAAAAAAATAGGCATCCTTACTAAAATTACGATAACGTAATTTAAGGTGTGAAAAAAATATCAAAAAACTACCTTACATCGCGTGCGCTGCGAAAACTATTGATGATAGAACAAAATGATATAGTACATTTTTTTAGAACACACCATTATCTACAAAAAATCAGCGGCAGCATATCTCTAACTATTACAGTCATGTCACAATAAGCGTTTTTTTATTGAAAAAAAGATATTAAAATACCACCGCTACAAAAAGCTCTTTATTTGTACCTTGGTATTAACCCTTATCAAAATAAATGATGTATTATTTAAGACTGCTTCAATATCTTTATATTACTTTTTGAATTATTCGATTTTGACAATCCATTCAAAAGATATCACGAGTTAAAAAAAAATTAAAAAATAAACTGTATTCGGCTAGCTATGCGTTGTAGGCGTCACTCGGGCAGGGGTACGGGAGGGGGGTTAAGATCACGAAATAAACGTCGGCTCCCTACGTGATGGACGTGTGCGGAATTTACGCTTGATAATAATTCGTTTAGTAAGTAACTAAACCGATTTAAAAAGTTCTTTTCAGAACTAAACCCATTTATATAAAATATTGTTCACTTAGTTATTAACCTAATAAATTACTTGAATATTTTTCATGATTTTCAATTTAATTTTAATAAATAGTAGGTAGTTGTGTACGTTGTAATATAGTAGCATATATAGCTTACAGTTATGCTAATTTAGTTCAAAGGCATTTTTTTTTTTGTATTTTGAAATGCCTAAAAGATCAAGATCTCAACTTTCTAGAAATAGTTCCCAGGCCAGGGCATCAAAAATACGTCGAAATGAAGAATCTTCATCAGAAACTGAAAATCGTCTTTCAATTCATAGACAATATGTGGCACAATCGCGTGCTAGAGAGTCGAGTACCGAGCGTTCGCAACGGCTCGCTGAACAAAATATGAGAACCGCTCAAATACGCGCGCGAGAATCCAGTTTGCAGCGTTCTCAACGGCTCGCTGAACAAAATGTGAGGACTTCTCGAGTCCGCGCGCGAGAGTCCAGTCTTGAGCGTTCAGAGCGACTAGCTGATCAAAATTTGAGAACCTCTCAAGCACGCGCGCGAGAATCGAGTCTTGAGCGTTTACAGCGTCTAGCTCAACAAAATTTGAGAACCTCTCAGGTACGCGCGCGAGAGTCCAGTCTTGAGCGTTCGCAGCGCCTTACTGAACAAAATCTAAGAACCTCTCATGTGCATGCGCGAGAGTCAAGTACTCAGCGTTTGCAGCGGCTTGAAGAGCAAAATATCAGAAATATTCAATCTCGCACTAGGGAATCAAGCTCTGAGCGTTTCCAACGCCTTCAAGATCAGAGAGAACGACAACAGACGTCAAGAGCGAGAAGTCGCAATCAAGTTTTAGCCCACAGTAAAAGATCGGCTTTTAGATACGATCCACAGATTGATTATGCTCAACAGTCTTCCGTCCAAATCGGCGACATGAATAAGATCTGCCCTAAGTGTTCAGCCAAAAAATGGGTCGATGAAACTAATGGCATGTGTTGTGCTTCTGGAAAAGTTAGTCTCCCCAGTATTCAGGAACCACCAGAGCCAATAAAAAATCTTTTGACAAATAATCATTCGCTATCTAGACATTTCATAACCAACATCCGTAAGTACAATAGCCTATTTCAAATGACTTCGTTTGGCGCCAAAGAAATAAGAGAGGGTAATTTTATGCCACCTTTTAAAATAGAGGGACAGGTATATCATCTTATTGGTAGCCTTTTACCACCACCAGGCCAAAATCCACAATACTTGTAGGTATATTTCATTTCAGACGCAGATCAGCTATCATTGAGGTCAAACATAGCTCCAACGCTGAAAATAGATTTAATTAACGAACTACAGACCGCACTGAATAGCCACAATGTATATATACGAAGCTTTAAACAAAACATAGAACGCAATTCTTCGGATAATTTAAAATTAATTATTCATTCCGACCGCCCACCACAGACAGCACACCCGGGTAGATACAATGCTCCAGCTGTAAACGAGGTAGCCGTTCTCTTGGTTGACGAAGAAAAAGGCCCCAGAGATATAGTGCTCCACGGAAGAGACGGCCAACTTAAAAGGGTCTCTGAGTTACACCGATCGTATGATCCACTACAGTATTCCTTAATGTTCGTGAAAGGAGAAGACGGTTATTATTTAACCATTCCGCAGGAAGGTACAGCGCGTAACAAAACTGTGACGTGCATGCAATTTTATGCATTTAGGTTGATGGTTAGAGCTAACTTTTTTAATGCATTACATTATTACAGGGACTTATTTAGTCAATATATTGTCGATATGATGGCAAAAATGATATCGGAACGATTGAATTACATATGTCGTAACCAACAGAGACTAAGGGCTGAAGAATACATTCATCTCAGAGATGCTTTAAATCAAGACGGAAATGTTGACCCATCAAATATCGGTCAACGCGTAATCTTGCCATCTTCATTTAGAGGTTCTCCGCGTTACCTGCATGAAAAAACCCAAGACGCGATGACTTATGTCCGAAATTACGGGAGACCAGACTTATTTGTCACATTTACGTGCAACCCCGAATGGCCTGAAATTAAAGCGGAACTACTACCTGATCAGCGATCTTTCGATCGTCATGACATCATTTCAAGGGTGTTTCATTTGAAAATGAAGAAATTCTTAAATTTATTCGTTAAAAATGAAATATTCGGCAAAGTGAAATGTTACATGGCAAGAAGGCAAAGGTGAATGGCAGAAGCGAGGTTTACCACACTGTCATTTGCTGTTTTGGCTAGAAACAAAAATCCAACCAGACGAAATTGATGGCGTCATAGTTGCGGAACTGCCCAACCAACAAAGCGATCCGATATTGTACGATATCGTAACAAAAAATATGGTTCACGGACCATGCGGTGAACATAACTTATCAGCACCATGTATGAAAAACGGTATTTGCACAAAAAAATACCCACGACGTTTAGTCAACGAAACTCAGACTGGAGAGGACGGATATCCAGTTTATCGTCGTCGTGATGCCGCAAATGGAGGACTGAGCGCTTCGCTAAATATCAGAGGCAGAAATTTCACTATAGATAATAGTTGGATTGTCCCATATTCTCCACTTTTGTGCAGGACGTTTAATGCTCACATAAATGTAGAGTACTGCCACTCAGTTCAAGCCATCAAATACATTTGTAAATACATAAATAAAGGATCGGACCAAGCTACATTTGGCGTCAGAAACCCAAATGATGAAGTGGAAAACTACGTAAATGGCCGTTACATAAGTACTTCCGAAGCTGCTTGGCGAATATTCGAATTCCCGATCCATGAGCGGCATCCTACAGTTTTGCAGTTAGCTGTCCACTTAGAAAATGGCCAAAGGGTGTATTTTACCACAGAAACGGCTGTACAAGTGGCCCAAAATCCACGTAAAACAACATTGCTGGCTTTTTTTGAGCTCTGTAATGAAGATGAATTCGCAAAAACACTTCTTTACCACGAAGTCCCGCAATACTACACATGGGCCAATAATAAGTTCACCAGAAGGAAGCGTGGTGAGAATGTAGTTGGCTATCCAGGCATAAAAAAAAAGATTCCGCTTTAGGTAGAGTCTACGGTGTCCATCCTTCTCAATCCGAGTGTTTCTATCTTAGGATGTTGCTGCACCACGTACGCGGTCTAACTTCATTCCAGTACTTGAAAACCGTTGACGGAGTTCTGAAAGAAACGTATCAAGCTGCTTGCCGTGCTAGAGGTTTGCTAGAAAACGATGACCATTGGGAAAATACTCTCAGAGAAGCTTCGCTTTCTCAATGTCCATTACAATTGAGAGAATTGTTTGTGGTCATACTTTTATTTTGTCAGCCATCGGAACCATTAAAATTATGGAACATTTTCAAAGACGATTTATGTGAAGATATTAGACACAGAATCAGACAGCAAAATCAAGACATCACCTTACCATACAATGAGGACATTTATAACGAAGGTTTGATACAAATAGAAAATAAACTGTTGCAATTAAATGACAAAAGCCTAAGTGATTTCGGATTACCATCATCAGTTCGTACAGAAAGCAATGCAGCAGAGACTATGACTCATCGCTATGATACAAATAATTTGACCGCTTTTGTCAATGAAAACCTGCCAAAGTTAGTCCCAGATCAAAGACATGCTATTGAAACTATAGTCGATAGCGTCATTCATGACAAAAGAAAAGTTTTCTTTTTGGATGCACCTGGTGGAACGGGAAAGACGTTTCTTGCAAATTTGATACTTGCTAAGATAAGACAATCAGGGAAGATAGCAATAGCAGTTGCTTCCTCAGGAATTGCTGCAACTCTCTTGAAGGATGGCAAAACTGCTCTTTCTACTTTTAAACTTCCACTATCCGTCAATCTTGAACAATAATCTACATGTTCCATCCGCAGAAATGGACCTATTGGTAAATTACTACAAGACGCCTCATTGATTATGTGGGACGAATGCACGATGAGCCATAGAGCACATATAGAGGCCGTGAACAGAACCTTACAGGATCTAAGGAACTCCTCTGCAGTCATGGGCGGGATTACTTTTGTATTTGCTGGAGATTTTCGACAGACTCTCCCCGTTATTAACAGAGGCACGCGAGCAGATATCATCAAGGCATGCTTGAAATCGTCTCCCTTATGGACTACGATTGAAACATTAAAATTAAGGACAAATATGAGAGCTCATCTTCATGGAATCACTGATAGCGATTTGGGGAACTTGGGGAAGGAATTTTTCCAACTCCAAATTTAAGCGGTCATTGTGACATTCTTCTGGATGAGTCTCTAGGCCAAATACTCCATAATTTGGAAAATTTAATAGATTCTGTATACCCTGATATCGAGAATTTGCACGAAAGAGACTTCCATTGGCTGTGTTCTCGGGCTATAGTATCACCTAAGAATGATACTGTCAATGAAATAAACAATCTGATTGTTCAAAAAGTCCCCGGCCAAACAAAAACATACAAATCGATCGACACTGTAACGAATATTGAAGATGCAGTCCATTATTCACAGGAATTTTTAAATTCGTTGAACCCTTCTGGACTGCCATCCCATGAATTGACGTTAAAAATCGGAATCCCAATCATGCTTTTAAGAAATTTAAACCCTCCGAGCATGTGTAATGGGACGAGGCTGCTTATTAATGAGTTAAAGGACAATTTAATAGTAGCAACTATTATCACTGGCCCAGCAGGTGGTCAACTAGCTCATATACCGAGGATACCAATGATCCCAACTGATCTGCCAATCCCATTTAAACGGCTTCAATTTCCGGTAAAAACATCTTTCGCATTAACAATTAACAAGTCCCAAGGCCAAACCTTCGAATTAGTAGGGATCGATCTGCGAAAGAAATGTTTTACTCATGGTCAACTGTATGTTGGTCTATCGCGAGTCGGAGCCCCTGAAAATCAATTTATTTTGCTGCCACAAAATAAAACAACATCAAATATTGTTTACAGAGAAGCTCTAACAAAATAAATGTATTTTCTTTTAGGGTTATGACCTCAATAATTGAAAATAAAAAACAAAAAATTAAAAAATTATATCAAAAAAAAGAAAAAAGACCCCAAAAATATACAAAAAAAAAACACATAAATACAAAAAAATCATTAAATAATATCTGAATTTAATTATTCTTATTTTTTTTTTATTTACTCTTTTTTAGGGGCTCGACGCAAAAAGGGATGAATATGTGTCATATTATTATTATTATTATGAATGTGTTAAAATTAACAAATCTAAATGTAATGTTTAATGCCCGTGCGAAGCCGGGACGGGCCGCTATCCATACTAATTTCATAAATGCGAAGGTATCTCTGTCTGTCTGTCTATCTGTCCGGCTTTCACGCCAAAACTGCTGAACCGATTGTAATGAAATTTGGTAAACAGATAGTCTAGAGCCTGAGAAAAGACATAGGCTATAAAACGTCCCGCTAAGACCAATAGGAGCAGAGCAGGAACAAAAAATGTTGCGGAAACGAGAGCAAACGCGGTTGTACTACATACTGCTCCCATTATTTTAACAGGCGCTTATTTTATATCAACTGAGCTCATTCGGATAGAAGGTTACGCGGGTGAAACCGCGGGGCACAGCTAGTATTGAATATTTTCATATTGGAAAAAATTTTAAAACATTTTGTTTTCGAATGGAAATATTTTTTTTAGCATGTATGTATGCTATACTATTTCGGGTTAACGGGAACGCCCTCTGTTAGTTAACATACTGTATATGAGTGTAGGCAGTGTAAGTACATAGCTTGGTGATAATTTTTCTGTTAAGTGTTTGCTGAATAAGTAAAAAATTAAGTGATAATAAAGACTACTTTAAATAGTCTAATCCACTGAAGAATTTGAAAGTCCCTTAATAATATGGGATTGCTTTTTTCATACCTGGCCATATTTTCTTATCTAAAACAAGAAAATTATGAAAATTCTATTGTTTTACAAAGTTTTATGGCTGTCGGAAAGACAACTGGGGAGACACAAAACACTAAAATCTCCTTTTAGAACCTTACAATGAAGTAATTTGCAGGAAAGGGTAGATTGTTGGAAAAAATAATAGTTTATTTCGTAGAGTGGGGGAAGGTGTACTAAGTACATTAAGGGTGCCTTCTAGTTCGAGGCTCCAGTCGTACAGCACCAGCAGTAGTCCAGTCGCCCAGCTCGTAATTGTCGGATATACAATATTAGTGATCAATGATGAGTTCTCTAAGCCGTAAAGTTATTTGTGAACGTTTGTTTGTGTTGTGGTTTACTGGCGGATATTCAGTGATAGAAGGCGATAATATAAAGAAGTCAGTGGTGAGCCCGCGTGATGGGGAGCTGAAGGCAGGCGATGTCATAACGGCGAACCTAGACGGGGAGGAAGATATAGGAACAATAATTGCATGCCGTGAGTAACTTAAATGTTTCGGCGCCTGCACAGTTAATCCGTAACGGTTGACGAAACAGTTAGCGAAGTGGGTGGCTGAGTGCTGTGCTGCGTGTCGCGGGTTCGATCCCCACATCATCATCATCATCAGCCTTTACTCGTCCACTGCTGGACATAGGCCTCCTTCATGGCACGCCAACAAGCTCGATCCTGAGCAGTTCTTCACCAGCCACTACCAGCCACCTTTTTGATGTCGTCGCTCCATCTCGCCCAAGGGCGTCCCACGCTACGTTTGCCGAGAAGCGATCTCCACTCGAGGACTCGTTTACCCCAACGGTTGTCGGTCCTGCGGCATATGTGACCAGCCCATTGCCACTTCAGCTTGCTAATCCTCTCAGCTATGTCGGTAACTCTGGTCCTTTGTCGGATCACCTCATTTCTGATGCGGTCCTTCAGAGAGACGCCCAACATAGCCCGCTCCATAGCTCGCTGAGCGGCTTTAAACTTATGGACTAGTCTAACCGTTAGTGTCCACGTCTCGGCTCCGTAAGTCATGACGGGTAGGAAGCACTGGTTGAAGATTTTGGTCTTCAAACATTGGGGTATGGGCGACGAAAATACCCGACGAAGTTTACCAAATGCTGCCCATCCTAGCTGGATCCTTCTATTTGCCTCCTTCTCGAAGTTGATTTTCCCTAATTGCAACGTTTGCCTGAGGTATACATACTTTGAAACAACTTCGAGCGGCATTCTATTTACGGCAACCGGTCCCGGAGTGACCCGTTCATTGAACATAATTTTGGTCTTGTCCAAGTTCATCCGGAGACCGATGCGTTGGGAAGAGTCAGCTAAGTTGGCCAGCATTTGTTCCAGCTCTTGCTGCGTTTCCGCCATGATGACGATATCGTCCGCAAATTGCAAGTGTGAGATGTACTCGCCATTGATGTTAATGGCCCGACCCTGCCAATCCAGCGTCTTAAACATATCCTCGAGGGCATTGGAGAACAATTTGGGGGAAATAACGTCCCCTTGTCTCACTCCTCGCTTAAGGGGGATATCTTTAGTCTGCTGGTTCTGGACTTGGACGGACATTGTGGCGGCATTGTAGAGACATCTCATCACTTGAACATATCGATCCCCACACGGAACCAATATTTGTATGGCCTACAGATTGTTGTCTGGCTGATTGTTGTGGTCTGGCTGTTTGTGTATGCCAGTTTAAATGTTTGTAAACGCATCCATCATGATGATGATGATGAAACGCAGCCACGATACAAGCGTACTTAGTTCCTAATGTCGGGAAAAAATATTATTTAAGATTTTTATAAAAACAAGGGTTCAGGCGATAATTCGGTTTTGTGTTGTGTTTTTAGTATTAATCATTATATTGGTAATAGAAATACAAAGATATTTATGTAATAGCTTCTCGAGACGCCATTATTACGCGAATAATATATATGCTGGACCGAACTAAAGTGTTAACTTTTGTGTATTTAGTCAAACAGTCTATGAATTCTGACATAACCTTTATCATAATACCTAAATGTATATATCTTCATGGCACAGACAAACGTGAGATAGTCGAGCCGAAGGAAAACGTCCCAGTAGCAGAAGAAGAACAGAGGCAAGAAGAGGAACCAGGCCCATCCGCGGACGACAATGATAAATGGGTATGTGTACCTTCTTCGTATTTCAGAGATTTACAAACTTGGGACGTTTGTTAAAAATCGTTGGTTAATAACAAAATTTGTTAAACATTTTAAAACAGTTCAATGATCATTAGTAATTACATAATCATTCTGAAAAAAAAAACCAATGCAACGTTATTTTTTGTATATGCGAAAACTTAAACACCTATCCAGTCTTTTTATGTAAAGAATTTATGTACAAAATTTCAAGAAGCTATCATGAAGAATCACAAAGATATGAGCTTATTATGTTACTTAGTTGTCCATACAAAAATATGGTCAGCGAGCCGCTCACTCGTTCGTGCATACAGCAGCGGCGGGCGCCCTGGGACACTATGATCCGCTGTGGACTGTATTGCTGCGCTCGGTTTCACTGCTCATAATTTAAAAAAAACTAAAAGAACATGCTTTTAAAGAATCTCAAACTAAAAATTTAATAAATAATTTAAAAATTAAAAACAAGCGTAAGGCGCTTTGTGCCATAATTTTTGTATATTAAGCACCTCACGCTTTTTTTATTTTAAAATTATTTTTAACTTTTTAGTTTGATATTCTTTAAAAGCATGTTTTTTTAGTTTTTTAAACTATATTTATTTTCAACTTTTTAGTTCGATATTCTTTTTTTAAATAATATATGGATAACACGA